>OY740807.1:36534787-36714787 GCA_963514005.1 Raja brachyura | reverse complement strand
GCCCCTGGGCCAAACCTCCTCAGCTGGCCCGCCGGCTGGGCTTTGTGCGCAGTCCAGCACCCGGGCCAACTCATCATCCACCCAGCCACGGCCGAGTCGGTCAACCAACGAATTGCCGTCGGGAATTTGTCCCGTATTTTGACCTTTTGTCCCTTATTTGGGAGTGAGAAAGTTGGCGACCCTAATTGAAGATGATTATACATCTAACCCTGACCTCCACTTCCAGAAGCCCTTGTGCAGCACTGATGAATGAACTACACACCAACGGTTCCTGTCATCACCCCCCCCACCCCCCCCCCCCCCTAATCTGGGTTCTCTACAGATGTTTCACAGATTATCAAACAGATGTTATTTCATTAGCAACGGCAATGATAGATGTTAATAATTTGGGTAAATCTGCTGCCTGATAATGCAAGGTTTATCAGAATCTGGATCAGTGCTTCCTAACATAACAATTACACATAGATTTAGGTGCTTAAATGTAATGGCACATTATGTAAAAATCTGTGGGCATAACCCCACATGCGGATGAGCAGGGACTTATACATTCAGCCTAGTTATTGCTCCTTGCTGCATGCCTGGTGAACAGCAATAACCAGCGCGACATCTATCTGCGCTTGTATCGAATAAATACTTCTCTGTTGAGCAAAATACAAAGTGTGTGGCGCAGCGGTAGAGTTGCTGCCTCACGGCGCCAGAAACCCAGGTTCTATCTTGACTACAGATGCTGTCTGTACGGAGTTTGAACGCTCTCCCCCTGACCGCGTGGGTTTTCTCCGGTTGCTCCGGTTTCCTCCCACACTTCAAAGACGCGCAGGTTTGCAGGTCAATTGGCTTCGGTAAAAATTGTAAATTGTCCCCAGTGTGTGTGGGACAGCGTTAGTGAATGGGGTGATCGCTGGTCGGCGCGGACTCGATGGGCCGAAGGGCCTGTTTCTGTGCTGCATCTCTAAAGACTAAAGTTTAAATCTGCTTTACGGTGATGCAGGATTGAATCCCTTGAGGATGAGCGATAACGTTTTGCAATTCTGCGCGACAGTTCTAGTTATTTCACAATCCAGACTTGCTTTCATCTACTGCATCAGACTGGTGGAGAAGCATAGAAAAAATAGAAAATAGATGCAGGTAGGCCATTCGGCTCTTCGAGCCAGCACCACCATTCAATATGATCGTGGCTGATCATCCCCAATCAGTACCCCATTCCCGCTTTCTCCCCATATCCCTTGATTCCATTAGCCCTAAGAGCTAAATCTAACTCTCTCTTGAAAACATTCGGAGAATCGGCCTCCACTGCCTTCTGTGGCAGAAAAGATCCACAGATTCACAACTCTCTGGGTGAAAACGTTTTTCCTCACCTCAGTCCTAAATAGTCTAACCCATATTCTTAAACTGTGACCCCTGGTTCTGGACTCCCCCAACATGGGGAAATGTATCCTGCATCTAGCCAGTCAAACTTTAATAGGTTTTCATTCATCAGGGAGATGGTCCTCTTTAGAAGAGAAGAATAATTATAATTCACCTCGTTTAGAAAGACGAGTTCGATATGCGGAGACATGGACTACAGACGTGCACAATAATCTAATTTATTCAAAGCTGCTTTTTGCCGTCAAAATTTAAATTATCCAATGGTTTATTGAATTAAACAATTTTAACAAAACTGCGAAAGAAATGTTTTTTGTTGGGTGATTTCAGTTGAAGTTGCTTTGAGTCAACAGTTTAGTTGAGTTTAGTTTAGAGATACAGCGCGGAAACAGGCCCTTCGGCCCACCGAGTCCGCGCCGACCAGCGATCCCCGCACATTAGCGCACTAGGGATAATTTAACATTTACACCAAGCCAATTAACCTGCAAACCTGCACGTCTTTGGAGTGTGGGGGGAAACCAAGGATCTTGGAGAAAAGCCACGCGGGTCACGGGGAGAACGTACAAAACTCTGTACAGACAGCACCCGTAGTCAGGATCAAACTCGAGTCCCTGGCGCTGTGAGGCAGCAACTCTACCGCTGCGCCACTGTGCCGCCATATTGCACTTTGTAACGAGTTCCAATATCAGTTTAGAGAGCTTATCTATATTAGGTAGTAAGGACTCCACTTTGACAGCAATAAAGATGACAGTGACTTACTTTTGTTTGATAACATGGTATTAATACATTTTTAATTAATTTAATAATACATTAACATTATTTCACTCGACAATAACGAATAATTTACAATCCTTCAAATGTGTCAGGAGCTTTCTGAATTAATTGCATCAACTAGCCGCCTGGTTCATAAATTAATGTCCAGAAAAAATTAAATTGCAACTCTGTGAAGCGTTATTTGAAGGGATTGAAAGTAAATAATCACTTCACATCCTATGAATGGACCAGAAAAGTGCACAAGCTATCAATTTTAATGACACGTGCATATGTCTGAATATTGGTGAGCATGGCTTTCTGTTAATAAACGTTGTAATGTTTCCTACTGAAAATTATTAATTGCTACATGCAGGCAGGGCTTTATGGATCGATGAGAGGATTACACATTTAATACGGAATGTTGCCTAAGGTGGAATTTTAATTTCTATCACCATTTGAAAAATGAAATTGACTTTTAACTATTTCAGCCCAAGCCTTGTTTAGTTTAGGAAGGAACTGCAGATGCTGGTTTAAACCGAAGATAGATACAAAAAGCCGGAGTAACGCGGCTGTCTGGCCCGCTGAGTTACTCCACTTTTTCTGTCTATCTTCTAGTTTAGTTTAGTTTGGAGATACAGCGCGGAAACAGGCCATTCGGCCCACCGAGTCCGCGCCGACCAGCGATCCCCGCACACTAACACTAACCTACACACTAGGGACAATTTATAATTTTACCGAAGCCAATTAACCTACAAACCTTGTACATCTTTGGAGTGTGGGAGGTAACCGAGCACCCGGAGAAAGCCCACGCAGGTGACGGGGAGAACGTACAAACTCCGTACAGTCAAGCACCTGTAGTCAGGATCGAACCCGGGTCTCTGACGCAAACTCAACCGCGGCACTACCGTGCCACCATATAGTTGTGGACTAAACTGTGGCATATAGTCGTGAAAAAAATGCTCCTGGTTTTGGGAAGATTTACAGCGGCTTGCAAAAGTTTTCATACCCCTTGAACTTTTCCACATTTTGTCACGTTACAACCACAAACGTAAATGTATTTTATTGGGATTTTATGTGATAGACCAACACAAAGTGGCGCATAATTGTGAAGTGGAAGGAAAATGATACATAGTTTCCAAATTTTAATACAAATAAAAAACTGAAAAGTGTGGCATGCAAAAGTATTCAACCCCCCTGAGTCAATACTTTGTAGAACCACCTTTCGCTGCAATTACAGCTGCAAGTCTTTTGGGGTATGTATCTACCAGCTTTGCACATCTAGAGACTGAAATTTTTGCCCATTCTTCTTTGCAAAATAGCTCAAGCTCAGTCAGATTGGATGGAGAGCGTCTGTGAACAGCAATTTTCAAGTCTTGCCAGAGATTCTCAATTGGATTTAGGTCTGGACTTTGACTGGGCCATTCTAACACATGAATATGCTTTGATCTAAATCATTCCATTGTAGTTCTGCTTGTATGTTTAGGGTCGTTGTCCTGCTGGAAGGTGAACCTCTGCCTCAGTCTCAAGTCTTTTGCAGACTCTAACAGGTTTTCTTCCAAGATTGCCCTGTATTTGGCTCCATCCATCTTCCCATCAACTCTGACCAACTTCCCTGTCCCTGCTGAAGAAAAGCATCCCCACAGCATGATGCTGCCACCATCATGTTTCACAGTGGGGATGGTGTGTTCAGGGTGATGTGCAGTGTTAGTTTTCCGCCACACATAGCGTTTTGCATTTAGGCCAAAAACTTCAATTTTGGTCTCATCAGTCCAGAGCACCTTCCCCCACATGTTTGCTGTGCCCCCCACATGGCTTGTGGCAAACTGCAAACGGGACTTCTTATGGCTTTGTTTCAACAATGGCTTTCTTCTTGCCACTCTTCCATAAAGGCCCGATTTGTGGAGTGCACGACTAATAGTTGTCCTGTGGACAGATTCTCCCACCTGAGCTGTGGATCTCTGCAGCTCCTCCAGAGTTACCATGGGCCTCTTGGTTGCTTCTCTGATCAATGCTCTCCTTGCCCGGTCTGTCAGTTTAGGTGGACGGCCATGTCTTGGTAGGTTTTCAGTTGTGCCATACTCTTTCCATTTTCGGATGATGGATTGAACAGTGCTCCGAGAGATGTTCAAAACTTGGGATATTTTTTCATAACCTAACCCTGCTTTAAACTTCTCCACAACTTTATCCCTGACCTGTCTGGTGTGTTCCTTGGGCTTCATGATGCTGTTTGTTCACTAATGTTCTCTAACAAACCTCTGAGGCCTTCACAGAACAGCTGTATTTATACTGAGATTAGATTACACACAAGTGGACGCTATTTAATAATTAGGTGACATCTGAAGACAATTGGTTGCACTGGATTCTATTTAGGGGTATCAGAGTAAAGGGGGCTGAATACTTTTGCACGCCACACTTTTCAGTTTTTTATTTGTAAAAAAATTTGAAAACCATGTGTCATTTTCCTTCCACTTCACAATTATGCGCCACTTTGTGTTGGTCTATCACATAAAATCCCAATAAAATACATTTACGTTTGTGGTTGTAACGTGACAAAATGTGGAAAAGTTCAAGGAGTATGAAAACTTTTGCAAGCCACTGCATTTCATTGTGGCTAACTATGAGAAAGTGGTTGAGGATTCATTTTCTGGAGAGTAATGGGTCAGGGTGGGATCTAGAAGAAGTGTCCACAGACTGCAGTTTCAAACCACCATGACCAGAGAGCAGTGCTGATCTACTATCGACTAACTGGGGTCAAGGAAAGGGTGTTCACATCGTGGCCCTGTTTCCACCAATCTTTCCACCACCACGCACAAGAGGCGCAAGAAGCGAACATTGTATGCATCTTGTGTGTGGCTCGATAAGAAAAAGATCTACTAACTACCATCTACCTCATTGATGTTCCTCGGACTATCTTTGACCGGACTTTGCTGGCTTTACCTTGCACTAAACGTTATCCCCTTATCATGTATCTACACACTGTAAATGGCTCGATTGTAATCATGTATTGTCCTTCTGCTGACTGGATAGCGCGCGACAAAAAACTTTTCGCTGTACCTCAGTACACGTGACAATAGACAATAGACAATAGACAATAGGTGCAGGAGTAGGCCATTCGGCCCTTTCTAGGCAGCACTGCCATTCACTGTGATCATGGCTGATCATCCACAATCAGTACCCCATTCCTGCCTTCTCCCCATATCCCCTGACTCCCCTATCTTTAAGACCCCTGTCTAGCTCTCTTTTGAAAGCATCCAGAGAACCGGCCTCCACCTCCCTCTGAGGCAGAGAATTCCACAGACTCACCACTCTGTGTGAAAAAGTGTTTCCTCATCTCCGTTCTAAATGGCTTACTCCTTATTCTTACAATAAAATAAATTAAACCAACCCAACTAACGGACAGAATTCAAAGTGAAGTTGTCCACCGTAACTCGTGTGAAACTCGAATCCTTTCGACAGCTAACGAGAAATAACAGGATGATTACACATTACCTTTATTTCGCCAGAATAGATGAAAATATTGACATCTCCAGTGTGAAACGGGAGTGCATAATGAACGCACTATTTTTAGCAGCTGTGCGATTTTAATGAACGTGAGTCATTCAGCTCCTTCATTAATATGAATCTCAGCCTGCCTCTGGCGCGATGTGCAAATCTCACTAATGGACGGGAAACCACATGCTGGGGACTTTGCGGTGCTCGTCAGAAACTCTCTGGAATGAGCATAACACGTAGAGGCATGGAGAGCCTGAGCGCGAATGGATTAACAGAGATTTCACCTCCATGCAAGGTTCCATGATCAAACCCGGTCTGAAGTAGGCTTCTTCTTCGTATCGAGTCCACACACAAGATTAGAAGTTGTTCGGCCAGAGCTGAACACACTTCTCGTCATCTGCACACAACGGTGTCTGTCTCGTCGCTTCTTGTGCTTCTTGTGCGTGGTGGTGAAAACAGGGCCGCGATCGACTTGACCCTAGGAAACATGTTCCCCATGTTGTGGGATTCCAGAACCAGGGGCCACAGTTTAAGAATAAGGGGGTAAGCCATTTAGAACGGAGATGAGGAAACACTTTTTCACGCAGAGAGTTGTGAGTCTGTGGAATTCTCTGCCTCAGAGGGCGGTGGAGGCCGGTTCTCTGGATACTTTCAAGAGAGAGATAGATAGGGTTCTTGAAGATAGCGGAGTCAGGGGATATGGGGAGAAGGCAGGAACGGGGTACTGATTGTGGATGATCAGCCATGATCACATTGAATGGCGGTGCTGGCTCGAAGGGCCGAATGGCCGACTCCTGCATCTATTGTCTATTGTCTATTGAAGTAGGCTGAGGCTCCATAAAGTGCTGGTCAGGCCACATTTGGGGGACTGTGAGCAAATTTGAGCCCCACAGCTGAGGAAGGGTGTGCTGGCTCTGGAGAGGGTCCAGACGAGGTTCACAAGAATGATCCCAGGAACTAGTGGGTTAACATATGATGAGCGTTTGACGGCACCGGGCCTGTACTCGCTGGAGTTTAGAAGGTTGAGGGGGGACCTCATTGAAACTTACAGAATAGTGAAAGGCCTGGATAGAGTGGATGTGGAGAGGATGTTTCCACTGGTGGGAGAGTCCAGGACCAGAGGTCACAGTCTCAGAATTAAAGGGCGCTCTTTTAGAAAGGCGATGAGCAGGAACTTCTTTAGTCAGAGGGTGGTGAATCTGTGGAACTCATTGCCACAGAGGGATGTGGAGGCCAAGTCAGTGGCAGAGATAGACACATTCTTGAGTAGAACGGGTGTCAAGGGTTATGGGGAGAAGGCAGGGAAATGGGATTAGGCAGCAGAGATCAGCCATGATTGAATGGCGGAGTAGACTCGATGGGCTAAATGGCCTAATTCTGCACCTATGACTTGTGAACTTGTGACCTTGTGAAGGGTCCCGACCTGAAACCTCACCCATCCTTTATCTCCACAGATGCTGCCTGGTCCACTGAGTTACTCCAGCATCCTCTGTTTGTATTCCCTACTCACACAGCTGTATCTGGATTCAAAAGACAATAGACAAGAGATGCAGGAGTAGGCCATCCGGCCCTTTGAGCCAGCATTTCACCGGGGTCTTTCCCCATTCAATGTCCATGGTTCCAATGCCAGTGAGGAGTGTAGATGGGTTGACTGTGAACCGCACCGGTGTCTAATCTTTGCAGGTTCTGCACATATCTTTTAAATTGTGCCCCTCTCACCTTAAAGATATGACTTCCAGTCTTGGACGTTTCAACCCGGAGGTACAGGTTCTGACTGTCTACCGTATCTGCGCTTCTCACAACTTGATGTACCGGCTATGACGACTCCCCTCAATCTCTGACGTTCCACAGAAATCGATCCAAGTTTGTCCAGCCTCTCTCCTCATAGCTAATCGCCTCTAATCCAGACAGCGTTCGGGTCAATCTCTTCTGCCCTTTCTCCAAAGCTTCCACAGCACCATTCCTGTAATTCATCGTTTTGAGAGATAAAGCACAGAAACAGGCCCTTCGGCCCACCGAGCCCATGCCGACCATCGATCACCCATTCACACTAGATTTATGATATCCCGCTTTCATATTCGCTCCCCACCCACCAGTGTCCATTCACAGAGGCCCAGTAACCTCAGGCTGGAGGCCTGTGACTAGTGGTGTGCCTCATGGCTCGGTGCTGAGCCCGGTAATGTTTGTCATCTATATCAATGATTTGGAAGAGGACATACACGGCACTTTCAAACAGAGTCCTCAGAGCAACATGAAATAAGAGTAACTCAGCGGGCCAGACAACATCTCTGGTGACGTTTCGGGTCGAGACCCTTCTTCAGACACTTGGAACTGAGTTGGAACCTAGGTTGGAACAAGGATGTTCCAAGGTATCCAACCCGAAACTTCACCCGATGGGCCGAATGGCCTAATTCTACACCTATAACTTGTGAACGTGACCTTGTGAAGGGTCCCGACCTGAAACCTCACCCATCCTTTATCTCCACAGATGCTGCCTGACCCGCTGAGTTGCTCCAGCACTTTGTGTCTATCTTCGGTACAAACCAGCATCTGCAGTTCCTTCCTGCAAATGGAACATTACAACACAGGAACAGGCCTTTCGTCCCCCAATGTCAGTGCTGAACATGATGCCAACTCTTAACTGCCTGCATGTGATCCATATCCCTCCATTCCCTGCATATCCATGTGCCTATTTGAAAAATCTCTTTAATGCCACTGTTGTATCTGCCTCCACCACCACCCCTGGCAGCGCGTTCCAAGCACCCACCACCCTCTGTGTGAAATAAAGCCACACATCTCCTGTAAACATTGCCCCTCTCATGTAAAAGCTGCGCCCTCTAGTCTTTGACCTTCCCACCCAGGGGAAAAGGTTCTGACTGTCTACCCTATCAATGCCTCGTATAATTTTATATACTGCCGTAAGGAAGGGAGTTTCTTCAAAGTAGGCATACCTTGAAGAGAATTTGCAGTGGAGCAGACAAAATGTGTAGGAAGGAACTGCAGATGCTGGTTTACACCAAAGATCAGCAGTTCCTTCCCACACATCTCGTCTGCTCCACTGTGAGATCTCCTCAAGGTATGCTGAAGTCTCCTCATATCTCCACCCGAAACGTCACCCATTCCTTCTCTCCAGAGATGCTGCCTGTCTCGCTGAGTTAAGGGCCTGTCCCACTTGGGTGATTTTTTCGGCAACTACAGGCGGCTAGGCTGTCGCCACATGGCCGCGGGGTGACATCTGTATGGTCGAGAGTCGTCTCCTCAAGTTGCCTAAAGAGTCGTAACTTTGTTCTGGTCACCGCTGGATTTTGAAATGTTCAAAACTTTTCGCCGACTGTGGGCTTGACGTAGCTTGTCTTCTCCTGACGTAGGTGGTGTCATAGGTTGTCGCCAAGGTGACGCAGGTTCTCGCCAGGATGACGTTGGTTGTCGGCGGGCGATGACCTCGGTGAATTCCATTGGTGACTACCTCGGTCAACCGGCAACAGGTACCGGCGACTGAATTGTCTTCAGTTGTCGCCGACAGGGTCGTAGCTTGTCGGGGGTGGACGTAGGTTGACTTCGGTTGCGTAGGTTGTCGCCTGTGTGGTCGTAGGCTGTCGTAGGAGTCATCGTAAGTATGTGGTTGTTGGTGGACGTCCTAAGTCGCGAAGAATTGGGTCGCCGGTTGTCGTAGCTTGACATCGACTAGGTAGTAGGTTGTCGTAGACATTGTCGTGTGGGGGTGGGGTGGGGGAGGGGGGGTCCAGTCGCCGTTTTTTTGGCGACCCGCTGCGACTGTGACTGTCTAAGTGGGACAGGCACTTTACTCGTGCATCTTGGACCCATCTTCGGTTTAAACCAGCATCTGCAGTTCCTTCCTAACCGTGAGGAATCTGCTCTGCCCAGAGTCCTACGTCAATGTGGCATCTACTGACCTTGCAGAATCAACGGCTGTAAGAGAGATCTTTTGGCACGTTGAGATTTGCGGATGATTTATCATGTTCCAGCGCACACAGAGGTCTACAAACCAATTATCACCCCAGGATGAGCCCAGAATCATTTAATAGGTGGCTTCTTGCCTGAGCTGAAGGGATTTAGTTTAGTTTAGTTTAGTTTAGTTTAGAGATATAGGCCCTTCGGCCAACCGAGTCCGCACTGACCCGCCATTACCCCGTACACTAGCATTACCTACACACACTAGGGACAATTTACAATTTTTTACCGAAGCCAATTAACCAACAAACCTGCACATTTTTGGAATGTGCGAGGAAACCAGAGCACCCGGAGAAAACGCACGCGGTCACAGAGAGAACGTAGAAACTCCGTACAGACAGCACCCGTGGTCAGGATCGAACCCTGGTCTCTTGTGCTGTGAGGCAGTAGCTCTACCGCTGCGCCACCATTCCACCCTTGATCTCCCAAATGTACAGAAGGTCGGATCAGGAACACTGGATGCAGTGGACGAGGTTGGAGGAGGTGCGCGTGATCCTCTGCCTCTGCGGTTATAGGGGAAAGTACCCGGGGTCCCAATGTTCCCTCTAAGCTGTGCCCGTGTGCGCGTGCACACATGTTTTGCAACCCGCAACAAATCTATGTGCGTATAAAAGAATTTCCACGGATTTTGAAACAATCTCGGCTATAAAATTTCTCAGCGAAAAATGATAGTGGAGAATTCAGTGCATGCACACATTTGTAACAGCATAAAACATTGCATAATACAAGATTTCTGCGCACACGAGCTACTAAAAATTAGAGGGAACATTGGTGGGAGGGCGGGGGGGGGGGGGGCTGGGGATGGGGTTGAGTTGGGGGGGGCCGGGGGGGGGGGGTGTGTTGGGGGGGTGGGGGTGGGTTGGGTGGGAAAGGTTGAGTGAGCCAAGGAGCTGTGGAAGGAACGGTCTTCAGTGCTAGTAAAGGGCGAGTTGCACTTCATCAGCTGATACAAACGTTTTAAACTTTCCGTGAAGCTCTGATTCTGGTCCGGGTTAAAATAGGAGGAGCGTTTGACGGCACTGGGCCTGTACTCGCTGGAGTTTAGAAGGATGAGAGGGGACGTCATTGACACATACCGAATAGTGAAAGGCCTGGATAGAGTGGATGTGGAGAGGATGTTTCCACTAGTGGGAGAGTCTAGGACCAGAAGGCACAGCCTCAGAATAGAAGGACGTTCCTTTAGAAAGGAGAAGGGAAGGAATATCTTTTGTCAGAGGGTGTTGAATCTGTGGAATCTGTGGAATCCATTGCCACAGACGGCTGTGGAGGCCGTCAATTGATATTTTTAAGGCAGAGTTTGACAGATTATTCATTAGTATGGGTGTCAGGGGTTATGGGGTGAAGGCAGGAGAATGGGTTTGGGAGGGAGAGATAGATCCGCCAAGATTGATTTAATATTTTATATGTCATTCCTAATGTCACTTGCGGGTGGAGCACCAAGGCAAATTCCTTGTATGTGAATACTTGGCCAATCAACTTATTCATTAATTCATTGATTGTATGGCGGAGTAGAATTATGGGCCGAATGGCCTTATTCTGCTCCACAAATGTATGAACCTATGAACTTGCGGAGGGAACGGTCTCCAGGATTGTGTTGAGTAGGGCTTCATCAGCTGACTGAGATGTTGATTACAATTTGCACACAGAGGAAACAGGGCTGGCTTTTTGATTGACTGATAAATGATTGATTGAATTGATTGACTGCGCCTGAGGTAACCCTACATCAGAAGGTCGCGAAAGACGAGGGCCCTTGATTGTAAACTCGCTGAGAGAAATCGTGCCAACGCAATAGCCTGCTGCAGGCGACCACTTAAACATACAGCATGATGCCAGCAGACAGCCTAACTGACACAAATGCTTGAGGGCACCTAATGATTTGTTATTGAACATGAGAGCTTCCAGCGTGAAGTATCGCGGGGTCGTTCCATCGACTGCACTACGTACGTGACAATTTGCAGCGATTTCAATGGCAGGGCACTTGAACTAGTCGCAAGTTTGAACGGGGCCTTTTAGAAATTGGCACAAATCCCACAAATTAGCATTACCTGCCTTTCAGTTGACCATCTGACCTTTGAAGCTCGGCTCGTTTAGTTTTAGCTGCGATATAGAGCGCGGCAACAGGCCCTTCGGCCCACTGAGTCCGCGCCGACCAGCGATCGCCCCGTACGCGAGCGCTGTCCTACATACACGCACACACGGAACATTTCTCATCATTACTCAAGCCAATTAACCTACAAACCTGTACATTTTTGGAGTGTGGGAGGAAACCGGAGCACCCGGAGGAAACCCACGCAGGTCACGGAGGGAAACGTACAAACTCCGTACAGACAGCACCCGTAGCCAGGATCGAACCTGAGTCTCAGGCGTTGCGAGGCAGCAACTCTACCGCTGCACCACTGTGCCACCATGAGATTGTATTTCGTGTCGATATGAAAATAGGTATTCCATGTGTTTCTGAGAAAAGACCTCTCTCGTGACTTTGCGAGGCATTAGCTGAGCAGTTTACCCCTCAATCAATGCTTTTGAAAACATTGCATTAGGGTTATAGAAACATAGAAACATCGAAACATAGAAAATAGGTGCAGGAGGAGGCCATTCGGCCCTTCGAGCCAGCACCGCCATTCAATATGATCTTGGCTGATCGTCCGCTATCAATAACCTGTGCCTGCATTCTCCCCATATCCCTTGACTCTACTAGCCCCTAGAGCTCTATCCAACTGTCTCTGCAGTTATGGAGCTGTACGGCACAAAGATGGGCCCTTTAGACTAACTTGTCCATTGTCACATATGATGCCTATCTACATTAATCCTATTTAGAATAGAATAGAATAGAATGCTATTTATTGTCATTCAAACATGTTTGAACAAAATTGCATTTTCTGCAGTTTTTTGTTTTACATTGCGAAAAATCCCAAGACCCGCACTTAACACAGTTTACACAAACATCCATCACAGTGAGTCTCCAACACCTCCTCACTGTGATGGAAGGCAAAGTCTTATCTCTTCCCTTTGTTCTTCACCCACGGTCCAGCTGTCCAACTGCAGCGTCTAGGCGAACTGGGGCTCCGATGTTAGAGCCCCCGGCGGACGATGGTAAGTTCCGTGGCCGCTAACCCGCGCCGGGCGATGTTAGGCCCCGCTCCGTGTCCTTTAAACCCCGCGATTCCAGCGGGAGAAGTTGCCGTTGCGGGAGCTCCCAAAAGCCGTCTCCCACCAGGGACCTGGAGCTCCCGATGTTCCCGTCCACCGGGCCCGCGGCCGGAGCTTCCGTAGCTCCAAAGTCGGGTCGCAGCCGAGCGCCACCACCGCTCTCCCCGCTCCAAAGACGGCCAGCTCCGCAATGTCAGGTCCGCAGGCTCCGCGACTGGAGCCCTCAGGCTGGTCCCGGTCGGAGGCCAACGCCGGCTCCACGATGTTAGGCCCAACGACACCGGAGACCCGACAGGGAAAAAGTAGACTAACGGTTTCCCCCCACATCCCCCCCTCCACCCCCCACATATACACAGCTAAAAAATATAAAGAACTAAGCTCAACACCTACATTTTACAGACAAAAATGTTTTAAAAAAACGTACGACTGTAGACGAGCCGCTGCCGTTAGGCGCCGCCGCTCCCACATGCATTAAGCGGAGAAAAAATCATGAGAGCAATTGTTCGGGTAGATGCACTGATTCTCTTGCCCACAGTAGGTGAATCGAGCACCAGAGGACTTAGGTTTAAGGTGAAGGGGAAAAGATTTAATACGTACCTGAGGAGTAACTTTTTCATACAACGGGTGGTGGGTGTATGAAACGAGCTGCCGGAGGAGGTAGTTCAGGAAGGGACTATCGCAACGTTTAAGAAACAATGGATAGGACAGGTTTGGAGGGATATGGGACAAACCACGGGAGGTGGGACTAGTGTAGATGGGACATGTTGGCTGGTGTGGGCAAGTTGGACCGAAGGGTCAAGGAAGGAGCGTTCTCGCCGCGGCCCTGTTCTCACCAATCTTTCCACCACCACGCACAAGAAGCGACAAGGCAGACACCATTGTATGCAGGTGCCGAGATATGTGTTCAGCTCCGGCTGAACAACTTCTAATCTTGTGTGTGGACTCGATAAGAAGAAGACTCTTTGACTGGATAAGGCGGTCAAAAAGGGTTTTGGCACATTGGCCTTCATTAGTCAGGGTATTGAGTATAGAAGTTGAGATGTTATGTCACAGTTGTACAAGATGTTGGTGAGGCCATTTCTGGAGGTCGAGTAAGCTAGGATTTCATTTCTTGGAATGGAGGAGGATGATGGGTCGGGCAGACTTCCGCCAAAAGCCTGTGACACCAAGAGAATGGAGCAGCTGGGCTTGTCTACTCTGGGATTTAGAAGGATGAGAGGGGATCTTTTTGAAGCATATATTATTAAGGGTTTAGACACGCTAGAGGCAGGAAACATGTTCCCGATGTTGGGGGAGTCCAGAACCAGGGGCCACAGTTTCAGAATAAGGGGTAAGCCATTTAGAACGGAGATGAGGGAAAACTTTTTCACACAGAGAGTTGTGAATCTGTAGAATTCTCTGCCTCAGGGGGTGGTGGAGGCCGGTTCTCTGGATGCTTTCAAGAGAGAGCTAGATAGGGCTCTGAAAGATAGCGAAGTCAGTTGAATGGCAGTGCTGGCTCAAAGGGCCGAATGGCCTCTACTCCTGCACCTATTGTCTATCTATAGTATATCTTATAATCACTCCTCCAGCCACGAAGCGAAGGCCAATTATTCACACACCTCAAGCATTCAAGACGTTTTGCCAGCAGCAATGTTTTGTCACTGAATCTTGGCAGAAGCCTGCCTGATCCATGGAACAGAATAGTGAATGACCTGGATAGAGTGGATGATGTGGGAGGATGTTTCCACTAGTGGGAGAGTCTAGGACCAGAGGTCACAGCCTCAGAAGTAAAGGATGTCCCATCAGGAAGGAGATGAGGAGGTATTTTTTCAGGCATAGGGTGGTGAATCTGCGGAATTCATTGCCACAGAAGGTTGTGGAGGCCAAGTCAGTGGGTTTTTTTAAGGCAGAGAGAGATACAGTAGATTCTTGATCAGTGCGGGTGTCAGGGGTTATGGGGAGAAGGCAGGAGAATGGGGTTGAGAGTAAAAGATAGATCAGCCAAGATTGATTTAATGTTTTATGTGTCATTCCTAATTGTCACTGTGCGTCATGTTGTTACATGCGGGTGGAGCACCAAGGCAAATTCCTTGTATGTGAATACTTGGCCAATCAACTTATTCATTCATTCATTCATTCATTAATGGGGTTAGGAGGGAGAGATAGATCAGCCCTGCTTGAATGGCAGAGTGATGTGATGGGCCGAAAGGCCTAATCCTGCTCCTGTCACTTATGACCTTATGAACTGAAGACCTCAACGGTGGAACAGGCGGAGGACGATGGCTGGCCTTAGTGGAGCGTCACAACGGCTGGGAAGGCGGATGAAGGCTGCAGCAGAAAAGGGTCTCCGGTCGTCTTGGACTCCATGCCACTGGATCCTGACCCAGATCTGTCAAGGACCGTGGGGTGGCTGTCTGTGCACCAGTCTCCCCACGTTAAACAAAGTCACGCACAGGCGTCCTCCATGAGAGGACAGTCATACTCGTTTCGAGTGACCGCCGATCAACTGAGGAGTCCAGCTTTGGCTGCCCTTGCCGTTCCTTCAACTCAGAGGAAGGTTGAAGACTCTCCATGGACACTTATGAGATGCAAATTAATGGAAATTAATGCAACACTTCTGCCATGCCACCTTCCCTGCTGTCGGTGAAACAGGGGCTGTTGAAGGCTGCAAACTGCCCAACGGTCTCCTCTCCTGACACCATGGTTCACCGTCGCTCGTGAGACCTTCATTCGTGACTGACTGCATTTTGATCTGACAGTTGTAGACACGCGACATAGAGTGGATGAGGAGAGGATGTTTCCACCAGTGGGAGAGTCTAGGACCAGAGGGCACAGCCTCAGAATTAAAGGACGTACCTTTAGAATGGAGATGAGGAGGAATTTCCAGTCAGATGGTGGGGAATCTGTGGAATTGGAGTGTGGGACGAAACCGGAGCACACTTATATGTTCATAAGTTATAGGTGCAGAATGAAGCCATTCGGCCCATCATGTCCACTCCACCATTCAATCATGGATGATCTATCTCTCCCTCCTAACCCCATTCTACTGCCTTCTCCACATAACCCCTGACACCCGCACTGATCAAGAACCTGTCAATCTCTGCCTAAAATATGTCCACTGACTAGGAAATAGACACAAAAAGCTGGAGTAACTCAGCGGGACAGGCAGCACCTCTGCAAAGATGGAATGGGTGACGTTTCGTGTCGAGGCCCTTATTCGGACTGTCTGTGGCAATGAATTCCACAGATTCACCACCCTCTGGCTAAAGAAACTCCTCCTCACTTCCTTCTTAAATGTATGTCCTTTTATTCTGAGGCTGTGGCCTCTGATCCTAGACTCTTCCACTAGTGTAAACAACCTCTCCACATCCACTCTATCCAGGCCATTCACTATTCTGGACGTTTCAATGAGGTCGCTTTTCCCCCCATCCTTCTGAACTCCAGCGGGTACAGACCGTCAAACGCTTTTGTGCCTATCTTTAGAGCAAACGGCTGATCGATGGTCGGCGTGGACTCGGTGGGGCGAAGGAGCAGTTTCCACGCTGTATCTTTCAATCAATTAATTAAATCAATCAATCATACCTGAGCCTGTGACACTGAGGGAATGTGGCACTAATGCTCCCTTACAAGTGAATCATTTAAGCCCACTGTTCTTTCAAATCAACATTAGTCATTCCACAGCAATATTCTATGCAAGAACAGCATAGCGCGGCACGGTGGCGCAGCGGTGGAGCTGCTGCCTTATAGCGCCGGAGACCCCGGTTCGATCCCGGCTACGGGTGCTTGTCTGTACGGAGTTTGTACGTTCTCCCAGTGACCTGCGTGAGATCTTCGGTTTCCTCCCACACTCCAAAGACGTGCGGGTTTGTCGGCTAATTGGCTTGGTGTAATTGTAAATTGTTCCAAATGTGTGTGGGATACTGCTCATTTGCAGGAATCACTCGGTGGGCCGAAGGGCCTGTTTCCTCGCTGTATCTCCAAGGAAAAAATAGTTCTGCCAGTACTTTGGTTGTGTGATACAGCGCAGAAACAGGCACTTCAGCCACCCAGTCCGCGCTGACCAGCGATCCCCGCACACCAACGCTATCCTACACACACTAGGGACAATTTACACGTACAATAAGCCAATTAATCTACAAACCTGCACGTCTTTGGAGTGCGGGAGGAAACTGAACATCTGGGAGAAAACACATGCAAGTCACGGGGAGAACGTGCAAACTCCGCACAGACAGCATCCGTAGCCGGGTCAATGGTTACCCCAAGCTCAGCATTCCTGAAACATGACGCAATCATGAACAGGTTGCTGTCTCCAGTACGTGCTGTGGGTACGTGATCCGCAGCAGAAAGAGAACTGGTAAAGTTCATTCGAAAGTGGTTTCTTGGCTGCAAAATGGATCAGGTCGCGCAAGAGAGCTTTACAAATCAATTCCTTTCTCTAATTCAGCCATCACTTGTTTTGTGTCTTAATTCCTCAGCCTACGATTCAGCGCTTTGTCCTGTCCACCAGAGGCAGGCCGGTGGGCAGTGGTCAGTACAAACGCAGCCCTTGCCTTAAGAGGCACACTGCACAAAAACAGGCTCTTCGGCCCATCTCGTCTGTGCTGACCAAGATGCCCCTTCTAAGCCAGTCCCATTTGTCTATGTTTAGCCCATGAGCCTCCAAGCCTTTCCTATCATATAACAGTCTGAGTGTCTTTTAAAAGTGGGCCATTGATTGGATAGAACTGGTAAGTTCATTTGAAAGTGGTTCCTTGGCTGCAGTATGGATCAGGCCTCCTCCTGCACCTATTGCCTATTGTCGATTGTCTATTTGAAACATATAGGATTGTTAAGGGCTTGGACACTCTAGAGGCAGGAAACATGTTCCCAATGTTGCGGGAATCCAGAACCAGGGGCCACAGCTTAAGAATAAAGGGCCTGTCCTACCAGCATCCGACTCCATGCGATGAACGCGATCAAACTAGAAGCGGGGGCCGCGCGGAGGTCGGGTGATCCCCGTACAGGGCCGTTCCCACCAGCATGCGCCTGCATGCGGCAAGCGCGACCAAACCAGCAGCAAGGGCCGTGCGGAGGTCGGGTGAGTGGCGCAACGCGGCGCAAAGTGAGGCGAACTTGGAGCAAAGTCTTTAAGGTAAGTTCACCAGGACAGAGAGGGGCACACAGAGAGGGGCACAGAGGCACACACACAGAGAGGGTCACGGAGCCACACACACAGAGGGCCACGGAGGCACCTACAGAGAGGGTCAGGGAGGCGCGACGTCGAGGCAGTGTGTAATGCGTCGAGGCGACTGCGAGACGACAAGCCGTTGCCGCGCGGAATTTTTGAACACAGTCAGTTTTTTGGAGCCCCGCGCAATGTCGGGACGAACTCCGCACAATTCCGCACGGCTCCAGCGATCGAAGTGGGACCGGCCCCACGACGCCGGACGGCTCAAGCGACCACGTTAGGTCGCGCTCATTGCATGGAGTTGCATGCTGGTGGGACAGGCCCTTAAGGAGTAAGCCATTTAGAATGGAGACGAGGAAACGCTTTTTCTCACAGAGAGTGGTGAGTCTGTGGAATTCGCTGCCTCAGAGGGCGGTGGAGGCCGGTTCTCTGGATGCTTTCAAGAGAGAGCTAGATAGGGCTCTTAAAAATAGCAGCATCAGGGGATATGGGGAGAAGGCAGGAACGGGGTACTGATTGGGGATGATCAGCCATGATCACATTGAATGGTGGTGCTGTCTCGAAGAGCCAAATGGCCTCCTCCTGCACCTATTGTCTGTTGTCTGTGTCTTCTTTTGTCAACCAGCATCTGCAGGTCCTTCCACAGCATCCACTCCTGCTCTTTGTATCTTTGCTCACCGATACTAACGCTGGAGGACTGTCGAAGGACGTAGGCAACGGGTTTGAAAGAAACTCCCAGAAATATCATTTGATGCAACCACGAAGTGTCTAAACCTGCTGAGCAATAACAAATTCACAGGACTAACTTAATATAGAGCTCAGCGCCGTATGCAAATGTACCTCGTCTTGTGAGAATATTGCTATCTTTGAATTGCTGGCATGTTAAGCAAGGCAATAAAAGTTACGAGTGCAATGATGTGTAACAAGTACACTCCAGATGGTAAACAAATGATCATCACACCCTTAGCAAGATTGTACTTTCTCTCTGCGCAGTTGTTATTTTACGCCTCGCCACTTTACAAACGTGAGGGAAGCATTTATAAGGGGACTTGAACAGGATTCACAAAGACCGACATCACTAGGAGCGGCACGGTGGCGCAGCGGTAGACTTGCCGCCTCACAGCGCCGGAGACCCGGGTTCCATCCTGACTGCGGGCGCAGTCTGTACGGAGTTTGTACGTTCTCCCCGTGACCTGCGTTTTTTTTCTCCGGGTGCTCCGGTTTCCTCCCACACTCCAAAGACGTGCAGGCTTCGGGAAAGAAGTGTAAATTGTCCTTCGTGTGTGCGGGATAGTGTTGGTGTGCAGGGTTCGCTGGTCAGCGCAGACTTGGTGGGCCGAAGGGTCTATTTCCGTGTTGTATCTCTAAACTAAACTATTTTATTTACACGGCAAATTTAGTTTTAACAATTGATCTGGGGGACAAGGAAGAATTAAAAAAAAATACTCCCTTTCCCACCATTGGGATGTTGGGTAGAATTGAGTGATCATATTTCATAGAACATAGAGCATGCAACAGTACATCACAGAAACAGGCCCTTCAGCCCACAATGTCTGTGCAGAACACGATGCCTTGATAAATGAATCTGATCTGCTAGATCACAGGGAGAACGTGCAAACTCCGCACAGACAGCTCCCAAGGACAGGATCGAACCCGGGTCTCTGGCGCTGTGAGACAGCAGCTCGACCAGCTGCGACACTGTTTAACCCTTGGTGTTATGATGACTACATTCTTCAGTCAGAGGGCAGTTAATTGCCACTGAGGGCTGTGGAGGCCAAGTCAGTGGATATTTTTAAGGCAGACATAGACAAATTCTTGATTAGAACGGGTGTCAAGGGTTATGGGGAGAAGGCAGGAGGATGGGATTAGGAGTCAAAGATCAGCCATGATTGAATGGTAGAGTAGACTCGATGACTCGGTGGACTCTAATTCTACTCCAATAACTTATGGACTTGTAAAAGTAGGGGAAAGGAATCCAAACCATGTACAAAAGTTGAGATGGACAACGCCATTAAATGAGTCTTTTAGCCTAAGATGATGCAACCTCAGATAGGCACAGAATGCTGGAGTAACTCAGCGGGACAGGCAGCATCTCTGGAGAGAAGGAATGGGTGACTCGAGACCCTTCTTCAGACACAAAAGAAGGGTCTTGAGTCGAAACGTCACCCATTCCTTCTGTCCAGAGATGCTGCCTGACCGGCTGAGTTGCTCCAGCAGTTTGTGTCTGCCTTCGATACAAAGCAGCATCTGCAGTTCCTTCCTACATATGATGCAACCTCAAGCGGTTCCTGAAATGTGGACAGAATAAAAAGTTCAAATCAAAATAGGTTTAGAGATACAGCGAGGAAACAGGCCCTTCGGCCCACCAAGTTCGCACCGACCAGCGATCCCCGCACACTAACACCACCCAGAACCCACACACACTAGGGAAAATTTACATTTACACCAAAGCCGATTAACCTACAAACCAGTACGTCTTTGGAGTGTGGGAGGAAACCGAAGATCTCGGAGAAAACCCGCGCAGGTCACGGGGAGAAAACGTACAAACTCCGTACAGACGGCGCCCGTGGATGGAATCGAACCTGGGTCTCTGGCGCTGTGAGGGCTGTAAGCGCTGTAAGCGCTGTAAGGCGGCAACTCTACCGCTGCGCCACTGTGCCGTTGGTTTTATAAGATATTTTAAACACCAAACTTATCACACTTTCCAGCAGTCTAATCCCCTTTAGATCCTTCAGCTGCCTGTTATCGAAGGTGGAAAATCTTTGCACCACGCATGAGTAACTGCACAGGGATGTGCGATTACTTACACGCAAACAAAACCTCGCTGTTTTATGCGGATGTGCGATACCGTCAGTAAATCCTTTTTAGAATTGAAAGGGTAATAGATGTCTTTCAATTTCTATTACTTTAAGTTTAGAAATTAAACCTAAAACGTGGAGTTGTAGCCGACCTGATCTCCCGGTTGCCAAACACTTTAACTTTCCCTCCCATTCCCACACGGACATTTCCGTCCTGGGCCTCCTCCACTGTTGGAGTGAGGCACAGTGCAATTTGGAGGAACAACACCTCATATATTGCTTGGGCAGTTTACACCGCAGCGGTATGAATATTAATTTCTCTAACTTCAAGTAACGCTTGCATCCCCTCTCTCTCTATCCCTCCCCAATCCTAGTCATCGTACTAGTTTCATTGTCGTCCCGTTGAGTTCATATCCACTCATTATCACCTTCCTCGCAGCCAACAATGGATCTTTGTGGGCTCCACCTTTCCTTGATCATCCTCGCTGGCTTTGATTTGTTCCTTTCATACCCTTCATTCATTTGTGCATTTTTCCATATCTCTAGTTCCCCTCTCCCCCGACTCTCAGCCTGAAGAAGTGTCTCGACATGAAACTTCACCCATTCCTTCCATCCAGGGATGGTCCACAGACGCAGCCCAGACCATCACACAAACCAACCTCCCTTCCATTGACTCCATCTACACCTCGCGCTGCCTCGGCAAGGCCAGCAGCATCATCAAGGACCAGTCGCACCCCGGCCACTCCCTCTTCTCCCCTCTCCCATCGGGAAAAGGTATAGAAGTGAGAAAGGCACACCTCCAGATTCAGGGACAGTTTCTTCCCAGCTGTTATCAGGCAACTGAACCATCCTACCACAACTAGAGAGCATTGCTGAACTACTATCTACTTCATTGGAGACCCTCGGACTATCCTTTAAGAAAGAACTGCAGATGCTGGAAAAATCGAAGGTAGACAAATAGCTGGAGAAACTCAGCGGGTGAGGCTGCATTTATGGAGCGAAGGAATGGGTGACGTTTCGGCTCGAGACCCTTCTTCAGACTGATGTGTGGGTGCGGGGGGGCGGGGGGGGGGTGGGGGGGAAGAAGAAAGGAAGAGGCGGAGACAGTAGGTTGTGGGAGAGCTGGGAAGGGGAGGGGAAGGAGGGAGAAAACAAGGACTACCTGAAATTGGAGAAGTCAATGTTCATACCGCTGGGGTGTAAACTACCCACTGTATGGACATTGCCCTCCAATTTCAGGTAGTCCTCGCTTTCTTCCTCCCTCCCCTCCCCTCTAAATCACCAAGTGGGACAGGCCCTTTAACCTCTTTCAAAGTTACACGTTGTTCTACACTCTGATCCCAAGGCAACAATTGAGTCATTTTGTCATGTTATCTGCCTGTATGTATCTTACACTCAATGACACTTGGCATTACGACGCATGCTATTCATTATCAAGGGCAATGATTTGAATCGTATTTGAAGCATAGCTAATTTTTTACATTTGTCAGCGTTAATGAGCTGTAACAACAAAATATATTTATGACTTAATGAGAACTTGGTCCAGAAAAACACTGAGTAGACTTCCTGGACCAAATGCTGGTGATAAAGGCCATCAGCATTTAGAGATGGTGCTGCCCAAACACGAGGCATCTGCAACAATTCTTCATATTGTGAACCAGGGGACACAGTTTAAGAATAAGGGGTAAGCCATTTAGAACGGAGACGAGGAAACACTTTTTCACACAGATAGTGGTGAGTCTGTGGAATTCTCTGCCTCAGAGGGCGGTGGAGGTCGGTTCTCTGGATACTTTCAAGAGAGAGCTAGATGGGGCTCTTAAAAATCGTGGAGTTGGGATACGGGGTGAAGGCAGGAACGGGGTACTGATTGGGGATAATCAGCCATGTTCACATTGAAGGGCCGAATGGCCGAATGGCCGAATGGCCTACTCCTGCACCTATTGTCTATTGTAAAATGATTTTTGACTGTGGAATGAAGATAGCACAATATTTACAATGTAATTGTGTTGTAGGAAAGGTGCCATTCAGCTGGAAAAGGTGCATCATCTTGCTCCATGCCCTGCACCCTGGCTATTCAATGTCTGGCACGGTGGCGCAGCGGTAGAGTTGCTGCCTCACAGCGCCAGAGACCTGGGTTTGATCCTCACTACGGGCGCTGTCTGTACGAAGTATATATGTTCTCCCCGTGACTTGCGTGTGTTTTCTCCGATATCTTCGGTTTCCTCCCACACTCCAAGTAGGTTAATTGGCTTGGTACGTGTAGATTGGCTATAGCATGTTAGCCAATTAGAATGTTTAGTAATTATAACCCCGCCTAATTATAACATTCATAGTGTAAGATCCTACCCACTGTCTACCAGTACTAGTAGCAGTGTGAACGTGTGATGACCTGTTTATGCCCCTGTCCCACTTAGGAAACCTGAACGGAAACCTTTGGTGACCTTGCGCCCCACCCAAGGTTTCCATGAGTCGCCAGAGGTTTTGGCCACTTGCCTGGAAAACCTCAACCGAAGCGTGAGCTGCATCAACTACAGGATCTTTGCTACCGACCGCACACACACACACACACAAACACATCGCGAAGGTGGGGACCAGGGACAGCGGAGGAGAGCTGTCTGCGCGATGAAGAGGAAGGTGAACGGCTGCCACAGAGCACGGTAAGTACTTTAGAGAGCGCGGGAGGGAGGGAGAGAAGGGGAAAGAAGGGGAGAGAAGGACAGAGAAGGGGAGAGAGAAGGGGAAGAGAAGGGGAGAGAAGGGGAGTGAGAAGGGGAGAGAAAGGGGGAGAAGGAGTAGAGACAGTTTTAAGAAGTTTAATAAAGTTAGCGGGCATTTTACCTTCCAGTGGATCTTCTAGGTCCTGAAAACCAGAGATCCTACAGGATCTTTGCTGAAAACTCCAATGAGCCAATCAAAATGGCCGGTCAGCAAAGGAGATTGCCTTTGACTGTCTGTAAGTAAATAGCCACCCCACTCCACTGGCTTCGACCAAACGGCAACCTATTTTTGGTCGAGGCCGGTTTTGGTTTTTTGAAATAATTGCAGGAACATAGAAGAAGCCTCGACTACGCAGAAACCACTTTCGACCATTAGCGAGAGTGACCAAAACCTCCGGGAACCTCACGGAAACCTTGGGTGGGGCTTAAGGTCTCCAGAGGTTTCCGTTCAGGTTTCCTTAGTGGGACAGGGGCATTAGTAGTTATGACCTGAACAATAAAGATGCTTGTGTTTCAACCTGTGTGAGTTTGAGCTCTTTACAGTATGAATGTAAAATATCCCTAGTGTGTGTAGGATAGTGTTAGTGTGCGGGGATCGCTAGTCGGTGCGGACTCAGTGGCGGAAGGGCCAGTTTCCGTGCTGTATCTCTAAACTCAACTAAGCTAAATGCCTAAAAATTGTGTCGCTCATTTAGTTGACTCTTCCCGTTGGGATAGAAGGCTTTGTCTCATAAGTTCTAGGAGCAGAATTAAGCCATTCGGCCCATCTCCACTCCGCCATTCAATCATGGCGCAGAGTGACGCCTGTATGGTCGTGAGTAGTCGCCCAAAGAGTCGTACCTTTTTCTCGTCTCTGCTGGATTTTCAACACTTTGAGAATTTCAGCGAGCTGCTGTGACTATGACGGGTACCAGCAATCGCCGAAAAAATAGCGTGAGCGGGACAGGCCCTTTACGAGTGTCTTATTATTATGTGTCCCAGACAGAACAATGAAATTATTATTTGCTGCGGCACAACAGAATATATAAACATAGTACACTGTAAACAATATAATAAACGAGAAAAACATCAGTGTGTGTGAATATGTACACACATACTTACATATACACATATTTATTATCATATATATATAAAATATACACAAATATATATTATATATATACATGTGTATGTATACGTGTGTGTATGTGTATACGTATATATGTGTGTGTGTGTGTGTGTGTGTATATAGATATATATATACATATATATCTACACACACACACACACACACACACACACACACACACACACACACACACACACACACACACACACACACACACACACACACACATATGTTTATTACTAAAAGTAAGATCTTTACCACTTCCTGTTTTTCTGTTTCATTATTTTATAAAAAACGCTGGCACTTACGGCTGTGATTTTTGGCCAGCTTACTCAGAATCCCCCTCCGCAGCACAGGACAAGAGGATTTTTCCCATAGAGTAAACATAAAATAGTTATTAATGTTTAAAACATGTTGACATTCTCTCTGCTGCCCCTGCAGTGGGAGGGGGGAGGGACTATAAGACCCGGAAGTGTGTTGTGCCTCAGTCAGTCTCAGCAAAATGGGGGAAGTGAGAGGGTCATGTCTCTCAGCCTGAGCTGTGAATAACACTGAACACATGTCTACTAAACTGTGAGTGTGGTTTTACTGACCTTGAGTGCCCTTAATGTGGTTTGAAAATGAACATGTGGTTGGTTTGAAGTAAAAGCACTGCAAATGGTTGATGGGGGTATCGGTTGAAGTAAAAGCACTGCAAATGGTTGGTGGGGTTTTGGGTTGAAGATAAAGCACTACAAATGGTTGGGTGGGGTTTTGGGTTGAAGTAAAAAGCACTGCAAATGGTTACTTTGAGGGTTTTGGGTTGAAGTGAAAAGCACTGCAAATGGTTCGTTTGGGGGGGTTTGGGTTGAAGTAAACACTGCAAATGGTTGGTTTGGGGGGTTTGGGTTGAAGTAAACACTGCAAATGGTTGGTGTGGGGGTTTTGGTTTGAATTAAAAAGCACTGCAAATAGTTATTAGGCAGTTTTGGGTTGATACGGGCATTTTGGGCAAAAGGGATTGGTTTCTCGGCTAATAGGGGCCTTGTAGGCCGTAATTAGTGGTTTCAGGCAGGCCAAACAACTCATTTCATTTCATTTCCAATTGCATTGCAGTTTCAAGCACAGGGCAGGCTGAACAGCCCATTACATTTTCATTTCGCTTCCATTGCCCTCGCAGTTTCAAGCACAGGGCAGGCCAAACAACTCATTTCATTTTCATTAAGGGCTAACGAATCATTTATTCAAGTACATTGCACACTCACAGTGTTCTGTAGTTTCCCAACTCAGACAGAGAGTCGTGACCTCTCCCTCGTCATCTTGCAGACAGACTGAGCCATGCCTACACTTCCGGGTATTATAGTCCCTTCCCCCTCCCACTGGAAGGGACGTGGCCTTCATGGCGGTGATTGACAGGAGAGAGAATTTCAAGATTTTTAAAACACTAATAAGTCCTTTATTTTTCATCGATGGGAAAAATCCTCGGGGCATGTGCAGCGGAGGAGGACTCTGAGCAAGATGGCCAAATAATCACAGCCATATGTGGTAGCGTTTTTTTTAAATCAAAGCAGAGTGCAAACAGGAAGTGGTCAAGATGAAACTTTTAATTTTATATATATATATCTATACACACATACACACATATATACACATAGAAAACAAATCATAATAGTGCAATAATAACAATAATAGTTAGACTATAGGCTACATAGACTATATAAACTATAAAACACTGGAGTAACTCAACATCTGGGGTGGGGAAGGACTAGCGATGTTTCTCTTCAGGATCATTCTTCAGAGACTGAAGAAGTGTCCCGACCCTTATAGGAATGATGTTCTCCACCATGTCATAGGAAAAATATTGTCAAGCTTGACATAGTTCAGAGGAGATTTACGAGGAAGTTGCCAGGACTAGAGGGCGTGGGCTATAGGAGGGGTTGGGTAGGGTGGGACTATTCCTTGAAGTGCAGGAGGATGAGAAGCGATCTTATGGAGCTGCATTAAATCATGAGAGGAATAGATCAGGTAGATGCACAGATTTCCTTTTCCATAGTCGGAGAATCGAGGACCAGAGGACATAGGTTTAAGGTGAAGGGGAAGAGATTTAATAGGAATTTGATGGGTAACTTTTTCACACCAAGGGTGGTGAGTGCATGGAACAAGCTGCCAGAGGAGATAGTTGAGGCTGGGCCTATCCCAACAGTTAGACAGGTAGATGGATAGGGCAGGTTTGGAGGGATATGGACCAAACGCAGGCAGGTGGGACTAGTGTAGCTGGGACATTGTTGGCCGGTGCGGGCAAGTTGGGCCGAAGGGCCTGTTTCCACACTGTATCACTCTATGACCCGAAATATCATCTGTCCATTTCCCTCCACAGATGCTGCCTGGCCTGCTGTGTCGTTTTAATCTTTTGTTACACCGTGAGGTCTCAATCTAAAATTTCTAACGAAACCGAGTACCATTCTCCTAATATCTCACTTTATTCTTTTGCTTTTTCTGATATCCTGTTTTTGGTGCTAAACAGATTCTAGAATCTCCCAAACAACCATTTGCAGTGCCTTTTACTTTAACCCAAAGCCCCCAAACAACCATTTGCAGTGCCTTTTACTTCAACCCAACCCCCCCAAACAACCATCAACGTTCTTCTAATATCCCATTTTATTTGTTTGCTTTTTCTGATATCCTGTTTTTGCTGCTAAATAGGTTCTAGAAACTGCATCCATTTTAAATCCTATGTCACCAGATAACCAATTTCTTGCTTATCAGTATTTCTTTTCTTGGTTCATTCTACATTGATGCCCGCACAACATGATTTACGAGCCTTGGCACGCTGCCATGTGTATATCTCTTCCGAATTCAGATGCGAAGAAAAGATCCATAAACTCTGGCATGCCCTGAATGAATACAAAATAGTCCTTTTGTTCTTTAATGCCCTTTCCTCTTTAATGTTCTGCCTGCTCTAATATAACTAAACCAGTAATTAACGTTCACCGATTGCCCAAAGCAAAATATCTTCTCATTTTTTATTGTCACTGCCTGACTCTTCTCTGGCTTAGCAATATCCAGTTTAGAATTGCAATTGGCATTCACGGGGATGCTTCAGTCAGGGGCCCTTTGCAGTGGTTCCCTGTCCTCTCTCATATCGCCCCTCCCAGCATACGCAGAAGGGAGAGGATGTTGAAAGATTGAGGCTAACCCTGACCTTCCCATCCACGCTGACTTGAACAATCTGCCCAACATGCGCCTGAAGTCCCGCAAACCCTTCGGGTCTTCAGTCAAATCCCTGGAAGACTTTGACTCCAAGGCTGAGCGGCGCAGAGCCTCAAAAGATGCCGACACCAACAACGGAGAGGTCATCACGGACCCCACAGTGAAACCACCGGGTTTTGACCTCCATCGCAAGCAATGGCCGACCCTGAACAGAATCCGCACCCTCTGTGCAAGAACAGCCCAACACCTGCATAAGTGGGGGGTGACAGACAGACTGTGGACATCCAGACCAGACCATCCCACACATCGTGAATGACTGCCCACTGAGGCTTTTCCCTGGGGGCATCAAAGCCACCCACCCAGTAACTGATGCTGCCCTGGCCTTGATCTACAACTTCAGGCTGTGCACGCCATACGCAAGAAGAAGAAGAACTTCCCTTAAATGACCATAAAGTTGGCATTTTTGGTGCTTATTACCCTTAAGTACATTTTTGCCTTTATCTAATAAGGAGTGATAGTGTCACACATCATAGTGTCAATAACAGGCCCTTTGGCCCAACTTATAATGCCTACCAAGATGGCCCATCTAATCTAGGCGCATTTGCCCTTGTTTGGCCCACATCCTCTATCTGTACACTGATCCTACCCATGTTAGACACAAAAAGCCGGAGTAACTCAGCGGGACAGGCAGAATCTCTGGAGAGAAGGAATGGGTGACGTTTCATGGCAAGACCTTCTCCAGACTGGTTAGAGGGAAGGGAAACGAGAGATATAGACGATGGTGTCGAGAGGTAAAACCCACCGAGTCTAACATTATCCTACACACACTAGGGACAATTTTTAGGAGACAATGCGGTCGCCACATGGTCGCCACATGTTCGCGGGCAGTTGCCGGGGAGTCGCATTCATGGTCGCGAGCAGTTCCCGCATTCTGGGAACTAGTCGCGGTCTCATTATGGCCTCATTATGGCGGCTAGAATGAAGCCGCCATGGAGAGTAGTGAGAATTCTCGTGCCGTTGGTGGGTCACCAGGAGGTCCTAGTGGGTTGCCAGGAGGTTAGAAATGTCCAATTTTTACTGAAGCCGATTAACGTACAAATCTGTACGTGGGAGTGTGGGAGAAAACCGGAGCGCCCGGGGGAAACCCACGCGGTCACGGGGAGAACGTGCAGACTCCGTACAGCCAGCACCTGTAGTCACGATTGGACCCGATGTTATAGCCTGCGATGCACAATACTCTAAATGCGGCCTTCCGCAACTGCAACATGGCTGCCCAACTTCTAGAAGGGTCTCGACCCGAAACGTCGCCTATCTCCTTCGCTCCTTAGATGCTGCTGCACCCGCTGAGTTTCTCCAGCCTTTTGTGTAACTTATATTCTCAATACTCTGGTTCAACGAATACCCTGGCTATTCCTGCTCTGAATTCATGCTCTTTCCTCTCAAAGCATTTAAGTCTAACAACTTTGCGATCGTAAAATTCTCATTTTTTGTTTCATGATCATGATTTAAATTGGCTGATGAGATATCTAATGGGGGTCATTCCTTCGGTTCTAACAGACGCAGATGCTATCTGAGTGAGCTTTCAGCGTTGCATCTGGGATCCAGGGATCGTCGGGCCGGCGTTTAAAGAGAAACTAAATTGTGACTTTGTTATAAAAATTAGATGTTTGATACAGAAATATGACACGGAAACTCATCTTTAATGATGTCTAATCCTCCTTAGACATTCCATTTCCCTGAAGCATCCCAATCTCGCAGTTTTGGAATCGCACCACATTTCATGAATATAAATGCGAAGATTCACACACGTTATTTTGCGACTGTGTGTCATTAACTGAACATCAATCCCCATCCATAGACTCTTGATGTGAGACACAAGGTTTGAATAAAAACTATCGAAATTATGGATGCTGGCTATTTGTATGTATATATATCTGGTGGGTACTGTAGATCACACACACATACATATATATACATATACACACACACATTATATATATATATAATATTATATACATTATAATATATATATACATTATATATATATATATATATATATATATATATATATATATATATATATATATATATATATATACATATATATGTACTGAAACAGGCCCTTAAGAAAATCCATTCAGTTAATATTCTTTTATATATATATAAAACAAGATGGCCATAATGAGGCCATAATGAGACTGCGACTAGCTCCCAGAATGCGGGGTCTCCTCGCGACCATGAAGGCGACTCACCGGCAACCACCCAGACAAGATGATTTGAATGTATTCCGAACATTCCGTAAAAGAATATTAACTGAATGGATTATCTTAAGGGCCTGTTCCAGTTGCCGGTTATTCCGGCGACTGCTGGCAACTTGACAGTCGCCGGCGGTCCGCTGAAAAGTGGCTTAAGTGGAACAGGCCCATTACTCCTGGAAATGAATGCCACGTAAACATAAATGGAATTTTGTTCCACTGCTCAGTTTATTATCAGTACATTATGTTTTTTTTTAAATCACATTTCTTCGCTTGTCCGTCGCACCTAATAAAACATAACCCATTTCCCCCATCATGGTGTAAAGTCAGATTTCTGTTTAAGCCTCGAGCTATTAATTAATCATTTTGACTTTTAAATATCACCTATTTCAGCGCGTTCCAGATTTGCAATCAAAACAAAACGTTTTTCATGCATTTAGTTAATACTTTGGTTAACATATTTGGGTTAGTAGTTGGGTTAACATATGATGAGCGTTCGACGGCACTGGGTCGCTGGAGTTTAGAAGAACAAGGGGGAGACCTCATTGAAATGCACAGAATAGTGAAAGGCTTGGATGGAGTGGATGTGGAGAGGGTGTTTCCACTAGTGGGAGAGTCCAGGACCAGAGGCCACAGCCTCAGAATTAAAGGATGTTCCTTTAGGCTGGAGAGGAGGAGGAATTTCTTCAGTCAGAGGGTGGTGAATCTGTGGAATTCTTTGCCACAAGCTGTGGAGGCCAAGTCAATGGATATTTTTAAGGCAGAGATAGATAGATTCTTGATTAGTACGGGTGTCAGGGGCTATGGGGAGAAGGCTGGAGAATGAGGTTAGAAGGGAGAGATCGATCGGACATGATTGAATGGTGGAGTAGACTCGATGGGCCGAATGGCCTAATTCTGCTCCTGTCACTTGTGAACGTTATGGGGACCCATTAACACCACAGCCCCGCGGACTTTGATTGCCCGCGCAAGATATCTCCTGAGCTCGCTAAATGAGACTGGCTGCCAGTGTCGCATTACAGACGGTTTTGTCCAGGGGATTAAACTGCGCACACTAATTTCCCCGAGGATCTTTTTACACTAACAGCGCTCTCTAATCCCATTTATCAAGGCTGTGATTCAAGTCATTGATAAAACCCGAGTAACATAATATATTTTTGCTTGCTTATATGGGGGATTAATTGGACACTTGCCCTCAAAGCTATTTAACCATATAACCATATAACAATTACAGCACGGAAACAGGCCATCTCGGCCCTTCAAGTCCGTGCCGAACAACTTTTTTCCCTTAGTCCCACCTGCCTGCACTCATACCATACCCCTCCATACCCTTCTCATCCATATGCCTATCCAATTTATTTTTAAATGATACCAACGAACCTGCCGCCACCACTTCCACTGGAAGCTCATTCCACACCGCTACCACTCTCTGAGTAAAGAAGTTCCCCCTCATGTTACCCCTAAACATCTGTCCCTTAATTCTAAAGTCATGTCCTCTTTAATTCTACCACACCTTAATTGTCCATTAAGCAACATCTATTCATATTAACCCCTTTCTTCAAAACAACTTAAATTCATGTTGTTTTTGTGCGGCACAGTGGCGCAGTGGAAGAGTTGTTGCCTTGTGGGCCTGTCCCACTTAGGCAACTTTTTAGGCATTTGCAGAAGACTCTGCGGTCGCCACATGTTCGTGGGCGGTTGCTGGGGAGTCGCCTTCATGGTCGCGAGGAGTTCCCGCATTCTGGGAACTAGTTGCGGCCTCGTTATGGTCGCCGCAAATTTTTCAACATGCTGAAAAATTACAGCGGCGACTGGAATGAAGCCGCCATGGAGAGTAGCGAGAATTCTCGTGCTGTAGGTGGGTCGCCAGGAGGTCCTAGTGGGTTGCTAGGAGGTCGAAGGTTCTCGTAGGTTCTCGTAGGTTGTAGCCGGTGCTGACCGGTGAATTTCATTGGCTCATTGGGAAAAATAAATGTAAGCAGTAATTTTCGGGACCAAGGATAACCGACCGGTAATGTTAAATGTCCGCCGAGCTTCACAGCCGTGTATCTCTGGCTTCTTAAAAGTCGTCTTGTATTCACTGGTGTTTAGAAGGATGAGAGGGGATGTTATAGAAACATATAAAATTATAAAAGGACTGGACAAGCTAGATGCAGGAAAAATGTTCCCAATGTTGGGCGAGTCCAGAACCAGGGGCCACAGTCTTAGAATAAAGGGGAGGCCATTTAAGACTGAGGTGAGAAAAAACCTTTTCACCCAGAGAGTTGTGAATTTGTGGAATTCCCTGCCACAGAGGGCAGTGGAGGCCAAGTCACTGGATGGATTTAAGAGAGAGTTAGATAGAACTCTAGGGGCTAGTGGAATCAAGGGATATGGGGAGAAGGCAGGAACGGGTTATTGATAGGGGACGATCAGCCATGATCACAATGAATGGCGGTGCTGGCTCGAAGGGCCAAACGGCCTCCTCCTGCACCTATTTTCTATGTTTCTATGTTTTGATCTCCACTCCACCTCCCCCTTTCTTCCCCCTACTTTTAAAGGACTTATCGTACGTTGTGCTTTAGCCGTCTTAATTACAGCGCCAACCTTCCTGTTCGGCATCACCATGTCAATTTCACTCAGTCAGCGCTCCCCCGCTTGCCCTGTCCCCCCGCCTGCATAACAGGCTGGTGAAACGGTCGTGAGCAGTCGCCCAAAGAGTCGTACCTTTTTCTGGTCGCCGCTGGATTTTCAACGTGTTGAACATTTTGGGATGCCTGCTGCGGCTATGACGGGCGCCGCCGGCAAGTCGCCGAAAAAATCGCGTAAGTGGCGCAGGCCCTTGTATAGTGTTTTAAAATTCTCGTCCCACTTCCAATCGCGGTTTCCTTCCTGTTTCCAAGAGGTAGGAGTGAGCGACGCAGGGGAGCAAACAAGTGCAAATTCAAATTCACTAAGTGTGATTGCAATGTGCCAAAACGACTTGCAAATGAGTGTTTGAGACATATCATAAACCTGTTTACGCACCTACACTGCGAGGTGTCGGAGACAATATCACTAAAACTTTGTTTTCTTGTAAGGAAAGATTTCAGTGGCAGCTTTTGAAGCAGGTTTAAAATATTTCACATCATCCTGTGTTTATCGAACAGATTTAAATATAGAATCGGTCACAGGGTTCTCCATTATAATGGACAATGTCCGAGGGATCAGGAGGGAGAAATGACGCAAAAATGGTCCATGGATGGTCTTTACTGCTGCCTCAGCAAGGCCGGAAGCATCATCAAGGACCAGTCTCACCCCCCCGGTCACTCCCTCTTCTCCCCTCTCCCATCAGGCAAGATGTAGCTGGGACACTCTCGACCCGAAACGTCGCCTATCTCCTTCGCTCCTTAGATGCTGCTGCACCCGCTGAGTTTCTCCAGCTTTTTGTGTAACCCTGTAGCTGGGACATGTTGGCCGGTGTGGGCAAGTTGGGCCAAAGGGCCCTTTTCCACACCCTATGACTGTAGGACTTTGTGAATTGCAGCCCGGACCATCACGCAAACCAACCTCCCTTCCATTGACTCCATCTACACCTCACGCTGCCTCGGCAAGGCCAGCAGCATCATCAAGGACCAGTCGCACCCCCAGGTCACTCCTTCTTCTCCCCTCTCCCATCAGGCAAGAGGTACAGAAGTGTGAAAACGAACGCACACCTCCAGATTCAGGGACTGTTTCTTCCCAGCTGTTATCAGGCAACTGAACTGTCCTCTCACCAACTAGAGAGCAGTCCTGACCTCCCATCTATCTCACTGGAGACCTTTGAACTATCTTTAATCAGATTTACCAGGGCTTGCACTGAAGGTTATTCCCTTTATCCTGTACCTGTACACTATGGACGGCTGGATTGTAATCACGTCTAGTCTTCTCACTGACCGGATAGCACTTATCAGCAACTTCCTGAAAAGATATACGATGTTGCTGTGAATTTGCAAACTTTCCTCGTTCAGTCATGAGTAGTTTAGTTCAGACACAGCATGGAAACAACCTCTTCGGCCCACCGAGTCCGCGCCGACCAGCGATCCCCTCATTTATACAAATTCCATGTCATCCCACTTTCTCATCCACCCCCCGTACATTAGGTGGAGGTTGCGCAAGGTTCTCCTTGTGACCGCGTGGGTTTCCTCCGGGTGCTCCGGTTTCCTCCCGCATCCCAAAGACGCGCGGGTTTGTGGGCTAATCGGCCCCCTGTAAATTGCCCCCTAGTGTGTGTAGGGAGTGGGTGGGAAAGTGGGATAACATGGAACTAGTGTGACCGGGTGATCGATGGACTCGGTGGGCTGAAGGGCCTGTTTCCATGCTGTACCTGTAAGCTGAACAAAAATTCCTAATTGGGTCGAATCCACAAATTGAAATTTGATCTCAAATATCGTTCTCAGTGTCGCATTGTGAAAACGTGCTGCTGGGGACGGGGGAGTTGATCACATTTTGATCGTCATTTGGCGGCCGTAGATGGTTAATTACATTGTTTATTTCTTCTGGCACGATTGATGACCCGATATGCTCACATGGGAATCTGGGAAGATGGGAATCTGTCAGTTATATCCTTGTTTTATCTAGTTATTATCCAGCCCTAATGGAATGCAGGACAATAGTTAATTTAAAAGAGTTGTTACTAATTAGTAGGCCAGAGACATAAGCAATAAGATGGAATCAAAGTCCTACCTTTAGTTTAGTTTAGAGATACAGTGCGGACACAGGCCCTTCGGCCCGTCGAGTCCATGCCGACCAGCGATACTCACGCACTCATACTATCCCACACACACACATTTTACATTTATACCAAACCAATTAACCTACAAACCTGTACGTCTTTGGAGTGTGGGAGGTAACCGAAGAACTTGGAGAAAACCCACGCAGGGTCACGGGGAGAACGTGCAAACTGCGTACAGACACCCGTAGTCGGGATCGAACCCGGGTCTCTGGCGCTGTGAGGCAGCAACTCTACCACTGCGCCACCGTGCCTCCATTCATCAGATTACTCTTTGCATACAGTTGAGCAAAACACTACAAATTGGGGCTAGCGGAATGAAGAGATATGGGGAGAAGGCAGGCACGGGTTACTGATTGCGGATGATCAGCCATGATCACAATGAATGGCAGTGCAGGCTCGAAGGACCAAATGGCCCCCTCCAGCACCTATTTTCTATGTTTCTAAATTGCAGGAGTAACTCAGCGGGTCAGGCAGCAGCTCTGGAGAACAAACAGAGGCGACGTTTCTGGTCGGGACCCTTCTTCAGATGTCTCTGAGTTACTCCCGCACTTTGCATCTTTCCAGCTCTTCAAGCCTGTCCGTCCACTTGCATTTCATTCATTTTTAGTTTAATGCTGAACAAAAATCTGCCAACGTCTTCAGTTTGCACGGAAGCGTTCGTTTTTTAGAGAAGGGGAATTCACAATCGAGTCTAGCGCGCCATTTGATCGTGTCTGATCTATCTTTCCCTCTCAACCCCATCGTCCTGCCTGCTCCTGCCGTAAAACCTTTGACGCCCGTACTAATCAAGAATCTGTCTATCTCTGCTATAAAAATATCCATTGACTTGGCCTCCACTGCTGCCTGTGGCAATGAATCCCACAGATTTACCACCCTCTGGCTAAAGAAATTCCTCCTCATCTCCTTTTTGAAGGAGCATCCGTTTATTCTCAGGCTGTGCCCTCTAGTTCTCTTCTCGCCCATTACTGGAAACATCTACTGCAGAAGCCTTTTGCCACAATGCAGCTTAAACAGAGGCCTTTTATACCTTTTTATATTCTTTAAAGTCTGTTCTAACCATGGGTGGCAGGGTGGCGTAGCGGTCGAACTGCTGCCTCACAGCACCTGAGACCAGGGTTCGATCCTGGCTACGGGTGTTGTTCGTACAGAGTTTGCACGTTCTCCCCGTGACCTGCGTGGGTTTTCTCCGGGTGCTCCGGTTTCCTCCCACACTCCAAAGTTGTGCGCATGTGAAGGTTAATTGGCTTTGTGAGTTGGCCAGACTGTAGGCGTACGATGGTGTTGGTGTGCGGGGATCGCTGGTCGGCGCGGACCCGGTGGGCCGAAGGGCCTGTTTCCGCGCTGTATCTCCAAACTAAAGCAAACCGATCCAATTTACATAGCGCTGCGTGAAGCTTGTGTATTATATTAATTCTTCACAGAAGGAAATCGAGCATTTCGATGAACCAGTAGTTCAGATGCCAAAGTTTTATGTCATTAGCTAATGAAAATATGCTTCGTAATAAAGGGCTGCTCCTTTGTAAAAATGGACCCAAAAAGGAATTTTGCCCAGTCAGCAACATTGTAATAACGCCACAATGTGCAAATTTGGCAAAAAAATAATAATTCAGGGAAGCACAGTGTGACCATGGAGTTGCTGAATCAGTTCCTTCAATGCCTTCTTTAAATTACACTTACAACCTGACGATTCCTGTTTAAATGTGTGAGGAGTAAATGAGCTAAAAGGCTATCTAAAGAGGAAAATAATTTAAAATGGTAGATTGAACGAATAAAGTCAGTGAGGTTCCATTTAGATTTTACCGGCCTCTGGTGGTTTGACATCGGTTGGACAGACCATGGACACAAAATGTTGGAGTAACTCAGCGGGACAGGCAGCATCTCTGACCCGGAGAAAACCCACGCAGGTCACGGGGAGAGCGTGCAAACTCCGTACAGGCAGCATCCGTAGTCAGGATGGAACCCTGCTCTCTGCCGCTGAGAGGCAGCGACTCTACCGCTGCCGCCCTGCTATGTGCCGTGTAACTACATCATCGACAGTCAAAAGTTGGAGAAGGAGTTTTATATTTTAAAACATCTGCACTAAATGACAGCGAAAACCACTGCACAAGAAGCAAGGGCCAAGTAGTCAGGCATTTATAAGGTTTAATCTATTCCTTCTCTCCAGAGACGCTGCCCGTCCCGCTGAGTTACTCCGGCATTGGTTTAGAGAGTGGATGAGAAAGTGGGATAACGTAGAACTAGTGTGAACAGGTGATCGATGGGTTGGAGTAGACTCTGTTGGCCGAAGATAGACACAAAATGCTGGAGCAACTCAGCGGGACAGGCAGCATCACTGGAGAGAAGGAATGGGTTGTAGTGGCACCTGGTGGTGAAGCTGTGTATTCAGAACCCTCGTTCTGATTAATCCCCAGGGGTCGGGACTGTCATATGCTGAGAGAATAGAGCGGCTGGGCTTGTACACTCTGGAGTTTAGAAGGATGAGAGGGGACCTCATTGAAACATATAAGATTGTTTAGGGTTTGGACTCGCGAGAGGCAGGAAATATGTTCCCGATGTTGGGGGAGTCCAGAACCAGGGGCCACTGTTTGAGAATAAGGAGTAAGCCATTTAGAACGGAGACGAGGAAACATTTTTTCTCAGTCTCCGTTCAAATGGCTTACTCCTTATACTCCTTATGAGTTGTGAGTGTGTGGAATTCTCTGCTTCAGTGGGCGGTGGAGGCCGGTTCTCTGGATGTTTTCAAGAGAGAGCTAGATAGGGCTTTTAAAGATAGCGGAGTCAGGGGACATGGGGAGAAGGCAGGAAAGGGGTACTGATTGGGGATGATCAGCCATGACCACATTGAATGGCGGTGCTGGCTCGAAGGGCCGAATGGCCTACTCCTGCACCTATTGTCTATTGTCTTGTCTATTGTTGTTGGTCGGGATTGTCACGTGACCGGGGGTTAGTAAGTGAGCTTTTCAGTTTGTTCAGTGGCTAGTGCTCCTCTCGATGACAGGAGCTTAGATCATTTATTCCTGTCCAAGTACACGTGTAGTTCGAGTGTTGTTTCGCTGATAAAGAGCATCTTGCTCTACCTGCCTGGCCTCACTACAGGGTGATGTTTCGGGTCGAGACCCTTCGTCAGACTCTAGCGAGTCTGCGTTAAAATGTGGACGTCGAGTCAGAGAGAGCTGGAGGGTTCACAGAGGGGGAGCAGCGAGAGAGGGTGGCGCAGAACTCTCGTCGGAGAGAGGAGGAGAACTTCTTCAAAGTAGACATAGCTTGAGGAGATTTCGCTGTTGAGGAGACGAAATGTGCGGGAAGGAAGGAAGGAAGTGCAGACGCTGGTTTCAACCGAAGAATGCCGCAGTAACTGGAGGGACAGGAGATGCTGCCTGTCCCGCTGAGTTACTCCAGCATTTTGTGTCTATCTTTGGTGTAAAGCAGCACCTGCAGTTCCTTCCTACACATGATGCGACCACAAGTAGTTTCTGAACATGAACAGAATAAAAAGGCTCAAATCAAAGTAGGTTTTTAAAGATATTTTAAACACCGACCATCACACATTCTAGTCTAATTCCCTTAAGATCCTTCAACTGCCCGTTATTGAAGGTGGATAATCTTTGCACCACACATTATTAACTATACAGGGGCGTGCACAAACAAAACCTCGCTGTTTTAGGTGGATGTGTGCTCCTTCAGTAAATCTTTTTTAGAATTGAAATAGATAAGTTATTCAATTTCTAATACTTTGAGGTTGGAGGTTAAACCTCGGGTCGAGACTATTCTTAATCATCTTGACCTTCATGCTAGTGCATCTTTAGCCTTTAGAGATACAGCGCAGAAACAAGCCCTTCGGCCCATCGCCCGCACCGACCAGCGATCACCCCGTACACTAACGCTATCCCACACACGAGGGACAGGTTACAGGAGCCAATTCACCGACAAACCCGCGCGCCCTTGGAGCGTGCGAGGAATCCCGAGCACCCGGAGAAAACCCACGCAGGTCACGGGGAGAGCGTGCAAACTCCGCACAGGCAGCATCCGTAGTCAGGATGGAACCCGGGTCTCTGCCGCTGAGAGGCAGCGACTCTACCGCTGCGCCACCGTGCCGCCTTGCTATGTGCCGTGTTAATACATCGTCGACAGTCAAAAGTTGAGGAAGGAGTTTTATATTTTAAAACATCTGCACGAAATGACAGCGCAAACCACTACACAAGAAGTAAGGGCCAAGTAGTCAGGCATTTATAAGGTTTAATCTATTCTAAGTAGAGTACTTAGCGATAAATAGTCTCTCATGTTACAGTTCAATGTTGGGAACATGGTTCATTCATCACTAAAATTAAATACTTGGACTGAAACTATTAGTATTGTAATAGCAACAAGATATATACTCGATATATATATATATATGAAACCAGAGCATGATCCTGAACTACCATCCACCACAATGGGGACCCTTGGACTACCTTTGATCGAGCTTTATTGGATTTTATCTTGCACTAAACGTTATTCCTCTTCATCCTGTATCTGCACACTGTGGACGGCTTGGTTGTAACCATGTACAGTCTTTTCACTGACTAGATAGCACGCAACAAACAGGCTGTTCACCGAACCTCAGTGCACGTGACAATAATAAACTGAACTAAACTAATCACAGGCATAACCTAACATATGTAGAGTACTTAAGGGCCTGTCCCTTGTACGTGATATTTTCGGTGAACTGCCGGCACCCGTCATAGTCACAGCAGGTGGCCGAAGACTTTCATGATTTTGAAAATCCAGTGGCGAGCAGAAAAAGGTACGATGACTCTTTGGGCAACTACTCACGACCGTACAGGCGACATGTCTATTACCTTCACAAAAAATTGCGTAAGTGGGACAGGCCCTTAAACAATAAATAATCCCTCACATTACAGTTCAATATTTGGAGTATCGCAATAGGGTGGCCGTTCCGACCTTTGCCGCAACATCCTCGACAGTCTTCATGGGATGGTGGGGGCGCTTAATGGCAATGTTCAGTTCTTTCGAGATGATGCACAAGGGGATTTCATTTTTTCCCTTCTTGACTGTGGCAATCATGGTTGAGACCCAGTCGTGTGGGGTCGCTGACTGCTTCAATTATGCCTGTGGCGGCCATGTCCTTCAGCGCAGAGTGAACCCTGTCAGTCAGGTGTGGAGGTCGGATGGCGGGTGTCACTTTGGGGTCGATAATAATCTTGTAAGTCACGGGCAACTTGCCCAGATTGTTGTCGAAAAGATCAGGGAATTCACTCAGCGGGTCCAGGGGAATTTGCAGCTTGTGGACCGTTTTGTCAAAGGTTCCAGTTCCTGACAGGCCCGGTTGCCAAGCAGAGTAACTGAATTAAACTTCAAGACATACAAGGTCAAATTCCTCGTGGTTTTTTCAGAACACATTTCAAATTGGTTTTGCCCAGGGGCACCAGTACCTCCCCTCCAAAAGCATGTAGAGTGGATTTGTTCTTGATCAGTGGCTCGTTAGTTCTTATCTTGTTGAAGAGGTTGTGTTTACTTTTGCCCCAGTATCTAATTTTGCGCCAAAATGGACGTTGTTTACAGTTACTGTCACGTCGGATCATAATTCTTAGCAGCAGCAAGCTGTAACGAGTAAACAGTCGGGTCCTCTTGTGAGCTAATTGGACTCTGGTCGGGGGCAGGTTCAAGCTGGTATTGGGGAGTGAGATTGTTGCTGTCCCGTTGCAAGAAATTGAGATTAGACCTGGAGCTAGTCGAATTCTTCTCACGGGCCCGACTTGCTGCCCCACATGCAGAGGCAAAGTGATTTAAATTTTTACAGTAATTGCATGATTTACCAAAAACGGGTCAAGCTGATTGTCTGTTGTGTGAGTAGTTGAAATTTGGGCATTTCTTCTGAGGATCACCAAGAGCCGCCTGACTGGCTTGGGTCAAACATCGCCTGTTATCTGTGTTGGTTCGCTGCCTAGTGAAGCCCGTCAGATTGATGGTTTTGGTTTCAAGCGAACTGTCTATAGGGTCGATGAATTCTGCTGTCCTGCATGCATGTGCTGCTTCATCCATAGTCAACTCTGGCCGTCTCAGACGCTCTGATCTGAGCTTTAGGTCAGTAATGCCATTCACTAAAATGTCCCTTGTTAACTGATCAGTCAGCTGATCGACCGGCAAATTTTGGAATCAGCTGCGCTGGGCTAAATACATTAAGTCTGAGATAAACGAGTCTACTCGTTCACCAGGCGAGAAAAACCTAGCCCTGTCCAAAATGTGATTTGAGGGCAGGTCACAGATTCTTGGTTCTTGGTTACTTGGTCCTCCAAAATATTCCAACTGGAATATAAACTGGAGGTGGTGAAAGGAGGGGTTTAGCCAGAGAGGGTTATTGGGAAGAAAGTGCCACTTTAAATTTAGTTGTATCTGGCTGGGCAACCGTGGCTTGGTGGAGATTATTCCATGCTTTAATAGTGCGTGGAAAGAACTAATTGCTGTAGATCTGGCTAAATTTACGCATCAGAACATTGGGGGTTCATCAGGAGATTCAGCTGCGGTTATTACCTGGTCGTTGGCATCGCGGACTGCCGGAGCATAGCGGAATGTTCTGGATCGCGGAAGGGCATCTGGGCCCGCAAGGTTGAGTAGGAGAGAGGCCTTGACAGCATCAGGTTCATTGCGGTGCGCAATGTTCATGTAGTGTCGGTACTCAATTTGAAACGTGGCCCAGCGTTCGCTGATATCCGCATCAAAGACGAGAGGGTCGGGCTTTCTACAGGAAGTGGCCATCATAAAGCGAAATAAAAACTCACAAAAGGGTAAAACAAAAAACCGTTATACAGAAGGAGTGGATCAAATCACTTCTGACGCCATGTAAATGACCTCCAGACTCAGTACATGATTCAAATACATCTTTAATCATCACTGAAACTTAACAGCATAAAGGACGATTAGTTGTCAGTACATCCTGGCTGCTCCAACTGTCTGTGCTGGGAAACAAGTGTCAGTATAAGTATTACAGTGGGGTGGAGTTAGAGATGCTGGCTGGTGTGTGATTGGTTAACATGCAACATCAATTTACAATCGCTAAACTTAAACACCTGAACTGAATGTGTATGATAGCAACAAGATACATTTTATTTTATATATTAGCTTAGTTTAGTTTATTCTCATGTGTACCAAGGTACAGTGAAAAGCTTTTGTTATGTGCTAACCAGTCAGTGCAAAGACAATATGTCATATTCAAAAGAAACACAAAATTGTGGCTAATTCAACAACAATCTTGTTCTGATATTTAGTTTTTACACTGTGCTCTCTCTGTATGTCTTTTTCTCTTTTCCATTTTTTTAATCTCATTTCTATTTCCATTTTCCTATTTTTAATAATGTTAACCTGTATTCTCATTTTTAACCAAAAGCCTTACTAGGGACAAGTGTTGCGAATTAGCTTTGGCTAAAACACTATGATGCATACATCAGATGACTGTTTCAAGTGTATCTATGCTTTTGTATCTGTCCCCATTTAAATAAACCTTAATCAATCAATCAATATGTGATTACAATCAATCCATTTACAGTGTCCAGATACATTATAGGGGAATAACGTTTTGTGCAAGGTAAAGCCAGCAAAGTCTGATCAAGGATAGTCTGAGGGTCACCAATGAGGTAGATGGTAGTTCAGGACTGCTCTCTGGTTGTGGTAGGATGGTTCAGTTGCCTGATAACAGCCGGGAAGAAACCGTCCCTGAATCTGGAGGTGTGCGTGCGTGTGTGAGAGCAACTAATGGTATAGACTGCACGATTCTCCGATCAATAATCAGAAGCCAGGCTCGTTTCCAATTCGCGTCCTCAGCATTGAGAATTCCTTATCAGCAGAAATAGACTAAACACAAAATCTACTGCCTGCCTGCCTGCTGTCCCAGAATAATAGCATGAAGGTACGTCTCTGGATTGTGAGCTGTTCAATATCTCTATGTCATTGTTGTCAAACCCGCCAAGATTGAGTAATATATATATACATCAAAATGGGAGAGGAGTGTAACAAGACAATATGCGTAAGACAGAGCGAATAAGATTAACTCTCACAGATTAGTTTAGTTTAGAAATACTGTGCAGTAACAGGCCCTTCGGCCCTCCGAGTCCGTACAGACCAGCGATCCCTGCAAACTAACACTATCCTACACACTGAGTTTTTTACTGAGTTTCTCCAGCATTTTGTGTACCCTCGGTTTTCCAGCATCTGCAGTTCCTTCTTTAACACTATCCTCCACACGCTAGGGACAATTTATACCAAGCCCATTATTCTACAAACCTGTCTGTCTTTGGAGTGTGGAAGGAAACCGAAGATCTCGGAGGAAACCTGTGCAGTACAGACAGTGCAAACTCCGTACAGACAGCACCCGTAGGCAGGATCGAACCCGGGTCACTGGCTCAGTAAGTCAACAACTCTACCTTGCTGCCCTGAAATGACTTTGGGAATAAGAAAGGCAATGCCCAAAGTAACAGAAAGTGATGCATAAAATTTAGGCAGCACAGCAGCGCATTCATAGAGTCGCTGCCTCACAGCGCCGGAGACACGGGTTCGATCCTGACTACAGGTGCTGTCTGTACGGAGTTTGTACGTTCTCCCCGTGACCTGTGTGGGTTTTCACCAGTTGCTCTGGTTTCTCAACACACTCCAAAGACATAGAAACATAAAAACATAGAAATTAGGTGCAGGAGTAGGCCATTCGGCCCCTCGAGCCTGCACCGCCATTCAATATGATCATGGCTGATCATCCAACTCAGTATCCCGTACCTGCCTTCTCTCCATACCCTCTGATCCCCTTAGCCACAAGGGCCACATCTAACTCCCTCTTAAATATAGCCAATGAACTGGCCTCAACTACCCTCTGTGGCAGAGAGTTCCAGAGACCCACCCGTGCAGGTTTGTAGATTAATTGGCTTTGGTAAAATTGTAAATTGTCTCTAGTGTGTGTAGGATAGTGCTAGTGTACGGGGTGATCGCTGGTCGGCAGAGACTCGGTGGGCCGAAGGGCCTGTTTCCACGCTGTATCTCCAAAGTCTAAACTCTGAAACCTAAAACCTGTATAAAACCTCGACCCAAAACGTCACCAATTCCTTCGCCCCATAGATGCTGCCTCACCCGCTGAGTTTCTCCAGCATTTTTGTCTACCTTCGATTTTTCCAGTATCTGCAATTCTTCCTTGAACATGCTCAATTTGGAGATCAGTTCTTCAAATGTAATATTTGCTACACTGTGCATGTTAGCCTTTGCAATTTTGGGTGCAATGATTCATTCTAATCAATCTCGATTTTTTTTGTTCTGACAAGTCAGTTCTTGCAATTGCTGGTGTGATTCCATGACATTTAGGTTTTCGTTCAATCACGGAGCATCTTGATTGCAATATTCCAGTGCTGGAATGTCAGTAGTATGAGCTCCTGAGAATAGAGATCGATCAATTTCAGCAACAAGTCCTTTGCTTTGGTCGATAGAAGCTTTCTGTCATCTGTCTACACTCTTTTCCACTTCAGTTAAAGTAGTCCAGACGTTTGACACAAAATGCTGGAGTAACTCAACGGGACAGGCAGCACATCTGGAGAGAAGGAATGGGTGATATTTCTGGGTCGAGACTCGCTGAGTTACACAAGCAGTTTGTGTCTGTCTTCTGTTTAAACCAGCATCTGCAGTTCCTTCATATTCATGCATAGTTCAGATGCTTCTCAGCCACACCTTTATACACTCCCTAAAGGGCCTGTCCTACCAGCATCCGACTCCATGCGATGAGCGCGATCAAACTAGAAGTGGGGGCCGCGCGGAGGTCGTGTGATCCCCTGTGCAGGGCCGTTCCCACCAGCATGCGCCTGCATGCGGCAAGCGCGACCAAACCGGCAGCGAGGGCCGCGCGGAGGTCGGGTGAGTGGCGCAACGCGGCGCAAAGTGAGGCGAACTTGGAGCGAAGTCTTAAAGGTAAGTTCACCAGGACAGAGAGGAACACACACAGAGAGGGGCACAGAGGCACACACAGAGGGCCACGGAGCCACACACATAGAGGGTCACGGAGGCATGACGTTGGGGCAGTGCGTAATGCGTCGAGGCGACTGCAAGCCGACAAGCCGTTGCCACGCGGAATTTTTGAACACGGTCAGTTTTCGGAGCCCCACGCGAACTCCGCACAATTCCGTACGGCTCCGCCGATCGAAGTGGGACTGGCCCCACGACGCCGGACGGCTCAAGCGACCATGTTAGGTCGCGCTCATCGCATGGAGTTGCATGCTTGTGGGACAGGCCCTTAAGAGTAAATTCTCTAACGCTGCTTTACATGTCTCTGTTGCTGTTTATCTAGAGCTGGAACCTGTTCAAGCCTTTAATCTCCCATCCATTCCAAACTGAATTCTTCAATCAATAGAGGCTGAAGAAGGGTCTCGACCCGAAACGTCGCCTATCTCCTTCGCTCCTTAGATGCTGCTGCACCCGCTGAGTTTCTCCAGCCTTTTGTGTAATCTTCAATCAATAATTTGGGCGGCACGGTGGTGCAGCGGTAGAGTTGCAGCTGCACAGCTCCAGAGACCCGGGTTTAATCTCTACTATGGGCGCTGTCTGTACGGAGTTTGTACGTTCTCCCCATGACCTGAGCAGATTTTCTGCAAGTGATCCAGTTTCCTCCCACACTCCAAAGACGTCCGTAGGTTAACGTAAGTTAATTGACGGTATCTTTGTAAATTGTCCATCGTGTCGGGTAGTGTTAGTGTGCGGGGATCGCTGACTCGGTGGGACGAAGGGCCTGTTTCTATGTTGTGTTTCTTAAGGAAACTAAACTAAAATCATTGAAAGATATAGCATGGAAACAGGCCCTTCGGCCCAACAAATGCATGCCAGTCATTGATCACCCGTTCACACTCGTTCTCTGTTATCCCAATTTTGCAACCGCTCCCGACACACTAGCAGCAATTTTACGGAGGGCCAAATAACCTACAAACCTGCACGTTTTGGGGATGGGGGAAGAAAAGCACGAGGTCATGGGAGAGCTTGCAAGCTCCACATAGACAGCATTCGAGGTCAGATTGAATGCCGGTCTCTGGCGCTGTGAGGCAGCAACTCTACCGCTGCGCCACCTCAGTAGTACTACCTACACTACACAATATTATACAATGTACTATGACACTAGTTCAGTATAATCTAATACTCGTGCACTCTTATCCCTCATGTATGAGGGAGTGCTTTAGTCAGAGGGTGGTGAATCTGTGGAATTCATTGCCACAGAAAGTCAATGGATATTTTTTGAGGCTGAGATTAACAGGAATTAACAGGAACAGGAATTAAGTCCATTGCCGACTACCATAAAATCAACACCCCCCCCCCCGGACAACGGCTCCCTTCCTAATGAGCTAAACCACTTCTATGCTCGCTTTGACCGGGACGACAAAACTCCCGCCATCAAAGTTGCTACACCCCCGAATGAACAACCCCTCAGTCTCTCCACCTCTGCTGTACAAGACGCACTGAGCAAGGTGAATGAGCACAAAGCTGCCGGCCCCGATGGCATCCCCGGGCGGGTGCTCAGGGCATGTGCCGGACAACTATCCCTGGTCCTCACTGACATTTTTAATCTGTCACTGGCCCAGGGTGTCGTCCCCACTTGCCTCAAGACATCTACCATTGTGCCAGTGCCCAAACAATCAGCGACAGGGAGTCTCAACGACTACCGGCCAGTGGCACTCACCCCTGTCATCGCTAAGTGCTTTGAGCGGCTGATCCTGGCTCACCTCAAAGCCAGCCTCCCCCCCACACTGGACTCCCACTAATTTGCCTACCGGTCAAACAGGTCTACAGAGGACGACATATCGACGGCCCTACACTCTGCCCTGACCCACCTGGACAGCAACAACACCTACATCAGGCTGCTGTTTATTGACTTCAGCTCTGCCTTTAACACTGTCATAGCCGCTAGCTTGATCACCAAACTCAGCGGTCTTGGCATCTCCACCTCCCTCTGCAATTGGACACTGGATTTCCTCACTGACAGACCACAGTCTGTTAGGGTCAACAACCTCACCTCCTCCACTATAACACTGAACACCGGCGTGCCACAGGGCTGTGTGCTCAGCCCTCTCCTCTACTCCCTCTTCACGCATGACTGCATCCCCAAGTATGGCTCCAACGCCATTATAAAATTTGCCAAGGACACCACGGTGGTAGGACTGATCAGTGATAATGACGAATCAGCCTACAGGGAGGAGGTCCAGCACCTGACTACCTGGTGTGCCAACAATAACCTCGTCCTCAACTCCCAGAAGACGAAGGAAATAATTGTTGACTTTCGGAAGAACAGAGGGGGCAGACACACCCCCATCCATATAAACGGGACTGAGGTGGAGAGGGTCTCCAACTACAAATTCCTCGGGGTACACATCTCGGAGGATCTGTCCTGGTCCCTCAACACCTCAAAGCTAATCAAAAAGGCACAGCAGCGCCTTTACTTTCTGAGGAGGCTCAAAAAAGCCCACCTGTCCCCCCAGATCCTGACGAACTTCTACCGCTGCACCATCGAAAGCATCCTGACCACCTGCTTTACGGTATGGTACAGCAGTTGCACCGTGGCAGACAGGAAGGCACTACAACGGGTGGTGAAAACCACCCAGTACATCATCGGTGCCCCGCTCCCTGCCTTGGATGCCCTCCACCGAAAACGGTGCCTGAAGCGGGCCGGGAAGATCATCAAGGACCCCTCACACCCTAATCATGGACTGTTTGCCCTCCTCCCATCAGGGAGGCGGTACAGGAGCCTCAAGTCCCGCACCAGTAGGACGAAGAACAGCTTCTTCAACTACACCATCCGACTGCTGAACTCGGAGCCCAGCTGATAGACTTGTCTGTACCCTGTATTTATTTATTTTCCATATTGCTACCACTGCACTCGGTATTTATTTTTCTATATCGCTATCACTAAGAACGACGCTAAACTGCATTTCGTTGTACCTATACTTGTATTTGTGCAATGACATTAAACTTGAATTGAATTGAATTGAATAAAAAAACAAAACAGATTCTTAATTCGTACGGGTGTCAGGGGTTGTAGGGAGAAGGCAGGAGAATGGTGCTGAGAGGGAGAGATAGATCAGCCATGATTGAATGGCGGAGTAGACTCGATGGGCTGAATGTCCTTATATTGTGTCTGGAACTTATGGGTTATAGGTTACGAGGGATATGGGCCAAACGCAGGCAGGTGGGACCAGTGTAGATGGGACATGTTGGCCGATGTGGGCAAGTTGGGCCGAAGGGCCTGTTTCCACGCTGTATGTTTCTATGAATGTAAGACATGAATTTCACTGTACCTACAGGTATAATGCAGGTGAGGCACTAATGGACCATAGAATCCGTTCTCTCTGCTGATACTGATGAGAAATGCTGTTCTTTAAGAGATAGTAAAATTGTGTTATGTACTGTAGTACGGTTGGATCAAAGATTCAGACCATACCTGTCGGAGTCTGACAAAATAGCTTCATTATCTTTGGCCGCTGGCAAGGTATATTCAGCATTTTCCACGGTTACTTATTTATCCTTAATCTTCAAACGTTCAACACATAATCAATCTTCTATCTTTTACGATGACTTCATTATGAAAAATTGAACATCCACTCTTCCCCGAGTAAACTTAAAGGATCATCGATCCCCGCGCGCTAGCACTATCCTATACATTAGGGATAATTTGTAATTTTAGATTAGTTTAGAGATACAGCGCAGAAACAGGCCCTTCGGCCCATCGAGCCCGTGCCGACCAGCGACCCCCGCACACCAATTACTATCCTGCACACACCAGGGACAATTTACATCCATACCAAGCCCATAAACCTACAAACCTGCACGCCTTTGGAGTGTGGATAGAAACTGAAGATCTTGGAGAAAACCCAGGCATGTTACAAACTCCGCACAGACAGCACCCGTGGTCAGGATCGAACCCGGGTCTCTGGCGCTGTGAGGCAGCAACTCCACCGTTGCGCCACTGTGCCGCCCATTCACCAAAGCCAATGAACCTATAAATCTGAGGGTTAACTTTTTACACAAAGGGCGGTGGGTATATTGTACTATGCCTAATTTTGAATGAATGAACCAAGAGTCAGGCAGCCAATGTGAGGGAGAATGTGGGATGATTGCTCGAGGGACATAGTTTAAGGGACGTTGTGTTTTAAATCTCTGCCTGGGACAACAGTCTCCAATGGAACAGTTGCATTCCAACAAGCCTTCAGTTCCATAGCCTCACTAAATGTGGCCACAGTCACATCCCCTGTAGTAACAGACGTAGAGTCATAGACACTTGCAGAACGGAAACAGGCCCTTCAGCCCAACTTGCCCACACCGGCCAACATGTCCCAGCTACACTAGTCCCACCTGCCTGCGTTTGGCCCATATCCCTCCAAATCTGTCCTTTCCATGTATCTGTCTAAGTGTTTAATTAAACGATAGGATAGTCCCTTCCTCAACTAGCCCCTCTGGCAGCTCGTTCCATACATCCACCATCCTTTGTGTGAAAAAGTTACCCCTCAGATTCCTATTAAATATTTTCCCCTTCACCTTAAACCTCTGGTCCTCGATTGGCCTACTCTGGGCAAGAGACTCTGTGCATCGACCCGATCTATTCCTGTCATGACCTTATACACTCGGCGATAGTACCTGCCTCAACTACCTCATCTGGCAACTCATTGTGTGGAGAAGATACCCCTCAGGTTCCTATTAAATCTCCCCCACCTTAAACCTATGACCTCTGGCTCTCGATTCCCCTTCGCTGGGCAAGAGACTTCATGTGTCGACCAGATCCATTGCTCCAGTCATCGATCAATCATTCCGAATTCCAGTCTGAAGAAGGGTCTCGACCCGAAACGTCGCCTATCTCCTTCGCTCCTTAGATGCTGCTGCACCCGCTGAGTTTCTCCAGCTTTTTGTGTAACCCTCGATTCTCCAGCATCTGCAGTTCCTTCTTTAACACGATCAATCATTCTTGTTGTGTCAAAATTGTACAGATGATCCTCCATTCAGAGTCTCTGCAGGATTCGCTTCTGCCTGCCCCAATAATTGGTTGTATTTGATGTGTAAAAGGCTGATTACATCTTCAGCTCTGGTCTCAACGTAGCATTGATGCACAGCAACGACTGACGCTCGGACCACTCACCTCTCCCACGTTGCCACATTATGCTTGAGTTACTGGGAAAAATGGATCGATTCTTATTTCTATTGAATGTGAAAATTGGAAAATCATACAGAAAAGAATGTGAGTGTGGACTTTAATGAAACAAATTACTGTTTTCCTTATTTCTCTACTGTGTCAGCATGGTGGCGTAATAATAGAGTTGCTACCTCGCAGCGGCAGGGACCCGGGTTCGATCCCGACTACGGGCGCTGTCTGTACGGAGTTTCTACATTCTCCCCGTGACCCGCGTGGGTTTTCCCCGGGTGCTCCGGTTTCTACCCACTCCTCTCAGGTTCCTAATAAATCTTCCGCCCCCTAACCTTAAAATCATGTCCTCTGATTCTCAATTCTCCCACTCTGGGCGAGACACTGTGCGTGTACTCGATCTCATGTCCATAAGTGATAGGAACAGAATTAGACCATTCGGCCCATCAAGTCTACTCCGCCATTCAATCATGGCTGATCTATCTCTCCCTCCTAACCCCATTCTCCATCTTCTCCCCGTAACCCCTGACACCCGTACAATAGACAATAGACAATAGACAATAGACAATAGACACTAGGTGCAGGAGTAGGCCATTCAGCCCTTCGAGCCAGCACTGCCATTCAATGTGATCATGGCTGATCATCCACAATCAATACCCCGTTCCTGCCTTCTCCTCGTATCCCCTGACTCTGCTATTTTTAAGAGCCCTATCTAACTCTCTCTTGAAAGCATCCAGAAAACCTGCCTCCACCGCCCTCTGAGGCAGAGAATTCCACAGACTCACCACTCTCTGTGAGAAAAAGTGTTTCCTCATCTCCATTCTAAATGGCTTACTCCTTATTCTTAAACTGTGGCCTCTGGTTCTGGTCTCCCCCAATATCGGGAACATGTTTCCTGCCTCTTGCGTGTCCAAGCCCTTAACAATCTTATATGTTTCAATGAAATCCCCTCTCATCCTTCTAAACTCCAGAGTGTACAAGCCCAGCTGCTCCATTCTCTCAGCATATGACAGTCCCGCCATCTCAGGAATTAACCTTGTAAACCTACGCTGCACTCCCTCAATAGCAAGAACGTCCTTCCTCAAATTAGGGGACCAAAACTGCACACAATACTCCAGGTGTGGTCTCACTAGGGCCCTGTACAACTGCAGAAGGACCTCTTTGCTCCTATATTCGATTCCTCTTGTTATAAAGGCCAACATGCCATTCGCTTTCGTCGCTGCCTGCTGTACCTGCATGCTTACTTTCATAGACTGATGTACAAGGACCCCCAGATCCCGTTGTACTTCCCCTTTTCCCAACTTGATGCCATTTAGATAGTAACTTGACACCATTTAGATGGTACGAATCAAGAATCTATCAATCTCCATCTTAAAAATATCCATTGACTTGACCTCCACGGCTTCGGACATCGAAACATAGAAAATAAGTGCAGGAGTAGGCCATTCAGCCGTTCGAGCCAGCACCGCCATTCAATATGATCACAGCTGATCACAGATGATCACAGATGATCACAGCTGATCATCCAGAATCAGTACCCCGTCCCTGCTTTCTCCCCATATCCCTTGATTTCATTAGCAATGAATTCCACTGATTCACCACCCTCTCAGTGAAGAAATTCCTCCTCATCTACTTTCTAAAGGTACGTCCTTTTATTCCGAGGCTGTGGCCTCCTGTGCCAGACTGTGGAAACATCCTCTCCACATCCGCTCCATCCGCAATAGGCCTTTTACTATTCGGTAAGTTTTAATGAGATCCCCCCTCATCCATCTTAACTCCAGCGAGTACAGGCCCAGTGCCGTCAAACACATCATATGTTTACCCACTCATCCCTGGGATCGCTCACGTAAGCCTCCCCCGGACCCGCTTGTTCTGGAGTGTGGTGGTGCCTAACGGCAGTGGCTTGACTGCAGTCCGTCGGTCTTTTTTAACGTTAGTCTTGTTAAATGTATGTTTTTGATTCTAGTATTTATTATTTTTTAGCTGTGTAAATGTGTGTGGGGGGGGGGGGGGTAACCGTATAATCTCTTCCCTGTACGGGGACCCGACTTTTTCTTTGTTGGGTCTCCAGTGTCATTGGACCTAACATCGTGGAGCAAGCGGCCTCCAACCGGCTCCAGTGGCGGAGCCTGCGGACTCACCAGCGCGGAGCTGGCCGACTTCGGAGTGCGGAGAGATGTGGTGGCGCGCGGCTGCCACCCGACATCGGAGCTCCGGAGGCTCCAGTGGACAGCAACATCGGGAGCTCGCAGGCCCCTGGTGGAGACCGCTTTTCGGAGCTCCCGTAAACGGCAACTTCTCCCGCCGGAATAGCGGGGTTTAAAGGACTCGGCGCGGCTTAAATGGCCGCGGGACTTACCATCGCCCGCCGGGGGCTTTAACATCGGGAGCCCCAGTCGCCTCGACGCTGCAGTTGAACTGCTGGACCGCAGGAGAAGAACAAAGGGAAGAGATAAGACCTTTGCATCCATCACAGTGAGGAGGTGTTGGAGACTCACTGTGATGGATGTTTGTGTAAATTGGGTGAAGTGTGGGTCTTGGGTTTTTTTTGTAATATAAGACTGTAGAAATGAAATTACGTTCAAACCTTGTCTGTTTGAATGACAATAAAAGGCATTCTATTCAACGCCAGCACATCCTTCCTCAGACAAAGTATCCCAAAGCTGCTCACAATACTCTAAATGTGGTCTGACCAGCGCCTTATACATTATTGCCAGTCAAAATGTTGCTCCATTTTTTATTTGCAATCTTATTCCCATGCTCACATCTATAATATATATTATCCATCTCATAGGTGGCACGGTGGCACAGCAGTAGAGCTGATTCAGTAGAGCACAGCACAGCGCCAGAGATCCAGGTTCAAACCTGACTACGGGCGCTGTCAGTAGGGAGTTTGTACGCTCTCCTCGTGACCTGCGTGAGTTTTCTCCGAGATCTTCGGTTTCCCCCCACACTCCAAAGCATACAGGTTTGTAGGTAAATTGGCTTGGTGTAAAAAAATGTAACCTGTCCCTAGTGTGTGTAGGATAGTGTTAGTGTGCGGGGATCGCTAGTCAGCGCGGACCCGGTGGTCCAAAGGGCCTGTTTCTGCCCTGTATGTCTAAACTAAAAACATAGTCAGGGCAAACGCAGAATTCTTAATTTAAGCAAATTAGACTAATGACGTTTCAGAAGAGCAACTGTTTTGCCCTCTCTTAACCCTCAGGGCCAATAAGGGTATAAGGAGAGAGGATAATGATTCAATCTGCAACTCTCAATCACTAAACATACCCTGAGGAAGGAATTCACAAGGTTAGCTTTGCTATGAAGAATAACTTGACAATGGGCGGAACGGTGGCGCAGTGGTAGAGTTGCTGCCTCACAGCGCCGGAAACCCCAGTTCAATCCCGACCATGGGTGCTGTCTGTACAGAGTTTGCGTGTTCTCCCCGTGACCTGCGTGGATTTTCTCCGTGGTCTTCGCTTTTCTCCCACACTCCAAAGACGTGCAGGTTTTTAGGCTAATTGGCTTGGTATAAATGTAAATTGTCTCTAGTGTGTGTAGGATAGTGTTAGTGTGCGGGGATTGCTGGTCGGCGCGGACTCAGCGGGCCGAAGGGCCTGTTTCCGCGCGGTATCTCTGAACTAATCTAAATGGCAACGCTGCACAATATGACAGCCTTCCTGCATTTCTCCACACGGCAGGGATCAAGTCGTGAACCTGAGTTGAAATGAAGTTAGTTAAACCTGGCCTTCCAATCACCTTGATTAATTAACGAGTCATTTGCAGTCTGTCCACGCTGGCAATTGGGATTTAAAGTATTTTTAGTGCCTACTGTTGCTAAGGGGCCTGTCCCACTTGCCGATTTTTTTCGGCAGCTGCCGGCATAATTGGCTGACGTATCAGGTCACCGAAAAATTCACGGCGTGATGACGTATTGACGCGCGGTGTTTTTTCAAGTGTCGCAATATTTTTTTTTGTCACCGCTGGATTTTGAAATGTTCAAAATCTTTTGGCCACACTGATGTGACACGGCAAGTGTGACAGGCCCTTAAGCCTTATATCTGACGTCTGAGTTATTTTGAACATAGACACAAAAAACTGTTGTAACTCAGCGGCTCAGGCAGCATCTCTGGAGAGAAGGGATATGTGACGTTTTGGGCCGAGACCCTTCTTCAGACTATTCTTTCGCTCCAGAGATGCTGCCTGACCCGCTGAGTTACTCCAGCTTTTTTGTGTCTGTCTTTAAACCAGCATCTGCAGTTCCTTCCTACACATTAAGTCATTTTGAAATTGATTTATACTTCAATGGGAACTGCGGCTAATTTCAACGGAGAGAATGCCAATAGTAATTACCATGTTTAGGTTTTAGTTTTTAAGGTTTAAGTTTATTTTTCACATTTATAGAGTCATACAGCGTGGAAACAGGCCCTTTGGCCCAACTTGCCCACGCTGACCACCATGCCCCATCTAGTGAAACTAGTCCCACCTGCCCATGTTTGGCCCATATCCTTCTAAACCTGTCCTATTCATGTACCTGTCTAGATGTTTCTTAAATGCTGTGATACTTCCTGCCTCATCTACCTCCTCCGGCGGCTCGTTCCAAACGCCTCAATTTAGTTTTATTGTCACGTGTACCGAGGTACAGCGAAAAAACCTTTGTTGCGTTCTAACCGGTCACCTACCACCCTTTGCATGAGAAAGTTACTCGTCATGTTCTTATTACATCTTCCCCCCTCACCTTAAACCTATGTCCTCTGGTTCTCGAATCCCCTACTCTGGGCAAGAGTCTTTGTGCGTCTGCCCGATATCTTCCACTCATGATTTTCTACACCTCTACAAGATCACCCCTCATCCTCCTGCGCTCCAAGGAGTAGAGATCCAGCCTACTCAACCTCTCCCTGTAGCTCAGTCCCTCGAGTCCTGGCAACATCCATGTAAATCTTCTCTGAACCCTTCCCAGTTTGACAGCAGCTTTGCTATAACATGGTGCCCAGAACTGAATGCGGCCTCACCAACGTCTTATACAACTGCAACTTCTACACTCAATACCGTGACTGATCAATGCCAATGTGTCAAAACCCACTTTGACCACCGTACTTACCTGTGAAGCTCCGCTGAGTGAGCTCAGTCTGAAGAAGGGTCTTGACCCGAAACGTCACCCATTCCTTCTATCCAGAGATGCAGCCCACCCAGCTGAGTTACTCCAGCATTTTGTGTCTGTCTTCCATGTAGCTGCATTTGTAACTATTTCCTTTGGTGCATTTTGCCTGTGTGCAGTAAATAAATAAAATCATGCCATTGAATGATTAACTTTGGTTCTAGGTGGGTAGATCTACTGTAGACCACATTAGAGACCTAGTGGGTTGTATATGTTTGATGGTTAGTCAGTTGGTAGACTTGAAATGACTGCCTTTTAATCAAAGTCTGCAATACATAAGTTGTTCCTCTGGAAAATGTATTAAAGCAACCACCGGGTGGCGCTGTGATGGCAGCCTCGCCAACAGTCTGTCTGTCCTTTTCTTATTTTTTTGTTATTTTTGGTGTGTTTAAAAGGTTTGTGTTAATGTTCTCTGGTTTGTTTTATGTGGGGGGTGGGGGAGGGGGTCGGGGGAATTTTTTTTTCATTCTCTTACCTTGCCGGAGATGCGATTGTTTTCCGGGTCGTATCTCCGGCCGCTCTGCGGCCTAACATTCCGGAGCTCGGGACTGACTTTGAGCCCCACCGCGGGGACGTGGACTCACCATCGGAGCCTACGATCCCTCGCCTGGGATCGACGTTCCAACCGCGGGCTGCGAATTTCACCATCCAGGGCTCGCAGCCTCGGGTTGAGACCGACGTCGGGAAGCTCGAAAAGCCGCGCGACGTTCGACCAGCCCCGACCTGGGGTAGATCGCCCGGCGCACGGGAGCTGAAATTCCCCCCCCCGATGCAGGAGCTTGATCGCCCCAACGAAGAGGCCCACCGCCGGCTACGGGAGCCACGATCGTCCCGTCAACGGAAGGCTCGAGGCCCCCGACCACGGGAGAAGAAAGAAGGGAAGAATTTAAACTTTTTTTTTCGCCTTCCATCACAGTGTGGAATGTGGAGGAGTCACTGTGGTGGATGTTATGTTAAAATGTATCTTGTGTGTTCTGTTGCTTTTTATTGGTATGTCTGTACGGCAAATGAAATTCCTCGTATGTTGCAAAACATCCTTAGCTAATAAAATATGATTATGAATATAGGAATAACCCAGAAGGTCAGATTGGCCAGGACAGTCCACCTCCAGTTTAAATTCCAGTTGGAATATTTTGGAGGACCAAGTAACCAAGAACCAAGTACATCAATCTGATATTCTGCATCAGTAATGATATTATGTGCGACTCATTATAATAGGTTCACCAGCAATGTTGTGTGATGCATAGAAGAGATATTAATTAGGTTGCCTGTTGTTTCAGCACTAGTCTTTAATATCATCAAGTTATAGAGTGATACAGTGTGGAAACAGGCCCTTCGGCCCAACTTGCCCACACCGGCCAACATGTCCCATCAACACTAGTCCCATCTGACTGCGTTTGGTCCATATCCCTCCAAACCTGTCCTATCCATGTACCTGTCTAACTGTTTCTTAAACGTCATGACAGTCCCAGCCTCAACTATCTCCTCTGGCACCTCGTTCCATACACCCACCACCCTTTGTGTGAATAGGTTGCCCCTCAGATTCCTGTTGGATCTTTTCCCCTTCACCTTAAACCAAGGGTTCCCAACCTTTGTCGTCCCGTTTACCCCTGGAAACTTTAACAGCACATAGCAATGTTATTTCATTTATTTATGAGCGACTAATGATGAACAGATACCGGTATACCGGAACCAAACACAGTCGGTCAATGAGAAAAAATATGTACAAATCCAGAATCAACAAATCTACCCTCTGGGCAGGCGAAATGTACCCCCTGGGGGTAAATTTACCCCGGGTTGGGAACCCAAAGTGTTTTTGAGTCTGTTGCTTTTTAATTGTATGACTGGCCTGGCCAGTTGCAAAAGACACTTGGCGAATAAAATCTGATTCTGATTCTGATTCTGATTCTGATTGCCTTACGCCAATGTCATCTGGTCCTCAATTCACCTCTCTGGCACAAGAGACTCTCTGAGCCTCCCTGATCTATTCCTATCGCGATTTTATACACCTTCATAAGATCACCCCCTCATCACTATATGGGGTGGGGGGCAAGGATGAAGAGGGACCATTGGGCCAAGTTAACCACCCCCGATAGACTCTTTGTATACCATGTGTAGGGTGCTCGAGACAAATAATTTCACTGTACCATGTCACACGCGGTGATAAAGCCTCTCCCACTAACTCATTCCTTCATTCATCCACGCAGGATGAAGGCAGGGGAATGGGGTCGAGAGCGGCTGGGCTTGTATACTCTGGAATTTAGAAGGATGAGAAGAGATCTTATTGAAACTTACATAAGATTGTTAAGGGATTGGACACGCTAGGGGCAGGAAACATGTTCCTGATGTTGGTGGAGTTGTGAATCTGTGGAATTCTCTGCCTGAGAAGGCAGTGGAGGCCAATTCTCTGGAAGCTTTCAAGAAAGAGTTAGATAGAGCTCATAAGGATAGCGGAGTCAGGGGATATGGTGAGAAGGCAGGAGCGGGATACTGAATGTGGATGATCAGCCATGATCACAGTGAATGGTGGTGCTGGCTCGAAGGGCCAAATGGCCTACTCCTGCACCAATTGCCTATTGAGAGGGAAAGATAGATCAGTCATGATTGAATGGCGGAGTAGACTTGATGGACCGAATGGTCTATGCCAATGGAACCTGAGGGGTAACCTCTTCACACTACAAGCGATGGGTGTATGGAAAGAGCTACCAGAGGAGGGATTTGAGGCCAGTACAATAACAACATTTTAAAGATACTTGGACAGGTGGGCAGAAAGGTTTGGAGGTTACCGGAAGAAGGCAGGGGAATGGGGTTGAGAAGGAAAGATAGATCAGCCACGATTGAATGGCGGAGTAGACTCGATGGTCCATATTTTGGATGATTAGCCATGATCACATTGAATGGTGGTGCTGGCTCGAAGGGCCGAATGGCCTACTCCTGCTCCTATCATATGTCAAAGGAGCAGGATTTGGGCATTTCGACCCAATGGTGTGAAATATAATGAGAAAATAACACAAAAAATAATGGTTTAATTGAACGCATGGCTGGAGACCTCTTTTCTCACCAAAGTCGAAATAGTAGGGAAAGAAATATAAATGCTTCATGACAAGAGAGGTGGGTGGTTATATCCAATGGTCTGGATGCTGCATTCACTTAAGCAACGTGTCAATCTGCTCTGAGCCTCAATTTATTGTAATTATTTAGGATTGGAGCTGCTGGAATTGCAGAAGAGAGATCCATTTAGAAGCTCGTTACATTGACTGGGTGTCATCAGACATCATTGTTACGATTGCTATTTCGTATATAAAAATAATTGCCCTCTATCATATACAGAAGTTTCCATAGTAATTCAAATAGCACGACATGCTCCGCAATAATTCCTCGCTGCCGTTTGGGAAGCGAAAGGCTAAACCATCAACAATAGCTTCTAATCATCAGAGAAACCAGTGACAGATTAAAGCTCAACCTTTCCTGACCGTCACCTCTGCATAAGTTGAAGGAGACATTGTAATGATATCGTGGTTTGATGTTGGACAAAAATGCTGGAGAAACACAACGGGTGAGACAGCATCTATGGAGCGAAAGAAATGGGTGACGTTTCGTGTCGAGACCCTTCTTCAGACCGTGATGTGGGGATGGGGGTGGGGGTGGGGGGGGGGGGGAAGGTGGGAAGGAGAAAGGAAGAGGCGGAGACGGTGGGCTGTGGGAGAGCTGGGAAGGGGAGGGGAAGGAGGGAGAAAGCAAGGACTACCTGAAATTGGAGAAGTCAATGTTCACTCCGCTGGGGTGTAAACTGCCCAAGCGAAATATGAGGTGCTGCTCCTCCAATTTGCGGTGGGACTCACTCTGGCCATGGGGGAGGCCTAGGACTGATAAGTCGGATTCGGAGTGGGAGAGGGAGTTGAAGTGCTGAGCCACCGGGAGGTCGGGTTGGTTAGTGAGAACCGAGCGGAGGTGTTGGGCGAAGAGATCGCCGAGCCTACGCTTGGTCTCACCGATGTAGATCAGCTGACATCGAGAGCAGAGGATGCAGTAGATGAGGTTGGAGGAAGTGCAGGTGAACCTCTGCCGCACCTGGAAAGACTGCTTAGGTCTTTGGATGGAGTCAAGGGGTGAGGGGGGGTAAAGTGATTTGTGTCGCATTTTCTGCTGTTGCAAGGGAAAGTGCTCGGAGAGGGGGCGGTTTGGGTGGGAAGGGACGAATTGACCAGGAATTGTGGTTTGATGTGTTCCCTGCTGAATGCAAACCAGAGGGGCAATCAGGCTTGTTGCTGGTCAGCTACCTGCACCTCCTCCAACCTCATCTATTGCACCCGCTGCTCTACATCGGTGAGACCAAGCGTAGGCTCAGCACTTCAACTCCCCCTCCCATTCCAAATACGACCTTTCTGTCCTGGGCCTCCCCCATGGCCAGAGTGAGTCCCACCGCAAATTGGAGGAGCAGCACCTCGTATTTCGCTTGGGCAGTTTACACCCCAGCGGTATGAACATTGACTTCTCTAATTTCAGGTAGTCCCTGCTTTCTCCTCCCCTTCTCAGCTCTCCCTCAGCCCACTGTCTCCACCTCTTCCTTTCTTCTTCCCACCCCTCCCTCACATCAGTCTGAAGAAGGGTCTCGACCCGAAACGTTGCCTATTTCTTTCGCTCCATAGATGTTGCCTCACAAGCTGAGTTTATCCAGCATTTTTGTCTACCTTTGATTTTGCAGCATCTGCAGTTCCTTCTTATACATCTTCGAAATAATTACTAAGTTGCCACGGAAAGTAAACCGTCAACACAGCTTGGTTTGAGAACCGCTCCATCCAAGACCGCAAGGAATTGCAGCCCAGACCGTCACACAAACCAACCTCCATCCCACTGACTCCATCTACACCTCACGCTGCCTCGGCAAGGCCAGCAGCATCATCAAGGACCAGTCGCACCCTGGCCACTCCCTCTTCTCCCCTCTCCCATCGGGCAAGAGGTACAGAAGTGTGAAAACGCACACCTCCAGATTCAGGGACAGTTTCTTCCCAGCTGTTATCAGGCAACTGAACCATCCTACCACAACCAGAGAGCAGTCCTGAACTACTATCCACCTCATTGGTGATTCTCGGACTATCCTTGATCGGACCGTGCTGGCTCTATCTTGCACTAAACGTTATTCCCTTATCATGTATCTGTACACTGTGAATGGCTTGATTGTAATCATGTATTGTCTTTCCGCTGACTGGATAGCACGCAACAAAAGCTTTTCACTGTACCTTGATACACGTGACAATAAACTAAACCGACTAATCTTAGGTTGGGGTGACTGCGGGGGAGAAGGAGGAAGAGGAGGCAGTGGTGGGGGGGGGGGGGGGGGAGCGGCCAAAGCGATGGGCGACAGGAGGAAGTGGCAGCTGGTGAGAGGGGAGGGAGCCGCATGATGGCCGAGGGCGTTCTGTTTCCTTAAGAGCTGCATCAACCGGCGCACATTGCAATGTAGGGGTGGGCTCGGCAGTCCCTTCCGCTATAACCGGAATTCATTATAAAGGTGTCCGATATAAGCATGGGTTTCTTGTACAGCATGGGAACAAGTCCTTCAGCCAACAGTGTATGAAGGAACTGCAGATGCTGGTTTAAACCGAGCATAGACACAAAATGCTGGAGTAACTCAGCGGGACAGGCAGCATCTCTGGAGAGAAGGCAGAACATGCTGGAGTAACTCAGCGGGACAAGGAGCAAGTCTGAAGAAGGGTTCCGACCCATTCCTTCTCTCAAGAGATGTTGCCTGTCCCGCTGAGTTACTCCAGCACTTTGTGTCGACCTTCAGCCCGTCATCATCCATCGCCTGTTTCACACTGGTTATACGTTATAAACATAGAAAATAGGTGCAGGAGGAGGCCATTCAGCCCTTCGAGCCAGCACCGCCATTCAATAACCCGTGCCTGCCTTCTCCCCATATCGCTTGATTCCACCAGCCCCTAGAGCTCTATCTAACTCTCTCTTAAATCCATCCGGTGACTTGGCCTCCTTGAATTCCACAAATTCACAACTCTCTGGGTGAAAAAGTTTTTTCTCACCTCAGTCTTAAATGACCTGCCCTTTATTCTAAGACTGTGGCCCCTGGTTCTGGACTCTCCCAACATTGGGTACATTTTTCCTGCATCTAGCTTGTCCAGTCCTTTTATAATTTTATATGTTTCTATAAGATCCCCCCTCGTCCTTCTAAACGCCAGTGAATACAAGCCTAGTCTTTTCAACCTTTCCTCCTATGACAGTCCCGCCATCCCTGGGATCAATCTCGTGAACCTACGCTGCACTGCCTCAAGCACAAGGATGTCCTTCCTCAAATTAGGAGACCAAAACTGCGCACAATACACCAGATGTGGTCTCACCAGAGCCCTATACGACTGCAGAAGAACCTGTACTGAAATCCTCTTGCTATGAAGGCCAACATTCAATTCGCTTTCTTCACTGCCTGCTGTACCTGCACGCCAACTTTCAGTGACCGGTGTACAAGGACACCCAGGACCCGCTGCACCTCCCCCTTACCTAACCTAACCCTATTGAGATAATAATCTGCCCCCTTGTTTTTGCCGCCAAAGTGGATAACCTGACAGTTATCTATATTATACTGCATCTGCCACGCATCTGATTAACCTACAAACCTGCACGTCATTCCGATGTGGGTGGAAACCGGAGCACCCGGAGGAAACCCACGCAGGTCACAGGGAGATGGTGCAAACTCCACACAAACAGCACCCGTGGTCAGGATCGAACCGGGCGTTGTGAGGCGGCACTGTGGCAAGTGTTTAATTATCGTATGTACCGACAAGAACAACAAAACCCTAACTTGCAGCAGCTTGACGGGCCTGTAATTGCAATGCTCACAAATAATACATATTAATGTTTTAAAATTCAATAAATTAATAATCATAATACTTGTGCAAAAAACTCACAACCAAAGACAGTCCATAGATGTTCACGGTTGATTTTGGTATAAAGAATTTAATGCGGTTCATAAAAAATACACAGATTCAAATTTAAAAAATGAAGAATTGGATAATCAAGAAATATGAATAGGAGTTGGCTCTGTGGCCCTTCAATCTTATAGTTTAGTTTAGTCATACAGCGCGGAAACAGGCCCTTCGGCCCGCCGAGTCCGCCAACACTATCCTACACACACTAGGAACACTTTACAATCTCCACCAATGCCAATTAACCTACAAACCTGGACGTCTTTGGAGTGTGGGAGGAAACCGGAACACCCGGAGAAAACCCACGCAGGTCGCATGGGGAGAGCGTGCAAACTCCATGCAGACAGCACCTGTAGTCAGGATCGAACCCGGGTCTCTGGCGCTGTGAGGCAGCGACTCTACCGCTGCACCACCGTGCCGCTCTAATGGCAAGGCTTTTGACTGAACTCATGTAGGATGCAGCTCTCCAGGATTTTGGCTAGGCCGCGTTTGGAGTGTTGCATTGTGGGATGTTCTGGTGGCCCCATTATAAGAAGGATGTGGAGGCTTTGGAAAGGCTGTGTTTGTGGTTTAGTAGATCACTGCCAAGATTAGGGGGCATTAGCCACAGGGAGAGGTTGGACAGACTTGATTTGTATTCTCTGGAACATCAGAGGTTACGGGGAGACCCCGATAGGCGGCCTTACATCGTGGAGTTGGCGGCCTTTCCTGGAGACCGACTGGCGCTCCAAGCGGGACCTTTAACACTGCGGAGCTCGCGATCCCTTTGCCGGGGATCGAAGCTCCAACCTGTGGTAGATAGGCCTGTGGTCTTTAACATCGTGAAGCCCGCAGTCTCCGGTAAGAAGAGGCCGACTCGGGAGCTCCGGGGAGTTTCAACCGCCCCAATGCGGGAGTTTCGATCAATGCGGGGGCTTCGATCGTCGGCTTCAGGTGCTTTGATCGCCGTGACTGCGGGTGGTTTGACTGCCCCGACGAAAGAGGAAGAAGATTGAACTTTAATGCCTTCCATGACAGTGAGGAATGCGGAATCCACTGTGATGGATGTGTATGTTAACTTTTATGTGGTTTATGTGTCTCGTTGCTTTTCACTTCGTATGTCTGCGTGGTAAATCGCATTTCACTGCACCTTAACTGGTACATGTGACAATAAACTGACCTTGAACCCTTGAAGCAGATATAAATAAAACTAGATTAAATGCCACAGTCGGATCTCCTTCCACCACCACCCCTGGTTCCAGGCACCCACCAAACCTGCTCTGTACATCTCCTTTAAACTTTGCCCATCTCACCTTGAAGCCCTACCCACTATTATTTCATCTTTCCATCCTAGGATAAAGATACTGACTGTCTGCCCTATCTACCCCTTATTCCTAAACTGTGACCCCTTGCTCCTGAACTTCCCCAACATCAGGGCCATTTTTCCTGCCTCCAGCCTGTCCAATCCCTTATGAATTTTACATGTATCTGTAAGATCCCCTCTCATCCTTCTAAATTCCAGATATAAAAATGCTTCATGACAAGAGAGGTAGGTGGTCATAATCAATTGTCTGGGTGCTGCCTTCACTAAAACAGGGTGTCCATCTGCTGCCAGCAGCAATTTATTCTGGAAGTTAGAATTGGAGCTGCTGGAAGTGTGTAAGGGAGGCCCATTAAGGAGCTCGTTGCATTGACTAGTTTTTCCTCATCTCAGTATTAAATGGCCTCCCCGTTCTTAAACCGTGACCTCCTTGGCTCTGAACTTGCCCAACATCGGAATATAGGTGCGGGATTAGGCCATTCGGCCCTTCGAGCCAGCACCGCCATTCAATATGATCATGGCTGATCATCCAGAATCAGTACCCGGTTCCTGCTTTTTCCCCATATCCCAGAAACCGTAGCACCCGGAGAAAATCCACGCAGGTCACGGGGAGAAGATACAAACCCCGTACAAACAGCACCCGTAGTCAGGATCGAACGCGGGTCTCAGGCGCTGTGAGGCAGCAGCTCCACACACTGGGCCATTTTTGGGCATTCGGGTTGTTTTCATGAAGCAACACCAGGTTAAAGAGTGGACTGTAGAATTGAAGATGTGAGCTTGTCTGTACGGGGAACATTGCAGTAAACCACGGCACGACTGACTCAAACCAGTGGAGGTTTCTCCCTGAAATTTGTGCTGTCATTATAGAAACATAGAAAATAGGTGCAACAGTAGGCCATTCGGCCCTTCGAGCCAGCACCGCCATTCAATACGATCGTGGCTGATCATCCACAATCAGTGACCCGTTCCTGCTTACTCCTCATATTCCTTACAATTCCGTTAGCCCGAAGAGCTAAATCTAACTCTCTCTTGAAAACATCCAGTGAATTGGCCTCCACTGCCTTCTGTGGCGGAGAACTCCACAGATTCACAACTCTCTGGGTGAAAAAGTTTTTTCCTCATCTCAGTCCTAAATGGTCTACCCCTTATTCTTAAACTGTGACCCCCTGGTTCTGGACTCCCCCAACATTTTTCCTTAATCTAGACTGTCCAATCCGTTAAGAATGTTATGCTTCTTTAAGATCCCCCTCTCGTCCCACTAAATGTTACAGAGAAAGGTTGAACAAGTTAGGTCTTTATTGTTTGGAGTGCAGAAGGTTAAGGGGGGACTTGATTGGGGTCTTGAAAATGATGAAAGGGATAGACAGAGTTGATGTGGTTAAGCTTTTCCCATTGAGGGTAGGGAAGATTCAAACAAGAGGGCATGACATGAGAATTAAGGGACAGAGGTTTAGGGGTAATATGAGGGGGAACTTCTTTACTCAGAGAGTGGTGGCTGTGTGGAATGAGCTTCCAGCAGATGTGGTGGAGGCAGGATCGATTTTAACATTTAAAAGTAAAGTGGATAGGTATATGGACGGGAAGGGAATGGAGGGGTATGGTCTGAGTGCAGGTAGATGGGATAGGGGAAAATAAATGTTCGGCACGGACTGGAAGGGCCGAGAGGGCCTGTTTCTGTGATGTAATTGTTATATGTTATATGGTTAAATGACAGTGCATATAAGCCCTGTTTAAGAGACTTTTGGATAGATACAGGGATATGCAGGGATTGGAGGGATATGAATTGTGTGCAGGTATAAAATAGATTTAGTGTCCACCTTTGATGTAAACAGGCACCGGCAGTTCTTCCCTATACATGGAAAATAGATGTTCGGCACAACCACTGTGGGCCGAAGGGACTATTCTTGTGCTATGCTGGCGTTGCAGAGAGACCAGAGGGGGCGTACAAGAATGATCCTGGGGATGAAGAGGCGCCAGCGGTAGAGTTGCTGCAATACAGCGCTTGTAGCACCAGAGCCCCAAGTTCGATCTGGTGGGCCGAAGGGCCTGTTTTCGCACTGTATAACCAAACTAAAAGAGTGTCTGATGACTTTGGACCTGTACTTGCTGGAATTTAGAAGGATGTGGGGGGAGGGGGGGAGGGGTGGGGGTGTGGGTGTGGGGGGGAGGTTAACCTCATTGACAACAACCAGATGGGGTGGAAGATTGCAACCTTTGCGTGGTCTTCGGGAGTGAGCTTGGGTCTTCGGCGCAGTGATGTAGCGACTCTGCCGCTGCGCCACGGAGCCGCCCTCTACGATTCTTTGACCTTCTGCGCTCATACAACTATTATAAATCACTGAAGCTACCATCCGCTCACATTACCTAGACACTGCGTGTGATGAATGTGGTCTCATGAATCAATGGACTAGATCGAGTCCTCCTCCAACAGAAACATGTCTGCTGCCGACAGCAACTGTGGTCATTGAAACCTCCTTCACTATTCACCCTCAAACACCGATGTATTGCTGGGTTTAGTTTAGACATACAGCGCGGAAACAGGTATCACCGAGTCCGCACCGACCAGCGATCCCCCGCACATTAACACCACCCTGCACACACTTGGGACAATTTACATTTATACCAAGCCAATTAACCTATGTATACCTGCACGTCTTTGGAGTGTGGGAGGAAACCGAAGATCTCGGAGAAGATCACGGGGAGAACGTACAAACTCCGTACAGACAGCGCCCGCAGTCGGGATGCAACCCGGGTCTCCGGCGCTGCATGCGCTGCAGGGCAGCGACTCTACCGCTGCGCCAGCGTGGTTTCAGGGGCCGCCCTGAGGGTCTACAAGGCGCTGGTCAGGCCACATTAGGAATATTGTGAGCAATCTTGTCCACCTTATTTGAAGACGGATGTGTTGGCTCTGGAGAGGGTCCAGAGGAGGTTTACAAGAATGATCCCAGGAATGAATGGGTTAACATATGATGAGCGTTTGAAGGCACTGGGCCTGTACTTGCTGGAGTTTAGAAGAATGAGGGGGGGCCTCAGTGAAACATACCGAATAGCGAAAGGCCTGGATAGAGTGGATGTGGTGACAATGTTTCCACTAGTGGGAGAGTCTAGGAGCAGAGGTCACAGCCTCAGAATAAAAGGACGTGCCTTGAGAAAGGAGATGAGGAGGAATTTCTTTAGTCAGAGGGTGGTGAATCTGTGGGATTCTTTTCCACAGACGGTTGTGGAGGCCATGCCAAAGGATATTATTAAGGTGGAAATTGAGAGATTCTTGATTAGTGCGGGTGTCAGGGATTATGGGGAGAAGGCAGGAGAATGGGGTTGAGAGGGAGAGATAGATCGGCCATGATTGAATGGTAGAGTAGACTTGATGGGGCGAATGGCCTCATTCTGCTCCTATCACTTATGACCTTATTGTCCACCGTGTGAACACATCACCATCGACCTTGTTGGCCATCATGGCCCCTGCTCTCCAATTCAATGATTCCTTATGATTACATGGTCCTCGGTACAGTCAGGGCTCTTCCTTTTTGCATACAATCTGGGTAAAATCATTCAGTGGCACTAACCCTGGGCAGTACGCAAAGATTTGCCACTTTACCGGCACCATTTTAAAATTTCCAGCGCCAGGGACCCGGGTACGATCCTGATCAAGGGCGCTGTCTGTACGGAGTTTGTCCGTTCTCCCCGAGATCTGCGTTGGTTTTCTCTGGTTGCTCCCACGCTCGAAAGACGTACAGATTTGTAGGCCGATTGGCTTCTGTAAATTGTAAATTGTCCCGAGCGTGTGTAGGATAGTGTTAGCGTGCGGGGCGATCGCTGGTCGGGGTAGACTCGGCGGGCCGAAGGGCCTGTTTCCACGCTGTATCTCTGAACTAAACAAAATCAGACGCATTTGAGCATTGTGACTGAGGGAGAGTCACTGCCTCACAGCGCCAGGGGCCCGGGTTCGATTCTGACTACGGGTGCTGTCTGTATGGAGTTTGTACGTTCTCCCCGTGACTGCATGGGTTTCCTCCCACACTCCAAAGGCGTTCAGGTTTGTAGGTTAATTGGCTTCACTAAATTGTCCCAAGTGTGCGGGATAAAACTAGTGCACGAGATGATCGCTGATCGGCGCAGACCCGGTGGGCCAAGAGGCCTATTCCCGTGCCGTATCTCTGAAGACTAAAGTCAAAAGAAAACTAAGGGGCATTAAATATAAGGCAGCAACCAATAAAACCAGTTGGGAGTTTAGGAGAAACATTTTTTTTGTTGGCTGCTATGTGCTTAAAATGTCGAACCTGCTTCAGACAGAGCAGTTCTGGTAAAAAGCATAGATGTGTTATTCATGAGCCTCTGAGAGAGAGAGAGAGTGGTGCAGGATCTGCTGACCTAGGTGGATTCTACAGCTTGTGAGGAGTCTCATGAATAAATGGAATAAAGGTTAAGTGAAAAAGCCCATTTCTGCGTTGTGACCACCATGCAATCCATTCTCAGCTCTGTGGGGGAAAGAACTGCAGATGCTGGTTTAAGTCGAAGATAGTCACAAAATGCTGGTGTAATTCATCTCCTGGAGTCGATTCACTCGTCGGTTTGTTCATTCATCGGTTGTCGTTTCCATCCTTCCTGGAAACTAATAACCTTTGCCATTGTCAAAGAGCCGTAGAGTGATACAGCGTGGAAACAGGCTCTCCGGCCCAACTTGCCCACACCGGCCAACATGCCCCATCTACACTAGTCCCACCTGCCTGCTTTTGGCCCATATCCCACCAAACCTGTCCTATCTATGGACCTGTCTAACTGCTTCTAGTCCCAGCCCTCAACTACCTCCTCTGGCAGCGAGTTCCATACACCCACCCAAGATTCTTGCAATATTCATTTGACTGTATTATATTTTGTTCCTTTGTGAAATAATAAAGGGGCAATTTCCAAATACATTTATGGTGCAGATAGACACGGAATGTTGGAGTAACTCAGCGGGACAGGCAGCTTCCCTGGAGAGAAGGAATGGGTGACGTTTCGGGTCGAGACCCTTCTTCAGAGATCGTTCTGTCCAGAGATGCCGCCTGTCCGGCTGATTACTCCAGCATTTTGTGTCTGTCTTCGGTGTAGACCAGCATCTGCAGTTCCTTCCAACACATTCATGAAGTGGATGTTTGGTTTCAAGACATTTTTGGGACGGCACAGTGGTGCATCGCTAGAGTTTCTGCCTTACATCGCCAGGGACCCAGTCTGTGAATGTAGGCTGTCTGTTTTCATTACATTCATCATTTTGCTCTCAGTTTGTATTCAGTTGCCCCTGATCCTGACTCTAGGGTGCTGTCTGTACGGAGTTTGCACGCTCTCCCAGTGACCACATGGGTTTTCTCATCTTCTGTGGTGCTGCTACAAACCAACTAAATGAATATTGATTTCTCTAGCTTCAAGTAACCCTTACATCCCCTCTCTCTCCGTCCCTCCCCCCACGCAAGTCATTGTTCCAGCTTCAAAGCCGTCTCGTTGAGTCTCATTGTCTATGACTCATTTTCACCTAGCCCACAGCTAACAACGGCCTGTTTCCTTTATCATCGTTACTGTTTTGCACATCTTTCAATTCATTTGTTCTAGATCTCTCTACATCACCGTCTATATCTCTCATTTCCCACTCCCCCGACTCTCAGTCTGAAGGAGGGCCGCGACTCGAAACGCCACCTATTCCTTTTCTTCAGAGATGCTGCCTGACCCGCTGAGTTTCTCCAGTTTTTTGTGTCTATCTTCAGTAGGAATGTCATTGTTCTGGGACATATGACGATAAAACACTCTTGACTAAACCATGAGGACCTTTCTGATCATACTCTGTGCATGACCAGTGTCCTTACCTGCAGGGTCATAGTCATAGAGTCTTACAGCATGGAAACAGGCCCTTCGGCCCAACATGCCCACACCAGCCAACATGTCCAATCTACACCAGTCATATGTGTGTTTGGCCCATATACCTCGAAACCTGTCCTACCCATGTACCTATCTAAATGTTTCTTAAACATTGTGATAGTATATACAACAGACAATAGGTGCAGGAGCAGGCCATTCAGCCCTTCGAGCCAGCACCGCCATTCAATGTGATCATGGCTGATTATCCCCAATCAGTACCCCGTTCCTGCCTTCTCCCCATACCCCCTGACTCTGCTATCTTGAAGAGCCCTATCTACCTCTCTCTTGAAAGTATTCAGAGAAGCGGCCTCCACCGCCCTCTGAGGCAGAGAATTTCACAGTACTTGCCTCAACTGCCACCTCTGGCAGCTTGTTCCATACACCCACCACCCTTTGTATGAAAAAGTTCCCCCTCAGGTTCTTATTAAATCTTAACCCCTCTCCTTAAACCTGTCCTTTGGTGGAAGGTTGCAACCTTCTCGTGGTGTTTCAACGAATGCAATCAACCCGACAAGCTGGCCTACAACTTTAGGCTGTGCACGCCATACGCAAGATGAGATGAGAGTCCTCTGGTCCTCGATTCCTCTACGCTGGGCAAGAAACTGCATCTACCCAATCTATTCCTCTCATGATCTTATACACCTCTATCAGATCACCCTGCATCCTCATGTGCTCCAAGGAATACAGGTCCTAACCTGCTCAACCTCTCCCTATAGTTCGGGCCCTCTAGTCCTGGCAACATCTCGTAAATCTCCAGCTTTCCAGTCATTTTTGTCTACCTTCGATTTTTCCAGATGATCTGGGCAGTTCTTTCTTAAACTCAATGCTGGCATCTATTTCAAGAGGGCTTGTACACAGAAACTGGGATGTAATGTTGAGGCTCTATAAGGCGCTGGTAAGGTTGGATTTGGAATATTGTGAGCAGTTTTGGGCCCCGTATCTAAGGAAGGGTGTGCTGGCTCTGGAGAGGGTCCAGAGGAGGTTTACAAGAATGATCCCAGAAATGAGTGGGTTAACACATGATGAGCGTTTGTCGGCACTGGGCCTGTACTCGCTGGAGTTTAGAGGAATGAGGGTGGTGGGGCTCATTAGGAGGGTGGTGAATCTGTAGAATGCTTTGACACAGATGGCTTAGTGGCCAAGTCAGTGGATATCTTTAAGGCAGAGATAGATAGAATGTTGATTATTACGGATGTCAGAGGTTATGGGGAGAAGGCAGGAGAATGGGGTTTGGAGGGAGAGATATAGATCAGCCTTGATTGAATGGCTGATAATTGATGGGCAAAATAACTTAATTTTACTCCTATCCTTTATGGCATTATTACAGTTTAGATTATTGTCACGTGTACCGGGGTACAGTGAAAAGTGTATGTTGTGTGCTAACCAGTCAGCAGAAAGACAACACATGATTACAGTCGATCCATTTACAGTGTATACAGTAGGTACATGATAAGGGAATTACATTGAGCGCACAGTAAAGCCAGCAAAGGCCGATCAAGGATAGTCCGAGGGTCACCAATGAGGTAGATAGTAGTTCAGCACCGCTCTCTGGTTGTGCTGGATGGTTCAGTTGCCTGATAACAGCTGGGAAGAAACTGTCCCTGAATCTGGAGGTGTGCGTTTTCACACTTTTGTAACTTTTGCCCGATGGGAGAGGGCAGAAGAGGGAGTGGCCGGGGTGCGACTGGTCCTTGATGATGCTGCTGGCCTTGCCGAGGCAGCGTGAGGTGTAGATGGAGTCAATGGAAGGCAGGTCGGTTTGTGCGATGGTCTGGGCTGCGTCCACAATTATCCAGTCCGCACACAGAGGGAGTTAAATACCATCATTAACAACAATGACAGATGAACATATGATCTGAAGAGCAGGATATCCATATAAATGTGTTGCTGGGAAGGTCTTCCTCATGAGACTGTCTGAAATGATGTTCAGCGCGAACATTGGAACAGAGTCAATTTATTTACCTTTATCCCAAACTAAAAAGATTCCTTTGTCAGCAAAAACAGACACAAATATTGAAAGATATTGGATTTACAAGGAAGAGCTTTAGAAGATGTGTGTGTGGCACGGTGGCGCAGCGGTAGAGTCGCTGCCTCACAGTGCCAGAGACCTGCGTTCCATCCCGACTACGGGCGCTGTCTGTACGTACTTTGTACGTTCTCCCCGTGACCTGCGTGGGTTTTCTCTGCCTTTGTAGGCTAATTGGCTTAGGTAAAATTGTAAATTGTCCCCAGTGTGTGCAGGATAGTGTTAGTGTGCGGGGGTAGGCTCAGGAGATGTTGGGGGGAGTCCAGAACCAGGGGCCACAGTTTAAGAATAAGGGGTAAGCCATTTAGAACAGAGACGAAGAAACACATTTTCACCCAGAGAGTTGTGAGTCTGTGGAATTCTCTGCCTCAGAGGGCAGTGGAGGCCGGTTCTCTGGATACTTTCAAGAGAGAACTAGATAGGGCTCTTAAAGATAGCGGAGTCAGGGGATATGGGGAGAAGGCAGGAACGGGGTACTGATTGTGGATGATCAGCCATGATCACATTGAATGGCGGTGCTGGCTCGAAGGGCTGAATGGCCTTCTCCTGCACCTATTGTCCATTGTCTATTGTCTATACCATCACAATGTTTAAGAAACATTTAGATAGGTACATGGGTAGGACAGGTTTTGAGGTTCTATTGTCTATTGTCTATAGACTTGATCGGCCGAAGGGTCTGTTTCCCTGCTGTCCATCTGAGTTAAACTAAAAACTAAACAAAGAATCAGATTACTGAAACAATGGGTTGAGGTGTATTTTGAAACTTCCAGTGGATATAAAGAGAATTTGGAGTGAGTGGGAACATTAAGATGCTGAATACCCTTCAGAGAGCGTTGTTATACTGAATTTGGAAACTTAAGATAAAATATCATTAAATTAATGAGGGGGAACTAAATACTATCTGAAAGTAAAATAAATACCGTGATAATACAAACTAGCTACATTCATACATAGTTTTTCATGTGAAATATTTCATTTAGAAGGATGAGAGGCGATCTTATAGACATGTATAAAGGACTGGACAAGCTAGATGCAGGAAAAATGTTCCCAATGATGGGGGAAGTCCAGAACCAGGGGCCGCAGTCTAAGAATAAAAGGGAGCTCATTTAAAACTGAGAACAGAAACAAATTCTCACCCAGAGAGTTGTGAATTTGTGGAATTCTCTGCCACAGAAGGCAGCGGAGGCCAATTCACTGGATGGATTTAAAAGAGAGTTAAGGGGCTGTCCCACTGCGGCGACCTAATCCGCGAGTTAAGAAGCGTGTTTTCGACCTTCAAGCTCGAGGGCACTCGCCTGGAAAACTTCGAGTTGGATCGACCCGTCCACGTTGAAACAGCGAGCTGGATTGACCGGCCACACACACACAAACACATCGCAAAGGTGGGGGCCAGGGAAAGCGGGGGAGCGCTGTCTGAAATTCACACCCGCGATGAAGAGGAAGGTAAAAGACGGCTGCACAGTGTACGGTGAGTCTTTTAGAGAGTGCGGAGGGGGATGGGGGAAAGAAAGGGAGAGAAGGGGAGAGAAGGGGAGAGAAGATCCCGACACACCATGGCGGACGGTGTTACCACCCGAAGGCGGGGGAGGTCCCCAGTGGGGGTCCTTCTATAAGGGAGTCATTCCCCTTTACATGGGGGACCTGGGGTGGAGAGTGTTGCATGGAGCGGTGGTATGTAACAAACTTTTGAGCCGGTTCACGGGCTCGTCCGCCACATGTATTTTCTGCGGCGAGGAGGAGACTGTGTTCCACGTGTATATGGAGTGTGAGAGGTTACTGCCCCTGTATCAATATCTGAAGGGGTTGTTCCTCAAGTTCTGGCTGCATTTTAGCCCCACAATCCTGGTGTTCGGACACAAGGCGGGGAGTGGGGAGAGCCCAGTGGAGGGGGGGGGGGGACACTTACCTGCCAGTTTGCTCCTGGGCCTGGCCAAGATGGCCATTCGCGGGTCCAGGCAGCAGGCGGTCGGTCGACGGTCAGGCTAGAGTCGGCTGCCTGCCCCTCTTTCGGGCCTACGTCTGTGCACGTGTGTCCCTGGAGAGGGAACACGCGGTGTCCATGGGGACTCTGGAGGCCTTCCGTCAATGCTGGTCACCGCGTGGGGTTTGACTATTGTAAACAATGAATGTACTGTTGTACTACAATGATTTTTTTTGATATAGTGTAATTTTCATTATGATTTGATGTGTTGTATCATATGATTGTGTCCAATAAAGTTTTTGAAAAGAAAAAAAAAGGGGAGAGAAGAGGGGGAGAAGGGGGGGAGAAGGAGTGGAGACACCTTTAAGAAGTTTAATAAAGTTTAGCGGGCATTTAACCTACCGGTCGGTTTTCCCTGGTCCAGAAAACTCCAATGAGCTAATCAAAATGCCCGCGAAGGAGATTGCCCACGACTGGCTGTAAGTAAATAGCGACCCCACTCCACTGCACTACAAGTTCAAAAAAAACCATGCCGACCAAATTTTACTTGCAGAAAATTTTTCAAATTTTTGAAATATTTGCCGCAACCTAGCTGAGGCCACGAGTATTCCGGAACTTCCCTCGAGCATGAAGGAGAGTTCCAGTGACCTCATAAGACCTCCTAGGACCACGTATCGACGATGCTGCGAATGTGAGTTGAGGGAAAACTCTTCTAAGCTCGCAGATTAGGTCGCCACAGTGGGACAGCCTCTTAAGACGGAGCTCTCGGGGCTAGCGGAATCAAGGGATATGGGGAGAAGGCAGGCACGGGTTACTGATTGTGGATGATCAGCCATGATCACATTGAGTGGCGGTGCTGGCTCAAAGGGCCAATTGGCCTACTCCTGCACCTATTGTCTATGTTTCTATGTTTTCTATGTTAATGTATTACATATTGTTTTGGGAGAAGTGAGCCGGATGGTGCCAAGTGTTACGGGGAGCAGGTAGAGAATGGGGTTGAGAGGGAATGGTGAATCAGCCATGATTGAATGGCGGAGAAGACTTGATGGGCCGAATGGCCTGCATCTGCTCCAATGACATGAACTTATGAAATGGAAAATCTGTTTAAGGCACAATTGGGTAAGGATCACTTACATTGTTATAAGTTCATAAGTCAAGGCAATGAGGCCATTCGACCCATCGAGTCAACCATGGTGAAACCTTTCAGTCAGCTGATCTATCTTTCCCACTTAACCCCATTCTCCTGCCTTCTCCCCAGAACCATGGACAGCGTTACTAATCACAAATCCATCAAACTCTGCTTTAAAAATACCCAGTTATGATAATCAGGTGGGGTTAAAGAACTGGTGGTACAAGAGACATATTCAATGGCAAAACCATATAGAGCTGCCGCTTCACCCAGGTTCGATCCTGACCTTGGGTGCTGTTGGCGTGGAGTTTGCGTGTTCTCCCTGTAACAGCAAAGGGTTCCTCATGTGCTCCAGTTCCCCCCCACATCCCAAAGACGTGCGGGTTTGTAGGCCAATTGGCCCTCTGTAAATTTACCCCAAGAATATAATGAGTGGATGAGAAAGTGGGATAACGTAGAACTAGTATTTAGTTTAGTTTAGGGATACAGCGCGGAAACAGGCCCTTCGGCCCACTGGGTCCACGCAGACCAGCGATCCCCGCACATTAACATCATCCTACACCCACCAGGGACAGTTTTTACATTTTACCAAGCCAATTAAACTCCAAACCTGTACGTCTTTGGAGTGTGGGAGGAAACCAAAGATCTCGGAGAAAACCCACGCAGGACACGGGAAGAACGTACAAACTCCATACAGACAGCACCCATAGTCAGGATCGAACCCGCGTCTCCGGCGCTGCATTCGCTGTAAGGCAGTAACTCTGGCACTGCACCACCGTGACACTTTGGAATGCGAACGGGTGATCGACGGCAGCGTGGACTCGGTGGGCTGAATGGCCTCTTTGCAGCCCAGCTGTAGGAAGGACGTCATTTAGTTGGAAAGGACGCAGAAGAGATTCACCAGGGCTAGAGTACCAGGAGAGGTTGAATAGTACATCAATGTACATCAATGATCTGGATGAAGGGGTGGTAAATTGGATTAGTAAGTATGCAGATGATACCAAGATAGGGGGTGTTGTGGATAATGAAGAGGATTTCCAAAGTCTACAGAGTGATTTAGGCCAGTTGGAAAAATGGGCTGAAAGATGGCAGATGGAGTTTAATGCTGATAAATGTGAGGTGCTACACCTTGGCAGGACAAATCAAAATAGGACGTACATGGTAAACGGTAGGGAATTGAAGAATATAGTTGAACAGAGGGATCTGGGAATAACCGTGCATAGTTCCTTGAAGGTAGAATCTCATATAGATAGGGTGGTAAAGAAAGCTTTTGGTATGCTAGCCTTTATAAATCAGAGCATTGAGTATAGAAGCTGGGATGTAATGTTAAAATTGTACAAGACGTTGGTGAGACCAAATCTGGAGTATGGTGTACAATTTTGGTCGCCCAATTATAGGAAGGATGTCAACAAAATAGAGAGGGTACAGAGGAGATTTACTAGAATGTTGCCTGGGTTTCAACAGCTAAGTTACAGAGATAGGTTGAATAAGTTAGGTCTTTATTCTCTGGAGCGCAGAAGGTTAAGGGGTGACTTGATAGAGGTCTTTAAAATGATGAGAGGGATAGACAGAGTTAATGTGGACAAGCTTTTCCCTTTGAGAATAGGGAAGATTCAAACAAGAGGACATGACTTTAGAATTAAGGGACAGAGGTTTAGGGGTAACATGAGGGGGAACTTCTTTACTCAGGGAGTGGTAGCGGTGTGGAATGAGCTTCCAGTGGAAGTGGTGGCGGCAGGTTCGTTGGTATCATTTAAAAATAAATTGGATAGGCATATGGATGAGAAGGGTATGGAGGGTTATGGTATGAGTGCAGGCAGGTGGGACTAAGGGAAAAAAGTTGTTCGGCACGGACTTGAAGGGCCGAGATGGCCTGTTTCCGTGCTGTAATTGTTATATGGTTAATAGGCTGGGACGTTTTATTTTGGTGTCGAAGAAGCAGAGTGGTGACTTTATTGAATTGGATAGTATTTTTTTCCCAGGCAATTCCAAAACTAGAGGGCCATGGCTTAAGATGAGAGGGGAGAGATTGTAGAGGGACCTCAGGAGCAAAGGAGAGAATGGAGCGGCTGGGCTTGTATACTCTGGTTACTTGGTTCTTGGTCGTCCAAAATATTCCAACTGGAATTTAAACTGGAGGTGGTGAAGGGAGGGGTTTAGCCAGAGAGGTTTATTGGGAAGAAAGTGCCACTTTAAATCTGGTTGCATCTGGCTGGGCAGCCGTGGCTTGGTGGAGATTATTCCATGCTTTAATAGTGCATGGAAAGAACGAATTGCTGTACACATCTGTCTTTGAGGCTGGGACCACAAATTGGATCGAATGCCCTCGTCTGCTCCTAATTGGTTTGGGGTTGGTGTAGGTCTTGTGATCTATGTTTAGCTGACCATTTAACATTTTGTAAAAACAGGTCAAACGGTGAGCTTCACGTCTGTCTTGGAGAGGGTTCCACCCCGACCAGAGAATTCAGAAGTTTGGTGACACTCGCTTCTCTCTCGTAGGTGTTAGTAACAAATCGAGCGGGCCTGTCTTTGGACACGTTCGATGGATGAAATGTTTTTATCTGTGTATGGGTCCCAAGCTGCAACTGCGTAGTCCAGATGCGGTCTAACGAGGGTGAAATACAGCTTCTCCTTGACAGAAGCTGAACAATGATGGAAGTTGCGCCTCAGGAAGTTTAGGACACCTGTTGCTTTCACTGTTGCATGATTAGTCTGACCATTCCAACGTAGATCATTCTGCAATTTGAGCCAAGATACTTGGTTTGTTTGGATTCTTCAAGGGTGACACCAAGTATGTTGTAAGATGTGACGCCTGGATTCCTCTTTCTGGTGACACGCATGGTTTCACATTTGGAAGGGTTGAACTGCATGCCCCATTGTTGTGACCACTCGACCATAGTATCGAGATCCTTTTGGAGAGCATCTTCATCATCGGCTGACTTAATCGGACTGTACAGCAAACAATCACCAGCGAATAGTCTGGTCGTACTTGCGACTTTTTCATGGATGTCATTGATGTAAAGCAAAAATAGGTGTGGGCCAAGTACTGTGCCCTGGGGTGTACCACTTTCCAGAGAGAGCTTGATGGGGCTCTTAAAGATAGTGAAGTCAGGGGATATGGGGAGAAGGCAGGAACGGGGTACTGATTGTGGATGATCAGCCACGATCACATTGAATGGCGGTGCTGGCTCGAAGGGCCGAATGGCCTACTCCTCCACCTATTGTCCATTGTTTTACCGAAAGGATAGACTGCATCAGGAAGGAGATGCCAGAAGAAGATAAAGAAACGGCGATAGTGGATTGCAAGTTTTTAAAGATATTTGGATAGATATAATAGATAGGAATGGTTTACAGGGTTCTGGTCCAAATGCAGGCAAATGGGACTGGCCCATCGCGTGATAACTAGATCGGAATAGAGAAGGTGGGCCGAAGGGCCTATTTCCATGCTGTACATCTCTATGACTGTAGAATATATCACAGGATTATTGCAGTATTTATTACCTTTTGTAGTTTTAGCTTTTAGTTTTCGAGATGCAGCGTGGAAACAGGCTCTCCAGCCCACCGAGTCTGCATCGACCAACGATCCCTGCACGCCAGCTCTATCCTACACACACTAGGGACAATTTACATTTTATACCAAGTCAATTCATCTACATACCTGTATGTCTTTGGAGTTTGGGAGGAAACCGGACCACTCAAGATTCAAGATTCAAGAGAGTTTATTGTCATGTGTCCCAGAGAGGACAATGAAATTCTTGCTTTGCTTCAGCACAACAGAATATAGTAGGCACAACTACAGAACAGATCAGTGTGTCCATATACCATTGTATAAATATATACACACATGAATAAATAAAACTGATAAAGTGCAAATAAACAGATAATGGGCTATTAATGTTCAGAGTTTTGTTTGAGTTGAGTTTAATAGCCTGATGGCTGTGGGGAAGTAGCTATTCCTGAACCTGGACGTTGCAGTCTTCAGGCTCCTGTACCTTTTACCCAAAGGTAGCGGGGAGATGAGTGTGTGGCCAGGATGGTGTGGGTCCTTGATGATGCTGCCAGCCTTTTTGAGGCAACGACTGCGATAGATCCCCTCAATGGAAGGAAGGTCAGAGCCGATGATGGACTGGGCAGTGTTTACTACTTTTTGTAGTCTTTTCCGCTCCAGGGCGCTCAAGTAGCTGAACCAAGCCACGATGCAACCGGTCAGCAAGCTCTCTACTGTGCACCTGTAGAAGTTAGTCTTTAGCGTGTGGGAGGAAGCTGAAGATCTCGGAGAAAACCCACGCAGGTCACGGGGAGAACGTACAAACTCCGTACAGAGAGCACCCGTAGACGGGATCGAACCTGGGTCTCCGTTGCTGCATTCGCTGTAAGGCAGCAACTCTACCCCTGCACCACACTGACCTTTCAGTCCTGGGCCTCCCCCACTGTCAGAGTGAGGCCGCGCACAGGCTGGTAGAACAGCGCCTCATATTATTTCACTTGGGCAGCTTACACCCCTGCGGTGTGAACATTTGCTTTCTCTAATTCCAAATAACCTCAGGATTCCCTCTCTTCCCCGACTCTCCCCACCTTAGTTGTCCTACTAGTTCCACTGTTCACATCCTTGTATCCCTCTCATTATCACCTCTTCCCCAGCCAACAATGGACCATTGTGGGCTCCACCCTACCTTGGTCATCTGTTGCCGGCCTGATTTGTTCTGACCATTTCCGACCTCCAGTTCCCCCTCCCTCACCTCTATTTCAGTCTGAAGAAGGGTTCCGACCTGAAACTTCACCCATCCTTTTCCTCCTGAGATGCTGCCTGACCCGCTCAGTTACTCAGTTACTCCTGCACTTTGTGTCTATATTTAGGCTGCCGCATGTTTGTTTATTTGGCTTCACAGCGTTTTCATCCGTCTGAATTCTGTGGGGAAATCTCTGATGCGGATGTTACCTGCAGTGAGAGCTCTTAGAGCTCCTTGTAGCTCGGGGAACAAAACCTTTACTGCAAAATACACGGACGATACAAAATGATTGTTCCTTACTCTCTCAGCGTCCGCAGCTACATTGCATGTGGCTGTAAAGACGTCACTCGTAAGTGGCACGGTGGCGCAGCGGTGGAGTTGCTGCCTTACAGCGCTTGCAGCGCCGGAGACCTGGGTTCAATCCTGACTACGGGTGCTGTCTGTGCGGAGTTTGTACGTTCCCCCAGTGACCCGCGCGGGTTTTCTCCGGGTGCTCCAGTTTCCTCCCACACTCCAAAGACGTGCAGGTTTGCAGGTAAATTGGCTTGATGCGAGTGTAAATTGTTAATGTGCGGGGATCTCTGGTCAGCGCGGTCTCGGTGGGCATGTTTCCGCGCGGTACCTCTAAACTAAACTGACCATAGAACATAAGATAGTACAGCATAGGGATGGGACCTTCAGCCCACAATGATGCATGATAAACTAATCTTAGACGCAGAGAAGTGAAGACACAAGGAACTGCAGTTGCTGGTTTACCTAATTGCTGAAGTAACTCATCGGGTCAGGCAGCATCTCTGCAGAGGTTCATAAGTCCATAAGTTACAGGAGCAAAATGAGGCCATTTGGCCCATCTAGTCTATTCCGCCATTCAATCATGGCTCCTGCCTTCTCCCCACAGCCTTTGACATCCTTTGAGAACATGGACAGGAAACGTTTCGGGTCTGGAAGAAGGGTCCCGGCTCGAAACGTGGTCCATCCACGTTCTCCACAGATGCTGCCTCACCCGCTGTTACTCCAGCACGTTATGTCTCCTTTTAAACAAATGTTATCTGTCTGCATGTGAACCATATCCCTCCATTCCCTGTATATACCTTTCTTAGTCGCTGAAACACCATTCTATCCATTGTTCTTTGCATTAGGATTGACTTGTCGCACAAGCTGTCATAAGGCCATAAGGAATAGGAGTAGAATTAGGCCATTCGGCCCATCAAGTCTATTCCGCCATTCAATCATGGTTGTTCCATCTCCCCCTCCGAACCCCATTCTCCTGCCTTCTCCCCATAACCTCTGGCACCTGTACTAACCAAGAATCTATCCATCTCTGCCTTAATAATATGTCCACTGACTTGGCCTCCGCAGCCTTCTGTGACAAGGAATTCCACAGATTCACCACCCTCTGACTAATGAAATGTCTCCTCATCTCCTTCCAAAATGAACGTCCTTTAATTCTGAGGCTGTGACCTCTAGTCCTAGATTCTCCCACTAGTGGAAACATCCTCTCCACATCCAGTCTATCCAGGCCTTTCACTATTCTGTACGTTTCAATGAAGTCCCCCCTCATTCTGCTAAACTCCAGCGAGTACAGGCCCAGTGCCGACAAACACTCATCATAGGCTAACCTACATTTTCCTGGGATCGTTCTTGGGATGGAACCCGGGTTTCCGGCGCTGCAAGCGCTGTCAGGCAGCGACTCTACCGCTGCGCCACCGTCTAAAGTCTACAAAGCACTGCACACAGTGCAAGATTCTGATCCTCTTATGAAAGGACACTTGGATTCATCAGGGTAAACACCTCGACAGAATCATTGATTGGTAACCCACTGATTCACAGCAGAGACAAAATGGTGCATTTATTTTTTTCAAGGCTGAGGATAATGAGAGTGCGATTTTTTGCCTCTGGGTGTATTTGAATTGTTCACACGATGGAATAGAGAACTGGATCTGAGAGAAGAAATAATTAAAATGCATTTTGTTTGGAAGAAGATGGAACAACATAACAAAAGTCTATTGGGCCAACCAAGCCTTCTGCAGCCTTTGAAGATATGCTTTAGAATCATTGCATTTTGCAGCAGAGAATCAACTCCCATCTTCCATGCCGACCATCTAACGAATCCCGTAGTGGGTGTTATTGTAGACAATAGACAATAGGTGCAGGAGTAGGCCATTCGGCCCTTCGAGCCAGCACCGCCATTCAATGTGATCATGGCTGATCTTCCTCAATCAGTACCCCGTTCCTGCCTTCTCCCCATATCCCTTGACTCCGCTATCTTCAAAAGCAATCTTACTTACTTACTTACTTACTGCCCATTATGCCTCCTGGCTCTTCTGGGCTAGCCTCTGGACACTACCCCAGGTCAGGTCCATTGCTTTCATTTCCTCCTCTACAGTTCGACGGCAGGTGGTTTTGGGTCTCTCTCTTTTCTTTTTCCCTTCCGGAGTCCAGTGCAGGGCTATTCTGGTTCTCGTTTCAGTACATGGCCAATCCAGTTCCAGCGCCTTCTCGTGATGCTGGTGTCCATGCTCTCTTATGTTTGGCATTTAGAACTTCCACCTTCCTGCCAGTGGCTTCCTTTCGGCTTTCACCATTGACATCTGGATCTCTCGTGAAAGTATCCAGAGAACCGGCCTCCACCGCCCTCTGAGGCAGAGAATTCCACAGACTCACAACTCTTTGTGTTTCATCATCTCCGTTCTAAATGGTTTACCCCTTATCCTTAAACTGTGGCCCCAGGTTCTGGACTCCCCCAACATCGGGAACATGTTTCCTGCCTCTAGCGTGTCCTAACCCTTAATGCCCCTGTCCCACTTAGGAAACCTGAACGGAAACCTCTGGAGACTTTGCGCCCCACCCAAGGTTTCCGTGCGGTTCCCGGAGGTTTCCGGAGGTTCCCTGGTGGAATAAAACTGGGTGAAAAAAAGGTCTTACCTTTTACTACCTGTAACCACCGGCAACCACCAACTAGCATCGCAACCGGCTTCGACTAAAAAATTACCGGTTTTTAAAATGGCAACCTATTTTTAGTCGCGGCTGATTTTGAATTTTTTTAATTAATCGCCGGAACATAGAAGAAGTGGAAACCACTTTCGACCATTAGGGAGACTGACAAAAACCTCCGGGAACCGCACGGAAACCTTGGGTGGGGCGCAAAGTCTCCAGAGGTTTCTGTTCAGGTTTCCTAAATGGGACAGGGGCATCAATAATCTTATATGTTTCAATGAGCTCCCCTCTCATCCTTCTAAGCACTTGCACTCGGCCTACCAAGGCCTGCTGGATCTCTCCGTTGCTAAATACACGAACGCCCCTTAAAAATACAACAAAACTCACCAATACTCTGCTTTATGGAAGCTTTTTCAGTTCGATATTATTATACTCTGCTTTTTAGTTAAATATTATTTAATTTTTTTGCCATGTTGATAGTAATTAGTCCTATTAATATAATCTGAAAATAACAGAATTCTATAGTCATGGTTTACATTGCTGCTAAAATCATTCACATTATATAGAGGCTCCAATGTTAAGAACAAAAGTACTACCTCACTACATGTCAGCTGTTAATGTTTAATTCCCACGGTGACAAAATGCAGATATAGATTTTTGTGTTGTGTAAAACTGCTGGGACATTATTGATCTGTGCTTTATTTATAATAAATTTAATCAGTCTGTCAAATAAATGAAGGTACATTTGCATTGCATTAATGATTTCCTATTGATTTCTCTCTTAGGAATTGCATTTCTATTATTAAACCTATTTGTGAACTTTGCATCATGCTTAAATTGACACCAATTAATTTGGCTACACTGCCTTAACATGTACACAAAGTGCTGGAGGAACTCAGTGGGCCAGGCAGCTTCTGTGGAGGCGATGTTTGGATAGGCGCTGTTTGAGGTAGGGACCTTTGTTCAGACTCCAATCCCTCCACAGATGCTGCCTGACCTGCTGAGTTCTTCCAGCACTTTGCACTTTGCTCAAGATCCCAGCAGTTGCAGTTTCTTGTGTAGTTTAGTTTAGTTTAGTTTATTGTCACGTGTACCGAGGTACAGTTAAAATCTTTTGTTGCAATTTCTTGCAAAGGAACTGCAGATTCTGGTTCATGCCGAAGACACAAAGTGCTGGAAGAACTCAGCGGGTCGGGCAGCATCTCTGGAGAAAAAGGATGGGTGACGTTTCGGGTCGGGACCTTTCTTCAGACCTAGAAGTGTCTTGTGCAGTTTCTTGTGTCTCCTTAATATTCATATAGCTGTATTGGAGAATATTCAGAACTTATCAGAAGGACATCTGATGAAAATACCTGAAATGATAGGATCATCACGGTAGAGTTGCTACCTTACAACGCCAGAGACCCGGGTTTAATCCTGGCTACAGATGCTCTCTGTACGGAGTTTGTACGTTCTCCCCGTGACTGCGTGGGTTTTCTCCGGGTGCTCTGGTTTCCACCCACTCTCCAAAGATGTACAGGTTTGTAAGTTAATTGACTTCGGTAAGAATTATAAATTGTCCTTTGCATGTAGGATAGTGCTAGTGTACGGGGAGATCGCTGGTCGGCGCGGACTCGGTGGGCCGAAGGGCCTGTTTCCGCACTGTATCTCCAAACCAAAATAATGTAGGAATTTCTATTTTTGTAACTTCTAAAATATTAAAAAATTAAATTCTGTGTTAACGCGCACATTAGATTCCACGATGGAAATAATTATATTGCATATTCTCCTGGTAATGCTAATTGAAATAAATGTCATTGCTACCGAAGTGTAAATTGTCCCTGGTGTGTGTTGGCACACCAACACTATCCCACACACACTGGAGCCAATTTACACTTGTACCAAGTATACAAACCCAAGGCAATTAACCTGCAAACCTGTACGCCTTTGGAGTGTGGGAGGAAACCGAAGATCCCGGAGAAAACCCACGCAGGTCACGGGGAGAACGCGCAAACTCCGTACAGACAGCACCCATTGTCGGGATCGAACCCGGGTCTCTGGCGCTATAAGTGCTGTAAGGCAGCAACTCTACTGCTGCACCGCCGTGCCGCCCTATGTCATTTACGTGTAAGTGCATCTTACAGTATTAAGGAGCACAAGCCTATGCAATTGAAAATTAGTGTAGTTTAAATTAGTATACTCTGGACAGTTGTGCAGTTGTGAACAATATTACTACTGATTATGGCAAAATGTTGACTCTAAGATAATGTTCAATCAATTTATTAATGTTTGACATTTAAATGTCTGCATTGCAAACATTTTGTGCAATCAATTTATGGACACTGGCTATTGATGTGTGGAAGCGAAATCTCATGATTTACGGAAAGCAACGATATTGGTGTTTGTAATGGCAGGCAGCCATTTTATCATTAGTTCTGATGTCAATGCATAACCTGCACGACCTCAATCGATAGTTCCAAAACTTTATATTCGGTGAACAAAGTAAAAGAAGGGTGGCGCGGTGGCACAGCGGTAGAGTTGCTGCCTTACAGCGCCAGAGACCCGGGTTCGATCCCGAGCACTGGCGCTGTCTGTACGGAGTTTGTACGTTCTCCCCGTGGCCTGCGTGAGTTTTCTCCGAGATCTTTGGTCTCCTCCCACACTCCAAAGACGTACAGGTTTGTAGGTTACTTGGCTTGGTGTAAATGTAAATTGTCCCCAGTGTGTGTAGGGTAGGGTAGTGTTAGTGTGCGGGGATCGCTGGTCGGCGCGGACTCGGTGGGCTTAAGGGCCTGTTTCTGCGCTGTATTTGTAAACTAAACTGAGCTAAACTTGATTAGTGCAGATGCGGATTCATACAAACAGTCTGAAGAAGGGTCCCGACCCGAAACATCACCTAACCATGTACCCACGGGATGCTACCTGACCCGCTGAGTTACTCCAGCACTTTGTGTCTTTTCCATACAAGAGTATGTTGCATGTGGATAGAGATTAAGACTGATTATTAATCATTGATTGTTCAGTGAGAAAGAACAGTGTGTGCTGTGGACGGCTCGATTGCAATCATGCATTGTCTTTCCACTGGCTGGTTACCAAGCAACACAAGCATTTCACTGCACCTCGGTGTCACAGAGATTTGAGCATCAAGTAGGGTCTCGACCTGAAACGCCACCCAATCCTTCTCTCCAGAGATGCTGCCTGTCCCGCTGAGTTGCTCCAGCTTTTTGTGTCTATCCACAGAGCTTTAAGCCATAGTTTATATTTGTTCCAACACAGGTTTGTGCAATATTCGACATTAGTGTCAATACATTCTTTCTTAGGCCCTCTCTCGCTCATGGCTGACCATAGGTGTCTCCAGGGCGCTATTCCCTATATGGAGTCGCCTGTGCGTGACTTTGTTTAACGTGGGGAGACTGGGGCACAGACAGCCACCCCACTGTCCTTGACAGATCTGGGTCAGGATCCAGTGGCATGGAGTCCAAGACGACCGGAGACCCTTTTCTGCTGCAGCCTTCATCCGCCTTCCCAGCCGTTGTGACGCTCCACTAAGATCAGCCATCGTCCTCCGCCTGTTCCACCGTTGAGGTCTTGGTTGGATCGCTCTTTGTCAGAGACCTCCCCCTCGACCTTACCGCCATGGGTGGCCCTACCAGGAGCATCGCTCCAGATGGCATCGCTTTCAGGATCTCAATAGACAATAGACAATAGACAATAGGTGCAGGAGTAGGCCATTTGGCCCTTCGAGCCAGCACCGCCATTCAATGTGATCATGGCTGATCATCCACAATCAGTACCCCGTTCCTGCCTTCTCCCCATATCCCCTGACTCTGCTATCTTTAAGAGCCCTATCTAGCTCTCTCTTGAAAGCATCCAGAGAACCTGCCTCCACCGCCCTCTGAGGCAGAGAATTCCAAGAACTCACCACATTCTCCCCGTGACCCGCGTGGGTTTCCCCGGGTGCTCCGGTTTCTACCCACTCCCCTCAGGTTCCTATTAAATCTTCTGCCCCCTAACCTTAAAATCATGTCCTCTGATTCTCAATTCTCCCACTCTGGGCGAGACACTGTGCGTGTTCCCAATCTCATGTCCATAAGTGATAGGAACACAATTAGACCATTCGGCCCATCAAGTCTACTCCACCATTCAATCATGGCTGATCTATCTCTCCCTCCTAACCCCATTCTCCATCTTCTCCCCGTAACCCCTGACACCCGTACAATAGACGATAGACAATAGGTGCAGGCCATTCAGCCATTCAGCCTTTCGAGCCATTCAATGTGATCATGGCTGATCATCCACAATCAGTACCCCGTTCCTGCCTTCTCCCCATATCCCCTGACTCTGCTATTTTTAAGAGCCCTATCTAGCTCTCTCTTGAAAGCATCCAGAGAACCTGCCTCCACTGCCCTCTGAGGCAGAGAATTCCACAGACTGACCACTCTCTGTGAGAAAAAGTGTTTCCTCGTCTCCATTCTAAATGGCTTACCCCTTATTCTTAAACTGGTTCTGGACTCCCCCAAAATCGGGAACATGTTTCCTGCCTCTAGAGTGTCCAAGCCCTTAACAATCTTATATGCTTCAATGAGATCCCCTCTCATCCTTCTAAACTCCAGAGTGTACAAGCCCAGCCACTCCATTCTCTCAGCATATGACAGTCCCGCCATCCCGGGAATTAACCTTGTAAACCTACACTGCACTCCCTCAATAGCAAGAATGTCCTCCCTCAAATTAGGGGACCAAAACTGCACACAATACTCCAGGTGTGGTCTCACTAGGGCCCTGTACAACTGCAGAAGGATCTCTTTGCTCCTATATTCGATTCCTCTTGTTATAAAGGCCAACATGCCAGGACCACACAAGCTTCTCAACCACGACAATCCACGGAGAAGAAATAGTGAGTTAGAAACTGAACTATCCACAAAACGTGATGTTTCTAAATCAACCCTTTGTTTATGGGACTCATTTGCAGTACTTCAATAAACCTCTGTAACTGAAGCTTTTCATTTCGGTGCAAGAACACCAATAACTATCTCTTAACTGCCTTTGAATGCATATTTATTTTTAATTTACACAGAATTGATTACTGCACACAAATGTAATTAGGAAATCATTTTGTGCAGTTTAATGAGGCACTTTTCAATTAATAAAATTGGGTTAGTCACATGTTCTAGTTTGATTACTGACTAAAATGTATAATTGATGTGACATTTTCAGCCGTCTTAATCAATCCGTTTAGTGTTAAATAGAAGCAGTTTCTTAAAACCAAAGATAGACACAAATAGCTGGAGTCACTCAGCGGGACAGGCAGCATCTCTGGAGAGAAGGAATGGGTGACGTTTCGGGTCGAGACCCTTCTTCAGACTGTGAGTCAGGGGAGAGGGAAATGAGAGATATAGACAGCGACGTAGAGAGATATAGAACAAATCAATTAAAGATATGAAAAAAATGAGGCTGATCAAGGAAAGGTGGAGCACACAATGGTCCATTGTTGGCTGTGGGCTAGATGATAATGAGTTAAACAGACAGTGAAACTAGTACGATGGCTTGAGCGGTGGAGGGATGGAGAGAGAGTTACTTGATGTTCAATAAATCAATGTTCATACCACTGGGGTGTGAGCTGCCCAAGTGAACTATGAGGTGATCTTCCTCCAACTTGCATTGGGCCTCACTCTGACAGTGGAGGAGGCCCAGGACAGAAAGGTCAGTGTGGGAATTGAAGTGGGAGTGAAAGCGTTGATCAACCGGGAGATCACGTCGTGGGTGGCCCCTTGGCTCGGTTCGCCATGGCTTGTTTTGATTAGATTAGTTTAGAGACACAGTGCGAAAGCAGGCCCTTCGGCCCATCGAGTTGAATGAATTGAATTGAATACTTTATTGTCACATGTGACAGACGCACGGTGACGCAGTGGTAGAGTAGCGCCGGAGACCGGGACTCAATCCCAACTACGGGTGCTCTCTGTACGGAGTTTGTACGTTCTCCCCGTGACCTGCCTGGGTTTTCTCCAAGATCTTCATTTTCCTCCTACACTCCAAAGACGTACAGGTATTTAGGTTAATTGGCTTGGTGTAAGTGTAAATTGTCCCTAGTGTGTGTAGGATAGTGTTAGTGTGCGGGGATCGCTGGTCGGTGCGGACCCGGTGGGCCGAAGGGCCTATTTGCACACTGTATCCCTACAACTAAAACTATCAAGTGACAAGTCACAGTGAAATTCTTTCCTTGTGTACATGGCTGTTGCTGTTGAGGTTCTGGCCAGCGGCACTTCCAGAAGGCGCCGCGCCGACCAGCGATCACCCGTACACTAACGTCTCAAGCCAGTCTGAAGAACGGTCTCGACCCGAAACGTCACCTATTCCTTCGCTCCATAGATGCTGTCTCACCCGCTGAGTTTCTTCAGCATTTTTGTCAACCTGTACACTAACACTGGGGACAATTTACATTCATTCCAAGCCAATTAACCTACAAACGTGCACGTCTTTGGAGTTCAAACTCCGTACCGACAGCACCCGTGGTCAGGATCGAACCCGGGTCTCTGACGCTGTGAGGCAGCAACACCATACCGCTGCGCCACCGTGCTGTCCCTGCACCGCAAGTGATTGCTGTTGGCCGCAGTACATAGTCGTGGATCTGCAGCCGAGCCAAAGACAATGAAATGGATTCTGTGGTTTAGTGAGATGAGTCAGTCGATATCCAGGGCAACATCCAGCACTCGTGGCTGTCTTGTCAGTGGAGAACAACTGTGTACTTAGCTGTCAACTGAAAGGTCACATTTCAACAACCTGTAGTTCCAAGGATGAGTCAAGCAACAAAAGTGATTTCGAAGATAGACACAATATATTGGTAGACAAAAATGCTGGAGTAACTCAGCGGGTGAGGCAGCATCTATGGAGCGAAGGAATAGGCGACGTTTTGACCCGAAACGTCGCCTATTCCTTCGCTCCATAGATGCTGCCTCACCCGCTGAGTTACTCAAGAATTTTTGTCTACCTTCGACTTTTCCAGTGCCTGCAGTTCTTTCTTAAACACAAAATGTTGGAGCAACTCAGAGGGACAGGCAGCATCTCTGCCCGTGTAGACTTTACTTGAGACTTTGGAGATACAGAATGGAACCATTTGAAGATTTTGAAGTGGGATTCTCGTCTCGTCGGGGAAATTATCTTTAGTTTCAATAGCGTATTTCCATGCATGCTTCTCCAGCTTAGGTTAAAAATGATAATCTGCACCAGTTGCTAGGGTTTCCTGAAAAAAATGATTTTGAAAGAGTCATTACAATCAGTCTTCGCTCCTTGTTTGGAATGGCAATAGTGCCTGGACTGCAGGTAGTTGGCTAAATGATTAGATCGAATCAAGGGAACAGGAAATACTTTACAGAAGATACTGTAGTCAGAATGAGCGATTCCAGAACAATGGCATCAATTTTCACATAATGCAAAGCACAATCCAGTCATATTTTAAGCAGAACAAGTGAATCAAAGAAATATTCTTTTAAAACTAAAGGTTATTCCCACATCGTGTATCCGTACAAATGGCTCGATTGTAATCTTGTACTGTCTTTCTGGAGTTTACAAGGACGAGAGGGAGGATGAGAGGAAGATTATTAAGGGTTTGGACACGCTAGAGGCAGAAAAGCGCGTTCCAGATGTTGGGGGAGTCCAGAACCAGGGGCCACGGTTTAAGAATAAGGGGTAAGCCATTTAGAAGGGAGATGAGGAAACACTTATTCACCCAGAGAGTTGTGAGTCTGTGGAATTCTCTGCCTCAGAGGGCGGTGGAGGCCAGTTCTCTGGATACTTTCCAGCGAGAGCTAGATAGGGCTCTTGAAGATAGTGGAGTCAGGGGATACAGGAAGAAGGCAGGAACGGGGTACTGATTGGGGATGATCAGTCATGATCACATTGAATGGCAGTGCTAGCTCGAAGAGCCGAATGGCCTACTCCTGCACCTATTTTCTATGTTTCTATATTTCTAACGCCTAAAAGCAGGGACAGAATGTAGCACCGAGATTTCAGGAACCTCATTGATGATGTTATAGAGTGCACCCATCGTTGTAACAGAAAATTGGATCTACTGTTAAAGAAGTTAGACTAGTGCATAATAATTTCATTCTGTTGTCACCTAATTAAGTCTTCCTGAGCACCATGCAGTGCAAGATCTCGTTTTACTGATTGTCAAGTTTCTGTGCAAGACCTCGTTTTATTGTTGGTCAACTTTCTGTAATTGAGACATTTTACTGTCAAGGTTCTGAGTAATCTTATCATCTGAAAATGTAAAAGCTGTACCAAAGTCACACTTGGTAGATCAGCTTAGACCGACCGGTCTCCTGGTGTGTAACCAGTTTAATAAATTGCCCGTTACTTCGAGCACCAACTCTGCGTGACCTTTCCATTTTGTTCCGACAATCTCCATTTTGTCATTGCAAACGAAAAAAGAATATAGACACAAGGAACTGCAGTTGCTGGTTTACCAAAAAAATGACACAAAGTGCCGGAGTAAGTGAGTGGGTCAGGCAGCATCAGTGAAGAAAATGGATAGGAGACATTTTGGGTCTTGCACAGTGGAGCCATGGTAGTGTAGCTGCCTTACTCTAGGCCAAGTCAGTGGATATTTTTAAGGCAGAGATGGATAGATTCTTGATTAGTACGGGTGTCAGAGGTTATGGGGAAAAGGGAGGAGAATGGGGCTAGGAGGGAGAGATAGATCAGCCATGATTGAATGGTGGAGTAGACTTGATGGGCCGAATGGCCTAATTCTACTCCTATTCCTTTTGACCTTATGACCTTACAGTGCCAGAGACCCGGGTTCGATCCTGACTGCGGGTGCTCTCTGTACGGAGTTTATACGTTCTCCCCGTGACTGCGTGGGTTTTCTCCGGGTGCTCCAGTTTCCTCCCACTCTCCAAAGACGTACAGGTTTGTAGGATAATTGGCTTTGGTAAAAATTGTAAATTTTCCCTGGTGTGTAGGGTAGTGTGAGTGTGCGGGTGATCGCTGGTATGCGTGAACTGGGTGGGCTGGAGGGCCTGTTTCCACTAAGTATGTCTAAAGTCTAAAGTAATGTCCAAACAAATAGGCTTAATGGCCTGTTCCACCAGCATGCAATTCCATGCGGTGAGCGCGATCCAAACCGGCAGCGGGTGCCGCGCGGAGGTCGGGTGAGTGGAGCAACGCGGCGCAAAGTGAGGCGAACTTGGAGCGAAGTCTTGAAGGTAAGTTCGTCAGGACAGAGAGGGGCACACAGAGAGGGTCACGGAGGCACACACAGAGAGGGCCACAGAGCCACACACGCAGAGGGTCACGGAGGCACTTACAGAGAGGTTCACGGAGGAACGATTGCGAGGCGGTGTGTAATGTGTTGAGGTGACTGCGAGCCGACAAGCCGTTGCCGCACGGAATTTTTGAACATAGTCAGTTTTTCGGAGCACTGCGCGATGTCGGGACGAACTCCGCACAATTTCGCACGGCTCCGGTGATCGAAGTGGGACCGGCCCCGCGACGCTGGACGGCTCAAGCGACCATGTTAGGTCGCGCTCATCGCATAGAGTTACATGCTGGTGGGACAGGCCCTTTACTCCCATTGCAGCATTCAACGACTGTGTTGCTTCAGGCCCTCTCAGAGATGAACTGAGGCCCAGGCCAATTTCAAGTTTAGAGGCCCCCAAATCAAGTTCCCTTTGAAGCAGGCAGGCATGAGGCCCATGCAAAATAGCACTCATTGATAGGGCCTAGATACTAATTGGGGATGATCAGCCATGATCACATTGAATGGCGGTGCTGGCTCGAAGGGCCAAATGGCCTACTCCTGCACCTATTGTCTATTGTCTATAACAGTTCTAGAGAGCAAACCCTTATGTCCACAATGAGGTATGTTAGAGAGTCATGTCTGCTGTCTTGTCTGAAGAAGGGTCTCGACCCGAAACGTCACCCACTCCTTCTCTCCAGAGATGCTGCCTGCCCCACTGTGTTACTCCAGCTCTTTGTGTCTGTCTTGTTTGTAGAAGGATTGTACAGAGGTGTGATCACAATATACACAGCACGCACTGTACTCAGCATATTCTCTCGAGTGACACTTCAACTGATCAACGTCTAACTCAGGGAAGTAAGTGCACCAGTGCATCATTGCTGGCTAAGTCGATCGAGTATATTGGATAATATGTTTTTTTGTACTGTAGGAAGAAACTGCAGATGCTGGTTTAAACCGTAGATAGGCACAAAATGCTGGAGTAACTCAGCGGGGCAGGCAGCATTTCTGGAGAAAAGGAATAGGTGACTTTTCGGTCTGAAGAAGGGTCTCGACTCACACCTATTTTTCTCCAGAGATGCTGTCTGACTCGCTGAGTTACTCCAGCATTTTGGGTCTACATGCAGCCAGCATCTCTGGAGAGAAGGAATGCGGTGATATTTCAGGTCGAGACCTTTCTTCAGACTGAGAGTCAGGGGAGAGGGGAACAAGAGATATAGATGGTGATGTGGAGATACAGAACAAATGAATGAAAGATTTGCAAAAAAGTAACAATGAGAAAGGCCGTTGTTAGCTGTTTGCTAGGTGAGAACGAGAAGCTAGTGTGACTTGGGTGGGGGGAGAGATGGAGAGAGAGGGAATGTAGAGGTTACTTGAAGTTGGAGAAATGTATGGCACTTGTCATAAGGTGAACTCTTACAGGGAAGAATAACTCTCTCTCACACTCTCACACTCTCACACTCTCACGCTCTCACACTCTCACACTCTCACACTCTCACTCTCTCTCTCTCTCTCACTCTCTCACTCTCTCACATTCTCAGCCATACACGAAAGAACAAAAGGTGCCGTGAGTAGACACAAAAAGCTGGAGCAACTCAGCGGGTCAAGCGTCGGAGACCCAGGTGCGATCCTGACTACCGGTGCTTTCTTGTTTGTACGTTTTCCCCGTGACTGCGTGGGTTTTCTCCGAGATCTTCGGTTTCCTCCCACACTCAAAAGACGCACAGATTTGTAGGCTAATTGGCTTGGTGTTTGTGCAAATTGTCCCTAGTGTGTGCAGTATAGTGTCAAGGGCCTGTCCCACTTTGGCGACTTTTTAGACTCTGCGCTCTCCTCATGATCGCCACATGTTCGCTGGTGATCTCTGGTGAGTCGCCTTCATGGTTGCGAGGAGTTCCCGCATTCTGGGAACTAGTCGGCGCCTCAGTATGGTTGCCGCAAATTTTTCAACATGTTGAAAAATTTGCGGCGACCAAAAATTGATCGCCATGGAGAAAATCGCTAATCCTGTAGTGGTAGGTGCAGTTGTAGTGGGGTCGCCATGTAGTTATGGGAAGTCGAGGTAGTCGTGGGTAGTTTTAGTTCATCGCCTTTGCTGACCAGATATTTTCATTGGCTCATTGGGGGAAAAGAAGTAAGCACGAGTTTTCAGAACCAAGGATAACCGATCGGTAATGTTAAATGTCCGCCGAGCTTCACAGCCGTGTATCTCTGGCTTCTTAAATGTTGTTTGGTTTCTTAAAAGTGTCTCCACTCCTTTTCCCCTCCCCCTCTCACCCCCTTTCTCTCCCCTCTTTTAAATGACTTACCGTACACTGTGCTAGCTGTCTTAACCTTCCTGTTAAAGAAGGAACTGCAGATGCTGGAGAATCGAGGGGTACACAAAAAGCTGGAGAAACTCAGCGGGTGCAGCAGCATCTAAGGAGCGAAGGAGATAGGCGACATTTCGGGTCGAGACCCTTCTTTAGACTGGTCAGGGATCAAGGAAACGAGAGATATAGACGGTGATGTGGAGAGATAAAGAACAATGAATGAAAGATATGCAAAAAAGTATCGATGATAAAGGAAACAGGCCATTGGAAGCTGTTTGTAGTGTGAAAATAAGAAGCTAGTGCGACTTGGGTGGGGGAGAGATAGAGAGAGAAGGAATCCCAGGGCCCGAGGGCTGAGGGAGAGGTGGGAAGGGGAGGAGGCAGCCAGGGTTAACAGAATTGAGAAAATTCAATGTTTAAGCCCAGAGAATGCAGACTCCCCAAGTGGAATATGAGGTGCTGTTCCTCCAACTTGCGGTGTTGCTCACTCTGGCTGTGGAGGAGGCCCAGGACCGAGAGGTCAGATATGGAATGGGAGGGGGAGTTGAAGTGCTGAGCCACCGGGAGGTCGGGTTGGTTATTGCGGACCGAGCGGAGGTGTTTGGCGAAACGATCGCCCAGCCTCCGCTTGGTCTCACCGATGTAGATCAGCTGGCATCTGGAGCAACGGATGCAGTAGATGAGGTTGGAGGAGGTGCAGGTGAACCTCTGTCGGACTTGGAAGGACTGCTTGGGTCCCTGAAAGGAGTGGATGGGGGAGGTGAAGGGGCAAGAGATGCTACACTTAACCTTCCTGTTCATTGCGGTGTGTGTCTGTATCACCTTGGCTTTGCACCGTGTGAATTTCAGACAGCGCTCCCCCCCGCTTGCCCTGGTCCCTGCCTTTGCAGAGTGTTGTGTGTGTGTGTGTGTGTGTGTGTGTGTGTGTGTGTGTGTGTGTGTGTGTGTGTGTGTGTGTGTGTGTGTGTGTGTGTGTGTGTGTGTGTGTGTGTGTGTGTGTGTGTGTGTGTTCCACTCTGACAGTCGCCGTTCCAGTTCCCGGTTTTTCAGGCGAGTGCCGCGAACTTGACAGTCGCCGGCAGTCCGCTGAAAAATCGCCAAGTGGGACAGGCCTTTTAGTGTGCAGGGATCAGTGGTCAGCGTGGACTCAGTGGGCTGAAGGGCCTGTTTCTGCATTGTAGCTCTAAACGAAACAGCTTAAATAAAATGCATCAGGCATCATAAAGACAAAGTGAAGAAAAATGACATCCCAAGTTAAAGACCATAAGGAACCATTTATTTTGCTTAACAACCACATTGAATGTACGCAGAGGAAAATCTCCCAGTTTAACGGCAGTGTTACATTTTGAGCTCTGTTGCAACCACTGTTCAGTCAGATTCATTACTGTTGAATCCTCTGCGGATGACGGACGGACGAAGCAAGTCTTCAGGAGGACTGCTGTCTGCAAGGGGAATCATTCAGGGACGCATTTCTCTGCCAGGTGATTACGGCTCTGCAGGCATTTAATGACACAGCCTTTTCTAATGTTGCCCACTGAAGTGTGTTTCCAGTGTCTGTTCCATCAGTGGGAAAGCATCAGGTTGCTTCCAGAATGAGACAACATCAGACTGTAGTAGATCCACTCCATAACCAAAAATCTGCAGCCTCCTTTTGCTCCGGTGTTCTATTTAATTCACACGTGTAATCGATAATGTTTTTTTATTAATGCTTTAATGTTTTATGTGTCATTGGGGAGAAGGCAGGAACGGGGTACTGATTGGGGATGATCAGCCATGATCACATTGAATGGCGGTGCTGGCTAGTGGGGCCGAGTGGCCATCTCCTGCACCTATTGTCTATTTTGGTTCAGATTTCTTTAGTTTAGGTTATTATTGTCACGTTTACCAAGGCACCGTGAAAGGTTTGTTGTTGCCTGCTGTTCAGTCCTGGACCACAGTCAAGCGGTCCGCAGTGTGCAGATAGAGGATAAGGGTAAATCATTTTCTATTTAGTCTAGTTTAGTTTACTATTGCCTGAGGTACAGTGAAAAGCATTTTAGTTCAGTCAGTTCAAGTTCAAGTTCACATTTATTATGACATGCACCAATGAAGGTACAGTGATATATGAGTTACCACGTTTAATCGATAATGTTTTATTAGTAAGGTTCTATGTTTTATACTGTTACTGTATGTCATGTTGTCACTTGTGGGTGGAGCATCTAGGCAAATTCCTTGTATGTGAATACTTGGCCAATAAACGTATCCATTCATTCATTCTTCTTCATTCATTTTAGACTCGAAGATAGGCACAAAGTGCTGGAGTAACTCATCGGGTCAGGCAGCATCTCTGGAGAAAAGGAATAGGTGACGTTTTGCGTTGGAACCCTTCTACTGACTTCAGCTGAAGACATAAGACATTTATTCATAAGCTCATATGTAATAGAAACATAGAAACATAGAAACATAGAAATTAGGTGCAGGAGTAGGCCATTCGGCCCTTCGAGCCTGCACTGCCATTCAATATGATCATGGCTGATCATCCAACTCAGTATCCCGTACCTGCCTTCTCTCCATACCCTCTGATACCCTTAGCCACAAGGGCCACATCTAACTCCCTCTTAAATATAGCCAATGAACTGGCCTCAACTACCCTCTGTGGCAGAGAGTTCCAGAGACTCACCACTCTGTGTGTGAAAAAGGTCCTTCTCATCTCGGTCCTAAAGTCAAAGTCAAGTCAAAAGAGTTTATTGTCATGTGTCCCTGACAGGACAATGAAAATCTTTCTTTGCATAGCACAACAGAACATAGAAGGCATTGACTACAATTCTATACGTAAATACACCCATGACTTAATAAATTAATAAAGTGCAAATAACGAATGGAGGGATATTAATGTTCAGAGTTCCGAGCCAGGTTTAATAGCCTGATGGCTCTGGGGAAGTAGCTATTCTTGAACCGGGTTGTTGCAGTCTTCAGGCTCCTATACCTTCTACCCGAAGGTAGCAGGGAGATGAGTGTGTGGCCAGGGTGGTGTGGGTCCTTGATGATGCTGCCAGCCTTTTTGAGGCGGCAATTGTGATAAATCCCCTCGATGGAAGGAAGTTCAGAGCCGATGATGGACTGCCCTTAAGGATAAGGATTTCCCCCTTATCCTTAAGCCGTGACCCCTTGTCCTGGACCTCCCCAACATCGGGAACAATCTTCCTGCATCTAGCCTGTCTAACCCCTTAAGAATTTTGTACGTTTCTATCGGAGCAGAATTAGGCCATTCGGCCCATCAAGTCTACTCCCCCATTCAATCCTGGCTCAGTAGACTGAGTAAACCCATTATCACACTAGAAATATGAATCTCAGCCACTGTTCAGTAGCAGTTCAGTTCAGTTCAGTTTATTGTCACGTGTACCGAGGTACAGTGAAAAGCTTTTGTTGCGTGCTAACCAGCCAGCGGAAAGACAATACGTGATTACAATCGAGCCGTTCACAGTGTGCAGATGCAGGATAGATTTACAGTGTACACAAGCTATACTGAAGTGCCATTCTAAATAATCCTCTTTCCCAGTGTGTGTTTTGAACTAAATCTCTGAGCCCACAACTTAGTTGAAAGCAAGTCTATTTATTCCGCCTCACAATTGATCATTATTTATCCAATTGCCAGGCGGCCTCTAATGTCACAGAAGCGCACAATTACTATTATTAGTCTAAGTGACTGGGAACAGCAGTCCATTAATTCATAAAATGCATTTTATTTTTGTTCAGTTTAGTTAAGAGATACAGCGCTGACCAGCGATCCCCGCACACTAGCACTATCCTACACACACTAGGGGCAATCTTACATTTACACCAAGCCAATGAACCTACAAACCTGTACGCCCTTGGAGTGTGGGAGGAAACCGGAGCACCCGGAGAAAACCCACGCAGGTCACGGGGAGAACGTACAAACTCCGTACAGGCAGCGCCCATAGTCAGGATCGAACCCGGGTCTCTCGCACTGTAATGCAGCACTGCTACCCCTGTGCCACCGTGCCGCCCATGGTCCTTGACAGATCTGGGTCAGGATCCAGTGGCATGGAGTCCAAGACGACCGGAGACCCTTTTCTGCTGCAGCCTTCATCCGCCTTCCCAGCCGTTGTGACGCTCCACTAAGGTCAGCCATCGTCCTCCGCCTGTTCCCCCGTTGAGGTCTTGGTTGGATCGCTCTTTGTCAGAGACCTCCCCCTCGACCTTACCGCCATGGGTGGCCCTACCAGGAGCATCGCTCCAGACGGCATCGCTCTCAGGATCTCAGGTCCACACGGGCTTCTCCACCACGACAAGGTGACAATCCACGGAGAAGAAATCACACATGCACATATACACACACATAAAAAACAGACAAACAATAATAATGCAATAATGACAATAATAGTCTATGGAGTTCAGAGCTTATTTGGAGGTCGTAGTGTTTAATAGCCTAATGGCTGCAGGGAAGAAGCTGTTCCTGAACCTAGACGCTATAGGCTCCTGTACCTTCTTCCCGATGGCAGGGGTGAAATGAGTTTGCGGCCAGGGTGGTGTGTACCAAATGTTTCTTAAAAGTTGTGATGTTTAAGAATGAACTGCAGATGCTGGGAAAATCGAAGGTGGACAAAAATGCTGGAGAAACTCAGCGGGTGAGGCAGCATCTAAGGAGCGAAGGAATAGGTGACGTTTCCAGTCGAGACCCTTCTTCAGAATATAATATCTGAATATCCAGAATCTAATATAATATCTTAGAAACATAGAAACTTAGAAAAATAGATGCAGGAGTAGGCCATTCGGCCCTTCGAGCCTGCACCGCCATTCAATATGATCATGGCTGATCATCCACAATCAGTACCCTGTTCCTGCCTTCTCTCCATATCCCCTGATCCCTTTAGGCTCAAGTGCCACATCTAACGCCCTCTTAAATATAGCCAATAAACTGGCCTCAACTACCTTCTGTGGCAGAGAATTCCAGAGACCCACCACTCTCTGTGTAAAGAATGTTTTCCTCATCTCGGTCCTAAAGGAATTCCCCCTTATCCTTAGACTGTGACCCCTCCTTAGACTGTGACCCCTGCCATCTTGGATTCTAATAAACCCTTCAGGGGGTAGGAAGGCAATTAATATCAACAGCAGTATTTCACAGCTGAAGATAGAGAATACGGAACATTCATTCGAGGGCCAGTCCCACTTGGGCGTCATTTGCACGTAACGTAGATGGCGCGCAAAGATTTTGTACATCTCAAAAATCGTGGGGTCCGTGTGTCACTGCCTACGTCTATAGGTGACGTTTCAGGTCGAGACCCTTCTTCAGACTGATGTGGGGGTGGTGGGGGGGGGGCGGGAAGAAGAAAGGATGAGGCGGAGACAGTGGGCTGTGGGAGAGCTGGGAAGGGAAGGAGAAAGCAGGGACTACCTGAAATTGGACGTCAACACCGGTATGTTCACCCCGGTTCATAACGATATGAACATTGACTTCTCCAATTAAAATTTGCAACGGTGCTTCCTTTTGTAAACCAGCATCTGCTGCTTCTGGTTTCCACAATTTAAACAAAGCACTACGATGGCTTCTTGTTTCTCAGGAGTAACGCTTGTTTAAGCATGGAGACTCTGGAGAACAATATAACACGTCCTGACACCGCATTTAGATGTAAATTACCTCAGCATTATGCCAATAAATTAAGGTACCTCCTTGTGATTGTTGACAAACTGCCTCTTCCGCCATGCATTAAAATAGAATCAAGTTTGCAAATATGTTATCACTCGGTATGCATGCCAAGAACCATGACTGAAGAGTGGCTGAGGGGCCATAAATTTCTGCAGGAACTCTTCATCTCTGGCATTCTTTACTCTTCCCATTGTTACGGACAATAGATAGACACAAAAAGCTGGAGTTACTCCGCGGGACAGGCGGCGTCTCTGGAGAGAGGGAATGGGCGACGTTTCGGGCCGAGACCCTTTCTCATCCACTCCCGACACGCTAGAGGGCAATTTACAGAGGGCTGATTAACCTACAAACCGGCACGTCTTTGGGACCTGGGAGGAAACCCGAGCACCCGGAGGAAACCCACCCGGTCACAGGGGGGAACGTGCAAACTCCACACACAGACAGCGCCTGAGCTCAGGATCGAACCTGGGACCCTTGTGCCTACCAGCTGCACCATGCACCTTGTGAAACACACCTCATGTGAAACTAACCCCGATTCATTCACATTTCCAAATAACCAGAGTTTTACTGCAAAATGCAAAGAGTTTAGTAATTCTACTGCGCAAAATATGTCCTTTAATCTTATAATTCATTCTGAGACCCTTCTTCAGACTGAGAGTCAGGGGGTGAGGAAGACACATAGATAAGGTTAAGGGGGGACTTGATTGAGGTCTTTAAAATTATGAAAGGGATAGACAGTGTTGAAGTGGATAAGCTTTTCCCATTGAGGGTAGGGAAGATTCAAACAAGAGGGCATGACATGAGAATTAAGGGACAGAAGTTTAGGGGTAACATGAGGGGGAACTTCTTTACTCAGAGAGTGGTGGCTGTGTGGAATGATCTTCCTGCAGAAGTGGTGGAGGCAGGATCGATTTTAACATTTAAAAGTAAAGTGGATAGGTATATGGACGGGAAGGGAATGGAGGGGTATGGTCTGAGAACAGGTAGATGGGACTAGGGGAAAATAAATGGTCGGCACGGACTGGAAGGGCCGAGAAGGCCTGTTTCCGTGCTGTAATTGTTATATGGTTATATGGTTATAAGGAAGTGTAAGGTGTGAGATCGATCTGCATCCCCTTTGATGTCTCATTCTCACACCTTGCACTTCCTTACCTCTTTTTCTTCCCCCTCCCCTGACTCTCAGTCTGAAGAAGGGCCTCGACCCGAAACGTCGCCCATTCCTTCTCTCCAGAGATGCAGCCTGTCCCGCCGAGTTTCTCCGGCAATTTGCGTCTATCTTCGGCTTAAATCAGCACCTGCAGTTCCTTCCTACACGTCACAGACAATATATTCACCTTAGGTACGCACTGTTTTAACAACATTAACAGATTCTCATTTGCAGCCTCTATTCTTAGTTCTTGCTCATTATGTAGCCCCGGTCTATTCTCTGGTTGCTCATAATGATCTGCCGTAACGCTCTGGCTTTTGCTGGCTGTTTGATTGTGATCACATTCAGGTGAAGCAATTACTGATGATGCATCCTTGGACTGACTCCACCGTGAGGAAATAATGATGCGTGGCTCTCTGCCCTCTGACCCAAGTGACCCCACCACTCTGGGTCACCGCGCGTTACGATTAAAGAATGGGGGTCAAGGAAAGAGCGTTCGCGTCGCTCAGTTACTCCAGCATTTTGTGTCCATCTTCGGAAAGTTTTGTCTATTTCCTGTCACCTTATTGGTGACGTTATTTGCTTACGAAGGAAGAAGTTCATAGGGTCATAAGGGATAGGAGCAGAAGTTGGGCATTCGGCCCATTAAGTCTACTCCACCATTCAATCATGGCTGATCTATCTCTCCCTCCCAACTCCATTGCCCTGCCTTCTCTCCAAAACCCCTGACACCCGTACTACACAAGAATCCCTCCATCTCGGCCTGAAGAATATCCTTGACTTGGCCTCCACAGCCGTCTGTGGTAATGAATTCCACAGATTCACCATCCTCTGGCTAAAGAAATTCCTCCTCATCTCCTTCCTAAAGGAACGTCCTTTAATTCTGAGGCTGTACCCTCTGGTCCTAGACTCTCCCATTAGTGGTAACATCCTCTCCACATCCACTCTGTCCGGGCGTTTCACTGTTCAATATGTTTCAATGAGGTACCCCCTCATCCTTCTAAACTCCAGCGATTACAGGCCCAGTGCTGTCAAACGCTCATCATATGTTAACCCACTCATCCCTGGGATCATTCTCATAAACCTCCTCAATAGGGGGCGCCGTCCAGTTGGGTATGGCTGCCCTGCTGCAGCTGTCCGTCCTTTCAATCGTTTTTTTATTTTTTAGTTTGTTAAAAAGTGTTGTTTGGAGGTCAATTCTTTTTACATGTGGGGTGGGGGGAGGGTGAAAATGTATTTCTCAGTCCCTACCTGATCGGAGAGGTAGCTATCCTCCGAGCAGCAACTTCCAACCGTCCTCGCGGCTTCTGCGGCGGCACAGCGCTAGAGCACTATCGCGTGAGTGGGCGATGCCTTGCCTGGGTCACCGCATGGGAGTTCCGGTGTGCTGAGCCCGCAGGTGAACAACGCGGAGGTGCGGGACTGTGGAGCGGCCAGCCGCGGGCGGCGGCGCTGACCTTAAACATCGCGGCGCCTTGGGTTCTCTCGCCGGGATCGCCAGTGGTGGAGCTCCGTCCAGCGCGGCCTGTGGGCTTCGGAGGCCGCGGTCTCCGGTAAGGAAGCGGCCGTTCCAGGCATCCCAAGCCGGTGAGAGGGTTCCCCCGACGCCGGAACACCATCACACGGCCAGAAGGGCCTGAAACATCGGGCCCCGTAGCGGCGACTGCGGAGGCCTCAATAGGCCCGACTATGGACGGACAAGGGGATGGGGACTGGACTTTATGCCTTCCCTCACAGTGGGAACCATTGTGGGGGGATGTTTTTATGTTTTATGTTCAATTTCCTCATAATGTTGTGTCGTATTCTTATTAATGTGCTGCAAGGGCAACTTGAATTTCACTACAATTGGTGTATGTGACAATAAATTAACCTCAAGGACCCTCTCCTGAGCCAGCATACTCTGGAGTAAGGAAGCATATCTGTATCTGACTTTGAACACTTTGTGCTTTTTGCTGTGATCACTGTCAGATGCTTTCACCATGTGATATTACCTTAAAATAAGCATTACCAATTGCAGTGGATCAAAACGATGCAGTAAAAGGAAAATAATTATTTTCGGTTAGGACTCAATTTCGTTCAATATAAATACAGCTAAATCGCATTACAATAAAAATTGCTATCTAATACGCTGTGAAGGCTTTCATACCATTATATTAAAGTGTCTCTGAGCATGAAATCTTGAAATATTAAACTCACTGTTTGTGCAGACCCAAAGCCATTTAACATCTTCTGACCCTCAGATTTGTGTCTCATTCAAATTCAAGAACAAGTGCTGGAGTTAAGGGCCTGTCCCACCAGCATGCAACTCTATGCGATGAACGCGATCAAACTAGAAGCGGGGGCCGCGCGGAGGTCGGGTGATCCCCTGTACAGGGCCGTTCCCACCAGCATGCGCCTGCATGCGGCAAGCGCGACCAAACCGGCAGTAGGGGCCGCGCGGAGGTCGGGTGAGTGGCGCAATGCGGCGCAAAGTGAGGCGAACTTGGAGCGAAGTCTAAGGTAAGTTCGCCAGGACAGAGAGGGGCACACAGAGAGGGGCACAGAGGCACACACACACAGAGGGCCACGGAGGCACCTACAGATAGGTTCACGGAGGCACGATGTCGGGGCAGTGTGTAATGCGTTGAGGCGACTGCGAGCCGACAAGCCGTTGCCGCGCAGAATTTTTGGACATAGTCAGTTTTTCGGAGCCCGGCGCGGTGTCGGGACGAACTAGGGACGATCTCCGCACAATTCCGCACGGCTCCGGCGATCGAAGTGGCACTGGCCCCGCGACGCCGGACGGCTCAAGCGACCACGTTAGGTCGCGCTAATCGCATAGAGTTGCATGCTTGTAGGACCCTTAACTCAGCAGTCGGGCAGACTTGTCCATGTTCTCCAGAGATGCTGCCAGCCCTGCCCACTTACCCCAGCACTTTGTGTTTGCTATAGTTTAGTTTAGTTTATTGCCACGTGTACCGAGGTACGGTGAAAATTTTTTTTAGTGCGTGCTATTCCAGTCCGCGGATAGACTATACATGATCACAATCAAGCTGTCCACAGTGTACAGATACTGGATAAAGGGAATAACGTTTAGTGCAAGATAAAGCCCACTAAAGTCAATAGACAATAGACAATTGTAGGCCATTCGGCCCTTCGAGCCAGCACCGCCATTCAATGTGATCATGGCTGATCATCCCCAATCAGTACCCCGTTCCTGCCTTCTCCCCATATCCCCTGACTCCGCTATTTTTAAGAGCCCTATCAAGCTCTCTCTTGAAAGTATCCACCGCCCTCTGAGAATTCCACAGGCTCACAACTCTCTGCGTGAAAAAGTGTTTCCTCATCTCCGTTCCGATTACAGATAGTCCAAGGGTATCCAATGAGGTAGATGGGAGGTCAGGACGGCTGTCTAGTTGGTGACAGGATGGTTTAGTTGCCTGATAACAGCTGTCCCTGAATCTGGAGGTGTATAAGGGCAGGCGTCAGGAGGCAGAGGTTAGTTCAAGTTCATGTACGAGAGGGGTTGACTGACGTTCTGTCGGGATCAGCGCCGCAGACGGAGGCCGTGAGAGAGAGAGAGAGAGAGAGAGAGGGATGTGTACTGCTGTAAAATACCGCATACCCGCGCATACCGAGACAAGTATTGTTTTTGATCCCCCTCTTGCCACTAAAACTGATTTGTAACTAACCAGATGAGTCAGATCCTTGAATCTGATCCCTTGAAACAGCGGGTAAGGTTGGAAAAGGTTCAGGCTGATGCTTTTTTAAAAGCAGGTTTAAAACAAATATATTGACATCTCCCTTCAAAGAGCCCGCTGACAAAAATGCCACAGCGTATTAGTCTTAGTTTTAGAGAAGCAGTTTTAAAGATACAGCGGGGAAACAGGCTTTTCGGCCCACCGAGTCCGCGTCGACCACCAATCCCTGTACACTAGTTCTATCCGACACACACACGAAGGACAATTTACAGAAGCCAATTAAAAGCCCTGTCCCACGGTACAAGTTCATTCAAGTGCTCTCCCAAGTATTTAAAAAAATCAAACTCGTGGTAAGCACATAGAATTAATGTAGTGGTTACGTCGGAGCTCGGGGACGTCTCTTAGCGGATCCTAACGCTAACGGCAGGTACTTGGGAAACGCGGTAAGCTCAGGAAGACTCGTGAAGATTTTTCAACATGTTGAAAAATGTCCACGAGAGCCCCGAGTACTGACGAGCGGCCATTACCGTAAATCTCTGAGTTCGACTCAGGGCAAACTCGGGAGAGCTCTTGAATGAACTCGTACCGTGGGACAGAGCTTTTACCTGCAAACCTGCACGTCTTTGGATTGTGGGAGGAAACCGGAGCACCCGGAGAAAACCCATGTGGTCACAGAGAAAACGTACAAATTCCATACAATCAGCAAATCTTATATTAGTTTTAGCCCCAAACAACATAAAGGGTGAATTTAGGCTTCTTGGCCTGGCATCATCCATTTTAAGCAACTAAGAGACTGAGGAAGGATCTTATAAAGGTGTGTAACATCATGAGGGTTAGGAAATAAAGATCTGGAGGGCATAAGTTTAAAGTGATTGGGGAAAGGTTAAAAGGGGCAACTTCACGACATGCAGGGTCCAACAAGCTGTCAAAGAAAATGGTTGAACATTTAAAATACATTTGGACTTTAGTTTAATTTATAGCTACATCACCAAAACAGGCCCTTCGGCCCACCAAGTCCGCACCCACCAGCACTATCTAGCACTATCTTACACACACTAGGGACAATTTTCCATTTTTACCAAAGACAATTAACCTACAAACCTGTACAGCGCGTCTTCGGAGTGTGGGAGGAGACTGGGGCACCCGGAGAAAACCCACGCAGGTCACGGGGAGAACGTATAAACTCTGTACAGACAGCACCCGTAGTTGGGATCAAACCCGGGTCTTGGTTGCTGTGAGGCAGCGACTCTACCGCTGCGCCACCGAGCCTGCCGCCCACCAATAGCTGTCAACATTTTTTTTCATTCCAACATCCTGCACAAATCCCAATAAGTTTTTCAGAAGCAACGTTAGTTATCCTCTGAGTCTGATCTATTGTCCAATGAGAATCAAAACTAACCTGCGACCTAAATCATATCATATTCCTTAATACTTTATTCCTTATTAGTAAAGGGCCTGTCCCACTCACGCGATTTTAACGGCACCCGTCAGATTCGCAGCAGGTGGCTGGAAATTTTCAACATGTGGAGAATCCAGCGGTGACCAGAAAAAGATACGAACGACTGTTTGGGTGACTACTCACGACCATACAGGCGTCACCCTGCGACATGTCGAGACGTGATGCCTGTTTGGTCGTGAGTAGTCGCCCAAAGAGCCATACATTTTTCTGGTTGCCGCTGGATTTTCAACATGTTGATCATTTTCGGCGACCTGCTGTGACTATGGTGGGTGCCAGGAAACCGCCGAAAAAAATTGGGTAAGTGGGACGGGCCCTTTACTCCACCCCTGCGATGTCACCCCCTCCATCTGCATTCATATGAATAGTCAACAATATTATGACAAAGGGTTTATCCTCTAGACTGCTGGAGAACACCGATTATCCCATTCCACAAGAGAATATTCTCTTTACTTTTATTATTGGTAATGTATCTGCTGCCAACTGTGGACCATAATTGCATCTGCTTCCAATTCTCTGCGGTATAATTGCTAGACTTTCTGCTTGTTTTGTATTTGGCTTCTGCTGTGTGAGTTATTTTTCCCTTATTCACATGCTTTGCACCTCACTGTCCTGAAGCACAATCTGCCACTCTGGTGACCCTTGGACTATCCTTCATCAGACTTTACTGGCTTCACCTTGTGTTAGAGATCACGGTGGCGCAGCGGTAGAGTTGCTGCTTTACAGCGCTTGCAGCGCCGGAGACCCGGGTTCGATCCCGACTACGGGCGCTTGTCTGTACGGAGTTTGTACATTCGCCCCGTGACCTGGGTGTGTTCTATCCACGATCTTCGGTTTCCCCCCAAACTCCAAAGACATGAAGGTTTGTAGGTTAATTGGCTTGGTATAAATGTAAATTGTCCTTAGTGTGCGTAGGATAGGATAGGTACGGACTCTGTGGGCTGAAGGGCCTGTTTCTACGCTGTATCTCTAAACTAAACAAAACCAAACTAAACATTGTCCCAAACTAAATGGGTCCCTTCACCTCCCCCATCCACTCCTTTCAGGGACCCAAGCAGTCATTCCAAGTCCGACAGAGGTTCACCTGCACCTCCTCCAACCTCATCTACTGCATCCGTTGCTCCAGATGCCAGCTGATCTACATCGGTGAGACCAACCGGAGGCTGGGTGATCGTTTCGCCGAACACCTCCGCTCGGTCCGCAATAACCAACCCGACCTCCCGGTGGCTCAGCACTTCAACTCCCCCTCCCACTCCGTATCCGACCTCTCGGTCCTGGGCCTCCTCCACGGCCAGAGTGATCAACACCGCAAGTTGGAGGAACAGCACCTCATATTCCGCTTGGGGAGTCTGCATCCTCTGGGCTTAAACATTGAATTTTCTCAATTCTGTTAACCCAGACTGCCTCCCCCCCCACCTCTCCCTCAGCCCTCTGGCCCTGACATTCCTTCTCCATCTCCCCCCCCCCCCCCTCCCCCGTCGCACTAGCTTCTCATTTTCACACTACAAACAGCTTACAATGGCCTGCTTCCTTTATCACCAATACTTTTTTGCATATCTTTCACTCATTGTTCCTTATCTCTCCACATCACTGTTTATATCTCTCGTTTCCCTGATCCCTGACCAGTCTGAAGAAGGGTCTCGACCCGAAACGTCGCCTATCTCCTTCGCTCCTTAGATGCTGTTGCACCCGCTGAGTTTCTCCAGCTTTTTGTGTAACCCCAAACTAAACATTGTGTGGGAAAGGACTGTAGATGCTGGTTTAAGTCGAAGATAGACACAAAATGCTGGAGTGACTCAGCGGGACAGGCAGCATCGCTGGAGAGAAGGAATGGGTGACGTTTCGGGTCGCGACCCTTCTTCAGACTTGCTCCTGAATTCTGTGTCTATCTTCAAACTAAACATTATTCCCTTATCAGAGTCTGAAGAAGGGCCTCGACCCGAAAAATCGCCTATCTCCTTCGCTCCTTAGATGCTGCTGCACCCGCTGAGTTTCTCCAGCCTTTTGTGTACCCTCCCTTATCATGTATCTACACACGGTAAATGGCTCGATTGTAATCACGTCTTTTCTTGGCTGGTTAGCACGCAACAAAAGTTTTTTATGTTCCCATGCCCCTGCGCACAATGTACAAGCCTTTTGACCCCAGCTTACTGAATCCCAAGCACCTTACAAAACACTCATTAACTCTCTCACTTTTTGCTTCATTCCCAGGGAAATGTAAATTTATGCAAATATTTTGTAAATGTTATAACGAGCTCCTTTTAATCCTTTCAGTCCTTGCCTCGGATGCCTGGAGAGAGACATCAATCCTGTAGGACGAGGCCGCATACTAAAACACAGCAGGGTTCCGCTTGTAATGTCCACCAGTATAATGGGTTCTGTTTTATCATTGTAGAATAGGTGCGATGCATTTCAATTTTTACCAACAGTACGCCTAATCCTCAAAACAAAACGTCGAGCTGGTGCAAGTTGTTACATTCCCAGTGAACGCATAAGGTTTTTATAATCATAGAGTCGGCCCATCAAGTCTACTCCGCCGTTCAATCATGGCTTATCTATCTCTCCCTCGCAACTCCATTCTCCTGCCTTCTCCCCGTAACGCCTGACACCTGTAGCAATCAAGAATCTATCTATCGACCTGAAACGTCACCTATTCCTTTTCTCCAGAGATGCTGTCTGACCCCACGACTTACACCAGCTTTTTTTTGTCTATCTAAGAATCTACAGTGGCTTGCAAAAGTTTTTATACCCCTTGAACTTTCCCACATTGAGTAGTGGTCGTAACGTGACAAAATGTGGAACGGTTCAAGGGGTATGAAAACCTTTGCAAGCCCCTGTATTTACCTCTGGTCACGACCTGAAACGTCACCTATTCCTTCGCACCATAGACGCTGCCTCACCCGCTGAATTTCCCCAGCATTTTTGTCTACCTTCGATTTTTCCAGCATCTGCAGTTCTTTCTTAAACATTCTGCCTTAAAAAATATCAATTTAGTTTAGTTTAGAGATACAGCGTGGAAACACGCCCTTCGGTCACCGGGTCTGCTCCGACCAGCGATCCCCGCACATTAACACCATCCTGCACCCACCAGGGACAATTTTTTTAAACATTTACCAAGTCAATTAACCTATAAACCTGTACGTCTTTGGAGTGTGGGAGGAAACCGAAGATCTCGGAGAAAACCCACGCGGGTCATGGGGAGAACGCACCAAACTCCGTACAACTCCGGATCAATCCCGGGTCTCCGGCGCTGCATTCGCTGTACGGCGGCAACTCTACCGCTGCGCCACCGTGCCCGCGCCTCATTGACGTGGCCTCCACCGCCGTCTGCGGCAATTAATTCCACAGATTCACCACCTCCGCTGACTAAAGAGATTCCTCCTCATCTCCTGACTAAAGGAATGTCCTTTAATTCTGAGGCTACGATGTCTGGTCCTGGAACTCTCCCACTAGTGGAAACATCCTCTCCACATCCACTCTATCTAGGCACCAAGCTGCTGTTTGCGTTTGTCATTGTATTTATCGTTGTTCTGTCACTGTTATGTACGCAATGTACGCCACGAGCACCGTGCAGACGAGAGATTTCATTGCACCTTGGTGGATATGATAATAAGCTCATCTGAATGTGGATCTTCTGTCAGTCGCCAAGGGATGCTGTTTTGCAGAGACACTGCCCATTAAACAACATAAATAGCAACCTTCCCTCCTTCAATATCGCAAAGCTTCCCAAGGCAATTCACGGCATGCAGACAGACAAGGTTGGCAAAAATTGTCAACATCAGCAGCAGGATCTCGATCGGTTGGGCAGGTGTCCTGAGGAATGGTTCATGGAATTTAATACAGAGAAATGTGAGGTGGTGCTTTTTGGAAAGTCTAACATATGCAGGACTTACACAGTGAATGGTGGAGCTCTGGGGAATGTTGTAGAGCAGAGGGATATAGGAGTGCGGGTACATCATTCATTGAAAGTGGAGTCGCAGGGAGATCGGGTTAGCAAAAAAGGCATTTGGCATATTGCTTTCATCATTATAGAGGTTGGGAGGTCATGTTGCGGTTGTATAAAACATTGGTGAGACCTCATTTAGAATATTGTGTTCAGTTCTGGGCACCATGTTATAGGAAAGATATTTCCGAGCTGAAAAGGGCACAGGGAATTGACGAGTATGTTGCCAGGACCAGTGTGCCTGAGCTGCAGGGAGAGGTTGAGCAGGCTGGGTCTCTATTCCTTGGAGCGCAGGAGGATGAGGGGTGATCTTATAGCGTAAAATCATGAGAGGAATAGATCGGGTAGATGCACAGAGTCTCTTGCCCAGAGTAGGGGAATCGAGGACCAGAGGACATAGGTTTAAGGTGAGGGGGGAAAGATTTAATAAGAATCTGAGGGGTAACATTTTCACACAAAGGGTGGTCTTCTTCTTCTTAGCGAGTCCACAATACAAGATTATAAGTTGTTCAGCCAGAGTTGAACACATGCCTCGGCATCTGCATACAATGGCATCTTGTCGCTTCTTGTGCTTCTTGTGTCTGGCGGTGGAAAGATTGGTGGAAACAGGGCCGCGATCGACGTGAACGCTCTTTCCTTGATCCCGCACAGGGTGGTGGGTGTACAGTACGAACTGTCAGAGGAGGTAGTTGAGGCAGGGACTATCATGACATTTAAGAAACAATTAGACAGGTACAGGGATAGGAGTGATATGGGCCAAATTTATGGTAGACAAAATTGCTGGAGATACTTAGCGGGTGAGGCAGCATCTATGGAGCGAAGGAAATAGGCGATGTTTCAGGTCGAGACCCTTCTTCAGACTGATGTGGGGGTGGGAAGAAAAGGAAGAGGCATAGGCAGTGAGCTGTGGGAGAGCTGGGAAGGGGAGGGGAAAGAGGGAGGAGGCAGGGACTACCTGAAATTAGAGAAGTCAATGTTCATACTGCTGGGGTTTAAACTACCCAAGCGAAATATGAGGTGCTGCTCCTCCAATTTATGACTGTTAACGCAGCAGGTTGAAATCTATGAAGTTCAACTCAATTTAGACTTTAGACGTTAAACTTTAGAGATACTTCACTGAAACAGGCCCTTCACCCTCCGGAGTCTGCGCCAACCAGCGATCCCCGCACGCTAACACTATCATACACACTAGGGACAATTTACAATTTTACCGAAGCCAATTAACCTACAAACTTGTGTTTCTATGTTTATATGTCTTTGGTCTGTGGGAGGAAACCGGAGCACCCAGAGAAAACCCACCCAGGTCACGGGGAGAACGTGCAAACTCCGTACAGACAACACCCGTGGTCAGGATAGAACCCGGGTCTCTGGCGCTGTGAGGCAGCAGCTCTACCCGCTGCGCCACCGTGCCGCCCCTCATTGAATATATCAATTAATTTTATTCAGGAGCTGGCTGTAGGTGAACCATGGGGAGAGTTTAATGAGAAAACCAACTCAGGAATACGGAATAGTTGAACTGATTGAATAATAAACCTTTAAGCCTTCACATTATGCTCTCGATCTCATCACTTTTCACACCTGTTTAGTGTTCACCAGCACAAACCCTCCATGTATATCATCACCTGTCCGTTCACCATCGCTGCTAAAACTTCTGCACTGTGATACTTGCACCTCCAGTCATTCCAGTAAAGGGCCTGTCCCACCAGCATCCGACTCCATGCGATGAGCGCGATCAAACTAGAAGCGGGGGCCGCGCGGAGGTCGGGTGATCCCTGTACAGGGCCGTTCCCACCAGCATGCGCCTGCATGCGGCAAGCGCGACCAAACCGGCAGCGAGGGCCGCGCGGAGGTCGGGTGAGTGGCGCAACGCGGCGCAAAGTGAGGCGAACTTGGAGCGAAGTCTTAAAGGTAAGTTCGCCAGGACAGAGAGGGGCACACAGAGAGGGGCACAGAGGCACACACACAGAGGGTCACGGAGCCACACACATAGAGGGTCACGGAGGCACCTACAGAGAGGGTCACGGAGGCACGACGTCGAGATGGTGTGTAATGCGTCGAGGCGACTACGAGCCAACAAGCCGTTACCGCGCGGAATTTTTGAACATAGTTTTTCGGAGCCCCGCGCGATGTCGGGACGAACGCCGCACAATTCCGCACGGCTCCGGCAATCGTAGTGGGACCGGCCCCGCGACGCCGGACGGCTCAAGCGACCACGTTAGGTCACGCTCATTGCATAGAGTTGCATGCTGGTGGGACAGGCCCTTAAAGCACTCCCCCTCCCATTCCCACACTGATCTTGTGTAGGAAGAAGGAACTGCAGATGGATGCTGGTTTACACCGAAGAGAGACGCAAAAAGCTGGAGTAACTCAGCGGGACAGGCAGCATCTCTGGAGAGAAGGCACAAAATGCTGGAGTAACTATGTGTCACTCTGGTGACCCTCGGACTATGCATCATCAGACTCTACTGGCTTCACCTTGCACCTTGTGAAGGGCGGCACAGTGGTGCAGCGGTAGAGTTGCTGCCTTACGGCGAATGCAGTGCCAGAGACCCGGGTTCGATCCCGACTACGGGTGCTGTCTGTGAGGAGTTTGTACGTTCTCCCTGTGACCTGTGTGGGTTTTCTCCGAGGTCCTCGGTTTCTTCCCACACTCCAAAGATGTACAGGTTTGTAGGTTAATTGGCTTGGTATAAATGCAAGTTGCCCTCAAGGGCCTGTCCCGCTTGGCAATTTTTCCTGCGACTGCCGGCATCATATTAGTGTCACCAAAAGATTTAGAACATTTCAAAATGTTGCGACACTTGAAAAAACACTGCGCGTCACACGTCAACAAGCCGCAGAATTTTTGGTGACCTGATACGTCAGCCAATGATGCCGGCAGTTCCCAAAAAAAATCGGCAAGTGGGACAGGCCCTTTAGTGTGTGTAGGATAGTGTTAGTGTGCGTGAATCATCGGCCTCTGTGGGCCGAAGGGCCTGTTTCTGCGCTGTATCCCTAAACTAAATAAAACCAAGTTAAACATTGTGTGGGAAGGGACTGCAGATGCTGGTTTACACCAAAGAAAGACGCAAAAAGCTGGAGTAACTCAGTGGGCAGGCAGCACCTCTGGAAAGGAGGAATGGGTGACATTTTGGGTCGAGACCCTTCTTCAAAGTCTGTAAACAATATAATAAATGAAAAAAATAAAACAAATGTCGTGGCAATGGAAATGAAATGAAATGAAAATTAGGTGAGTTGTTTGCCTGCCCTGTACTTGAAACTGAAATGGCAATGGAAATAAAATTAAATGAAAATTAGATGTTGTTTCACCTGCCCTGTGCTTAAAACTGAAATGGCAATGGAATTAAATGGACTGGCCTGCCTGAAACCACTCATTTTGGCCTACGAGGCCCCTATTGGCTGAGAAACCAGTCCCTTTTGCCCCTAGTTCCCGTGTTAGCCCAGGAAGAGCATTTTTGGCCCAAAAGGCCTGTGCCAGGCCAGGGAAAGTCCAGAAAAATTGCCTTTAACTGAGATTTCACTCCGATTTTTTTTAGAGAGTCCCTTCAGCCCAACAGGCCTGTACTAGCCTAGGAGGAGTCCTTTCGGCCCATCAGTAAGTATTCCCCCTGCAAGTACTCTGTATTGCGGAAGATCGCAACCTTCACATGGTCCACCCTGTTTCGACCAATGCAATCAACTCGACGTGCACAAACGGACGATCAAACAGAACAAGTTGTCCAACCACTTTAGGCTGTGCACGCCACACAGAAGAAGAAGGAGCTTACGTAGTTCAGGGTTTATTTGGAGGTTGTAATGTTTAATAGACTGAGGGAAGAAGCTGTTCCTGAACCTGGCCGAAGTCGGGACGGAACCCGGGTCCCTGGAGCTCTGGAGCCGAGAGGAAGCAACTCTATCAGCTGCGCCTCTTGTGTTGCCCAGAAATCAGGGGAAAGATTGGAGGGAGATTTGTTTTCAGTCAGATAGTGGCAGTGATCTGGAACTCACGGCCGGAAGGGGCAGTGGGATGAAATACACTTCAGGAGCCACGACTGGCAAGCATTGGGGCAGAATGCTGGCAGATGGAATTGGAACTTCTCATTGTTGGCCAGCATGGGCATGATGGGCCAAACGTCCTCTTCCTGTGTTGTACACTTTGATCGACTTTAGACTTCAGAGAAACAGCGTGGAAACAGGCCTTTCGGCCCACCGAGTTTTGCGCCGACCAGCGTATACTAGCACTATCTGACATATTAGGGACAATTTACAATTATACAAAGCCAATTAATCTACAAACCTGCACGTCTTTGGAGTGTGTGAGGAAACCCAAGATCTCGGAGAAAACCCACGCAGGTCGCGGGGAGAACATGCAAACTCCGTACAGACAGCGCCCGTAGTCAGGATCGAACCCGGGTTTCTGGCGTTGTGAGGCAGTAAATCCACCGCTGCGTCACTGTGCCGCCTCGTTGATTGCACAAATCTACGCCACGCCATCACTGCTGCCAACAGGGACGGTCTTCACTTTCAGATCTGACAACACTCACGGCGCTAGCTCTCCAGATCGCATCAACCCAGAGTCTTTGGTAAAAAGCAGCAAGCACTCAAAATAAATCCTCCCAAACGGCTTCCACTGGGAACTGAGGCACCAGCTGCCGTAAGCGTAGTTTGTCTCAGATGGGATGAAGTGAAGTTTAAATATCCATTGCAACAGCTGCTCAATGGAAGGACCATTTCCCCAGGTCAGGTTCCTGAGCTCACGACCAGCTTCTGCTGCGCAATTTCAGAGAGCCCTTCATTAATATCTCCCGTGAACACTGAATGCATCATAAGGTAGACACAAAATGCCGGAGTAACTCAGCGGGACAGGCAGCATCTCTGGAGAGAAGGAATGGGTGATGTTTCTGGTCGAGACCCTCCTTCAGAACGTCACCCATTCCTTCTCTCCAGAGATGCTGGCTGTCCCGCTGTGTTACTCCAGCATTTTGTGTCTACCTTCGATTTAAACCAGCATCTGCAGTTCTTTCCTGCATGTTCAACGCATCAATGCAGGCCCATTCCATCCAAAGATGACTACAGTCACCAGGCTCCTACCCATCATCACGGCACGGTGGCGCAGTGGTAGAATCGCTGCCTTACAGCGGCAGAGGCCCAGGTTCAATCCTGACCATGGGTGCTGACTGTACGGAGTTTGTATGTTCTCCCAGTGACTGCGTGAGTTTTTTCCGGTTTCCTCCCACATTCCAAAGGCGTACAGGTTTGTAGTTTAAATGGCTCCAGTAAAATTGTTAGGGAAGGGATACAGAAGTGTGAAAACGCACACCTCCAGATTCAGGGACAGTTTCTTCCCGGCTGTTATCAGGCAAACTGAACCATCCTACCAACAACTAGAGAGCGGTCATGAGCTACTTATCCACCTCATTGGAGACCCTCGGACCTTAATCGGACGTTACCGGACTTTATCTTGAACTAAATGTTATTCCCTTTATCCTGTATCTCTACACTGTGGACAGGCATGATGGTGATCATGTATAGTCTTTTCGCTGACTGGATAGCATGCGTCAAAAAGCTTTTCACTGTACCTCGGTACACACCACAAACTAAAACACACTAATAAAGCGGACTAGTGGCCAGAATAGACACGTGGAGGAGCAGGTGCAATCTTCTGTACTCTGATTGATAGAAGGGTAAAAATTCCATTGTGCGCGGCACGGTGGCGCAGCGCCAGAGACCCGGGTTCGATCCTGATCTCGGGTACTGTCTGTGTGGAGTTTGTACGTTCTCCCTGTGACTGCGTAGGCTTTCTCCGGGTGCAGCGGAAGATTTGCCGTCTTACAGCGCCAGAGGCCCGGGTTCGATCCTGATCTCGGGTACTGTCTGTGTGGAGTTTGTACGTTCTCCCCGTGACCGCTTGGGTTTCCCACGGGTCCGCATCACAAAGGCGTGCGGGTTTTGTAGGTGGATTGACCGTCTGTGATACGCTTATCAGGTGTGGGAGTGGATGAGAAGGTGGAATCATATAGAACCAGTGTGTCTAGGTGATGTGTCTCAACTCAAACGTCACCTATCCATGTTACTCCAGGGGCGGCACGGTGGCACAGCATTAGAGCTGGGACCCTAGTTCGATCCTGACCTACGGGAGCTGTCTGTACGGAGTTTGCACGTTCTCCCCGTGACCCGGTGGGTTTTCTCCGGGTGCTCCAGTTCCCTCCAACGCTCCAAAGACGTACAGCTTTGTCGGTCTGAAGAAGGGTCTGGACCCGAAATGTCACCTATTCCTTTTCTCCAGAGACGCTGCCTGACCCGCTGAGTCACGGACGTATTTTGCGTCTATCTTCGGTTCAAACCGGCATCCGCAGTTCCTTCCGACACACGACAACATTAAACAGATCGGTTATAAACACTGCCGTGAATTTGGGAAGGGCAGGCAGGGAACATTTCAAGGCCGTCAATGTTTTTGCAAATAATCAGACACAAATTCAACGGGGTCGTTTGTGTTTATATGAAAAAAGATAGGGAGTTTGGTGTCAAAACTAACATATGTTCAGAAAGTCTGAATGTAAATTTGATTAACAGATATAATGTAGAACATATGTTGCCCGACGGGATACTGTAGATTTAATTCATAAAAGCAAATAAAAAAATTACGGCGCAGCTGTGGCCTGGAATATTTGAATCATCTAATCCTCGGCATGCAACAGGCCCTTCAGCCCATTGAGTCCAAACATTTAAGATAAAATTAAAAGATATAGTTAATAAAACTAATATTTGGAGATTCAACACACAGATATTAAAGGATAAAGACTGCTGTAACTATGTGGAGAAACAGATTAAATTATTTTTTGAAACTAACGATAAACCTGAGACTTCCCCATTATTACTATGGGATACATTTAAAGCATTTATGCGCGGTGCAATAATATCAGCACAAGCTCATTTTAACAAAGTAAATCGAAAAATGGAGCAAAAGTTAGAAAAAGAGATAAAACAATTAGATAGTGAAAATATAATACATCCTTCTAAAGAGTTGAGTAATAAAATTGCTATATTAAAATATAGATTAAATAAAATTTACTCTGATCAAGTGATAAAACTATATCAACAAACTAAACAAGTTCATTTTGAATTTGGTGATAAACCTCAAAAATTATTAGCACGACAACTCAGAAGATTAGACGATGAAAAAACTATACATAGTATTAGATCGGTACAGGGAAATACGTTGACTATACCAAAAGACATTAATGACACATTTTTACAATATTATCAAAATCTTTATTCATCTAAATTAACAGGGCAAACAGATGAAATGGAAACATTTCTAGAAAAATGTCATTTTAATAAGCTAGATTTTGAGAGTAGGCAATTATTAAATGCTGAAATATCGGTAATAGATATCGAAGAATCAATTGGATCGTTAAAAAATGGTAAAACAGCGGGCCCCGATGGCCTGAGTGCAGAATTTTATAAAAAATTTCATGATCTACTATCATCAAGATTACAAACAGTGTATAGACACACCTATGAGTTAGGAAAGTTACCAGAGTCTTTAAATGAATCTACAATTACATTAATTCCTAAATTAGATAAGGATCTGGAAGATCCTGGATCATATCGAGCGATTGCCCTTTTAAATACTGATCAAAAAATATTAACTAAAGTACTGTCTCGGAGGCTAAGTTTAGTGATTTCCAAAATAATACATTATGATCAAACAGGTTTTATTCCAAAACGTTATTCATCACATAATCTTAGACGCTTGTTTAACATTATATACTCGAGAAGAAGGAGAGATATTGAATTAGCAGTTATATCGTTGGATGCTGAAAAAGCATTCGACCAGGTGGAATGGTCATATTTATTTAATATAATGGAAAAGTATCAACTGGGGGATGGATTTTGTAAATGGGTAAGAATATTATATTCTAACCCTACAGCAAGAATTTTAACTAATCAAATACTATCACCTAAATTTAGACTTTTTAGGGGATGCAGACAGGGATGTCCGTTATCCCCTTTATTATTTGCTTTGGTGATAGAACCTCTGGCCGAAAGAATCAGATCAGAACCCGAAATATATGGGTATAATACTGATACAACAAATAATAAGATATCTTTATATGCAGATGATATTCTGATTTATATTACTAAGCCGGAATGTAGTATTCCCAAGTTATTCAATGTTATAAATGAATTTAGCGTATTTTCAGGATATAGGATTAATTGGAATAAAAGTGACATTATGCCTATAACTGGTATAAATGTAAATATACTACAAAAATACCCACTAAAAATAGTTACAGATAAATTTAAATATTTAGGAATCAATGTGTCTAAATCCTATAAATTATTAATTAAAGCTAATTATTATCAATTATTAGAGAAACTTAAAAAAACATTTCATATTGGAAAACACTCCCTATATCTATGATCGGTAGGATTAATGCTATAAAGATGATTTTTTTTACCACAATTGTTATATTTATTTCAGGCAATTCCTTTTTTTCTCCCAAAAAGTTTTTTTTTAAAAATTGATACTATAGTTAATAATTTTGTCTGGGATTACAAAAGTCATAGAATAAGTAAAAAACACTTATGTAAGTCTAAGATAAATGGAGGGCTGGCACTTCCAAATTTTCTATATTACTTTTGGGCAGTCCAGATTAAGAATATGAATTTTTGGTGGGTAAATATGGATGTTGAACCAATGTGGTTAAAAATGGAAAAGGAAGACTGTTTACCTTTCAATATAGAGTCGATTATTTTCGCACCAAAGGAAGTACAAAAAAAGACTTATAGGGACAACCCTATAATTCATAATAATAGGCGTATTTGGAAACAGATAGTTAAGACCCTATATCTGGATAATCTTTCTTTTAGGTTACCAATTAGGAATAACCCACTGTTTAAACCCTCAATCTTAGATGCGGGGTTTAGACTGTGGGAGGATTCAGGAATTAAAAGGATAGGACACCTTTATAGAAATGGAAAATTTTTATTATTTGAAGAGTTACAAGATATTTTTGGATTACCTTCACAACACCATTTTAGGTATTTACAAATTAGAGATTTTATTAAATGTAACACACAAGACTATAAAAAAAAAGAACCAGGCTTATTAGATGAGCTGTTTAATTTACATCCAAATACGGATAAGCTTATAGCTTATATATACAATATTATTTTAGATAAAGAGAACCCAACAACTGAAACATATCGTCAAGCATGGGAAAATGAAATTGGATTACCTATAACAAAAGAAACTTGGGAAGAATGCTTACAAAGAATACATTGGTGTTCTTTGAATGCCAGACATACACTGATACAATTTAAAGTTATATATAGATTACACTACTCGAAAACCAAATTAAAAAGTATTTTTCCTAGTCTCTCCTCTATTTGTGATAAATGTAAGAATCTTGAAGCAAATTTAATACATAGTTTGGTAACGTGTCCACGGTTGAATTATTATTGGATTGAAATTTTTAAAGTTATTTCGGAAGTTCTTAAGGTTGAACTCGACCCAGACCCAAAATTAATAATATTCGGAATCCCGGAGCCAAATTTGGTACTCACGGTTAATCAAAGAAATTTTTTTGATTACTGTTTAATAATAGGGAAAAAAATGATACTTAAATTTTGGAAGGGAACATTATCCCCAACAATTAAAATGTGGAAAGCAGAGATGTTGGAGACGTTGAATTTGGAAAGAATTAGATTTGCCCTTTTGGACAGGTATAATTCTTTTGAATCGATATGGTCTCCATATATACAGTATTTAGAGAAGTAGCTATTCTTGGAATCACGGCTCGACGGACACCCTATGGATCCGATGCGAATAACTTACTTATATTTGATATTATTGTGCATTTATTAGAGATATTTCTGATTGAAATAGTATTTCGTATAATGATTTTAGTTTTTGTTTATATATATGTAATATTTTTGTTTTTCAAATTTTCCCTTTTTATTTTCTTTTTATTTACGATTGAAGTATGTGGGAAAAATTTTTTATTCCTTTTTATTTACTCTTTTTTCTTTTCTCTTTTATATATCTTTTTCTTTATTTCCAAAAAATAGAAGATATTAAGTATTGATATGTTATTTGTAGTAATATTGAATTAAGGTGTTAGTTTATAAAGTAAGCTTTACATTGTAAACGGTTTACTTCAAATAAAAAAATATTACACAAAAAAAATTACGGCGCAGCTGTGGCCTGGAATATTTGAATCATCTAATCCTCGACATGCAACAGGCCCTTCAGCCCATTGAGTCCATGCCGACCATCTACTCCAATTAGACTGGGCGATCGTTTTGCTGGCCATCTTCACTCAGTCCGCCTGAACCTACCTGATCACCCGGGTGCCAAACACTTTAATTCCCCTTCCCATTCCCACACAGACCTTTCTGTCCCAGGCCTCCTCCATTGTCAGAGTGAGGCCAAACGCTAATTGGAGGGTGTGCATCTCATATTTCGCTTATTTGTGATTACTTGATCGCAAGGATAATGCAAAATATTGATTTCTCTAACTACAAGTAACCCCGGCATTCCCTCTGCCTCCATCCCTCCCCCACCCAAGTTGCACCAGCTTCCCGTTCTCACCTAGCAAACAGCTAACAAAGGCATACTTCCTTTATCATCTTTTTTTTTTTGCATATCTTTCTTTCATGTTTTATATCTCTCACCATCACTGTCTATATCTCTGGTTTCCCTTTCCCCCGACTCTCCAGTCTTAAGACGGGTCTCGCCCCGAAACGTCACCCATTCCTTCTCACCAGAGATGCTGCCTGTCCCGCTGAGTTGCTCCAGCATTTTCTGTCTATCTTTGATTTAGAACCAGCATCTGCAGTTCTTTCCTACTTCAATGGTCTGATGCTCCAGTGGTTCCACATTGTCAAGTATGCACAGTGCTGTTACATTATTTTACACGACCCACATATGCACAGTCAACACATTTTGGCTCAGTTTACAAAGAATAAAAAAATCAGTCCAAAGTCTACACGTTGGAAGTACTTCACACCAGTTCTATGTTACCCCACTTTCTCATTCACTCTCTACATAGTGATAGGGTCATAGAATGATTCAGTGTGGAAACAGGCCCTTCGGCCCAACTTGCCCACACCAACCAACATGTCCCAGCTACATTAGTTCCACATTCCCACGTTTGGTCCATATCCCACTAAACCTGTCCTATCCATGTACCTGTCTAACTGTCTCTTAAATGTTGGGATAGTCCCTGCCTCAACTACCTCCTCTGGCAGCTTGTTCCATACACCCACCACCCTTTGGGTGAAAACATTACCCCTCAGATTCCTATTAAATTTTTCTCCTCTCATCTTAAACCGATGTCCTCTGGTCCTCGACTCACCTACTCTGGGCAAGAGACTCTGTGCATCGACCCAATCTATTCCTCTCATGATTTTATAGGCCTCTATAAGATCAATCCTCATCCTCCTGCGCTCCAAGGAATAGAGTCCCAGCCTACACAACCTCTCCCTACAGCTCACACCCTCTAGTCCTGGCAACATCCTCGTGAATCTTTTCTGCACCTTATTCTGCTGGATAAGCCTTTAACATTTAAGCATTTTCCTTTAACATGGTGCCCAGAACTGAACACAACACTCCGACTATCGGACCACAGAGCTGATAACATGGGATTACGTGGTACCCGTGGCGGGGGGAACTCCACCCGACCTGGCAAATGAAAACCAAGGCAAATAGCTGACAGTAGTTTTAGTTGTAGAGTAATGCCCCTGTCCCACAAGGAAACCTGAGCGGAAACCTCTGGAGACTTTGCGCACCACCCAAGGTTTCCGTGCGGTTCCTGGCGGTTCCCGGAGGTTTTTGTCCTCCGGCAACCACCTTCAACCAGCATCGCAACCGGCTTCAACTAAAAAATTACCGATTTTTAAAACGGAAACGACTTTCGACCATTAGGGAGACTGACAAAAACCTCCGGGAACCTCCGGGAACCGCACGGAAAACTTGGGTGAGGCGCAAAGTCTCCAGAGGTTCCCATTCAGGTTTCCTAAGTGGGACAGGGGCAATACAGCGCAGAAACAGACCCTTCTGCCCACCGTGTCCGCGCCAACCAGCGATCCCCGCACACTAACACTATCATACACACACTCGGGACAATGTTACATTCATATCAAGCCAATTAATCGACAAACCTGTACCTCTTTTGAGTGTGCGAGAAAACCGAAGTTCTCGGAGAAAACCCACGCACGGGCAGAACGTACAAACTCCGTACAGACAGCACCTGCAGTCAGGATCGAACCCCGGTACCTGGCGCTGTAAAGCAGCAACTCTACCGCTGCGCCACCGTGCCGCACAACATGCATGTAAAATTATGAGCAGTACAGACTTACCTATTGAAGGGAGAGTTTCCTTCTGTGCTTGGCTAGATCTAAGATTGGTATTACATATTCAGTGGATGTTTTTCTGGTAAATCTAAGCTGTCAGCCCTGCTGAAGCAATTCGCTGTGTGTCCGTAAGCACGATGCTATCAGTGAATAAGATTAATGGAAATGTCAGATTAGAGATGAAACTCTCGGCATTGAGTCTTCCTATTTATATGAAATGTGAAGTTGAGAAGTCTCACGGTTATCGCACGGCAAACTCATCGAGAAGCTATCGGCACGGTGGCGCAGCGGTAGAGTTGCTGCCTCATATCACCACAGACCCAGGTTCGATCCCGACTACGGGGGCTGTCTGTATGGAGTTTGTATGTACTCCCCGTGACCTGCGTAGGATTTCTCTGGGGTCTCCAGTTTCCTCCCACGCACCAAAGACAGACAGGTTTGTAGGATAATTTGCTCGGTAAAAATTGTAAATTGATCCTAGTGTGTGTAGGATAGTCTGAGCGTATCGATGGTTGGCGTGGAATCGGTGGGTCGAAGGGCCTTTTTCCGCACCTTGGGTGTGCAAGAAAAGAATTTCACATGTGAAATAAAGCATTCATTCATTAATTCATTCACTCATTCATTCAATGGGTGACAGAGGAGAATGCTTTGGTTCATTCGTTGTTACGTGTGCAGAGACACGGTGAAATGCTTGTACTGCGCGCCGTCCAGTCACATCACACTCCACACGTGTACGATGCTTCGACTTTACGGCTTTACGGTGCAAAGGCTCGGCGACGGCACTGAGCCGCACGTCACTTCCGGCCATGTGATCGCATTGTATTAAATGCGTTTTCGACTTGCGGTATTTTCGATTTACGATGGGTTTAGCGGGACGTAACCCCATTGTAGGTCGAGGAGTGGCTGTGCAGTAGATCCTCTTCTGGAACAGCGCGCAGAGAGGCGCCACGCTATCTTGCAACTTCCAAGTCTCTGAAAAGTCCGATCTTGGCCCAAGGAGATGCGCAACATGTCATACCCACACGTAACAGCCCCGTGTCCTGCCGTGTCCTGGACCTTCTAGTTTAGTTTAGACACACAGCACGGAAACAAGCCCTCGGAGTCCGCACCGGACCAGCGACCCCCGCACATTAATCAATGCTATCCTACGCACACTAGGGACAATTTACATTAATGCCAAGCCAATTAACCTACAAACCTGTACGACTTTGAGCGTGGGAGGAAACCGAAGATCTTGGAGAAAACCCACACAGGTCACGGGGAGGACGTGCAAACTCCATACAGACAGCACCCATAGTCTGGATCGAACCCGGGACTCCGGAGCTGCAAGCGCTGTCAGGCAACAACTCTACCGCTGCGCCACCGTTGGGTCGGCCTGGACAGCGGGTTGCCGTCGGCTCCGTCCATCCATCCATGCGATAGGTTGGACAAGTAGATGAGGGATGATATAATAGGGAAGGTGGATCAAACTGGGCTCGTAGTAAATTGTAGTGGACCATAAAGGACAGTGTGGGCCTGTTCCTGAGCTGTGAGCTCAGTGTAGATCAGAGGACCGGAAGAGCATAATACCTAGGAGCAGGATTAGGCCATTCGGCCCATCAATGGCTGATCTATCCCTTTTACTTTTTTACTTATAGAATCCCCGACCTCTTTAACAATAATGAACTTCCCAACATCAGTAATAACCAGAAACACAAAATATTGGGAATACAGTCTCTTTGGGGACCTTTGAACTAACTGTAATCAGTTTTTACTGGACTTTAACCATATAACCATATAACAATTACAGCACGGAAACAGGCCCTCTCGGCCCTTCCAGTCCGTGCCGACCATTTATTTTCCCCTAGTCCCATCTTCCTGCACTCAGACCATACCCCTCCATTCCCTTCCCGTCCATATACCTATCCACTTTACTTTTAAATGTTAAAATCGATCCTGCCTCCACCACTTCTGCTGGAAGCTCATTCCACACAGCCACCACTCTCTGAGTAAAGAAGTTCCCCCTCATGTTACCCCTAAACTTCTGTCCCTTAATTCTCATGTCATGCCCTCTTGTTTGAATTTTCCCTACCCTCAATGGGAAAAGCTTATCCACGTCAACTCTGTCTATCCCTTTCATCATTTTAAAGGCCTCAATCAAGTCCCCCCTCAACCTTCTGCGCTCCAAAGAATAAAGACCTTTAACTTGCACTAAAACATTATTCTCTTTTCCCCTATCTGTACACTATCGGCGACTTGATTGTGATTATGTACAGTATGGGCGTCAGAGGGAGGTCGTTTAGGTAGGTGCCGTCACAAGTTGTAGAAGCATTTAGACAGGTACATGGTTTGGAGGGATATGGATCAATGGCAGGAAGGTGGGACTAGTGTAGATGGGGTGTGTTGGTTGGCTTGGGCAAGTTGGGCCGAAGAGCCCTGTTTCCACACGGTATGACTCTACTAGTTTACGACATGTTAGTGTGACGTGTAGTGCGGCCTTTAAGAAAGGATAGGAATGTTGCGATGACTTAATTGCTGGTGAACCTGGCGGTACCCGGCTGCCCAGGCTGACAAGGTCTTGACGGATGACGTGTAATTTCTCCAATTGGTTTGCTGCCTGTCTTTATATGACACCTGGTTTATATCACACCTGCCCCTTATTTAAAAAATCAGAGCTGCCATTTCTGGCAGCCCTGAAGACTGGCTCTGCATTATTTATCAGCATTTCAGTGGAGAGCTGGAAGGCGCAGTCTACAGGGCAGGGTCTGTTTGTTTTCCTCACACACTCCATGACTTGATCTGCTCTGAACATAGAACAACACAGCGCAGGACCAGGCCCTTTGGCCCACAATGTCCGTGCCGAAACACGACGCCAAGTTTAACTCTTCTCCTTTTCCTGCACGCGATCCGTGTTCAGGTTAGTTCAGTTTAGAGATACAGCGCGGAAGCTGGCCCTTTGGCCCACCGAGTCCGCGCCGACCAGCGATCCCCGCACATTAACACTGTCCTACACACACTAGGGACAATTTACAATTTTTGCCAATTAACCTACACACCGGTATATCTTTGGAATGTGGGAGGAAACCGGAGCACCCGGAAACAACCCACGCAGGTCACGGGGCGAACCTGCAAACTCCGTACAGACAGCATCCATAGTCAGGATCGAACCCAGGTCTCTGGCGCCGTAAATCTTACATTATTAATTAGTTTTAAAATGAAGATAGACATAAATTGCTGGAGTAACTCAGTGGGACAGGCAGCATCTCTGGAGAGAAGGAATAGGTGACATATTTTTGTGTGTACATGTGTGCGTGTGTGTATGTACATATGTATATATTTATAAGAACCGCTTTGTTGGCTTAGTTTATTGTTGTAAGATCTGGCTTTAGAAGTCAAGTGGGACTAGTGTGGGTGGGGCATGTTGGCCGGTGTGGGCAAGTTGGGCTGAAGGGCCTGTTTCCATGCGGTATCACTCTCTGACTCTACATGGACCAAATGAAGGGAAATGGAATTAACGTAGAAAGGGGCATCTTAGTCAGCATGGACGAGTTGGGCCGAAGGGCCTGTTCGCAGGATATATATATCTCCATGAATCTACGAAAGATCAATGGCGTGAAGGTTTTAACAATAGGAAGCGATTAGCCAAGTAACGCTTGCATCCCCTCTCTCTCCGTCCCTCCCCCACCCTAGTCATCCTGCTAGTTTCACTGTTCGTAACCCTTCATTATCACCTCTTCCACAGCCAACAATGGACCATTGTGGGCTCCACCTTTCCTGAGTCACGGTGCTGTCTCTCAATTGTCCTGTCCCTTTTCATATCTCTAGTTTCCCTCTCCGCTGACACTCAGTCTGAAGAAGGGTCTCGACCCGAAACGTCACCTATTCCTTCTCGCCAGAGATGCTGCCTGTCCCGCTGAGTTACTCCTGCACTTTGTGCCTTTATCTTCGGTATAAAGCAACATCTGCAGTTCCTTCCTACGCATCATACATTCATTTTATTTTAATGGGGCCAAATGCAAACGAAGGATTACTTATTAAATAGAAAGATTTATCCCCAGTCTCCTCTCCTCCACCCAATAGCAGAGTAGAAACATTAATAATGTAAATACAACCATTAAAAGCAACCCTTGTAATTTAAATGCTGTCAGTTCAGCTTAATGATAAAGAGGAAAAGAAGTAGATTCTCGGATTTCCCACTTACACAAATTATTAGCTTGTTTTAGAGATACAGCGCGGAAACAGTCCCACCGAGTCCGCAGCGACCAGCGATCCCCGCACGTTAACACTACCCTACACACACTAGGGACAATTCACACATACTGCACACCAAGCCAATTAACCTACATGGGAATGCAAAACTTGGCATGGTGGCGCAGCGGTAGAGTTACTGCCTTACAGTGCTTGCAGCATCGGAGACCCGGGTTCCATCCTGACTACGTGCGCTGTGTGTACGGAGTTTGTACGTTCTCCCGGTGAATTTTCTCAGCGATCTTCGGTTTCCTCCCACACTCTAAAGACGTACATGTTCGTAGGTTAATTGGCTTGGTATAAATGTGAAAGATTTCCCTCGTGTGTGTGTGTAGGATAGTGCTAGTGTGCGGGGATCGCTGGTCGGCGCGGACTCGGTGCGGGAAGGGCCTGTTTCCACGCTGTATCTCAAAACCCTAAACTCAGAAGATATTTCTATAATCCAGGCTTTCTTGTTTCCAGTAGGAAAGGACCAAGTAGATTTCAAAATGGAAGATTAGATTTAGTGTTCGTCCTTGTGTACAGAATAAATGAAATGGAAAGTTACATCAGTTGTCCCAAAATACTCTGCAGCTAATGAAAAATGTTTGCAGTCAAGTTATGCAGGAAATGAGGCAGCCAAACGATGCTCAGAATCTGCTCCATAATAATGGTCAAATAATCTTTTTTTAATTAATGTTGATTGAGGGCAAAATATTGTGTGAAACATTTGAGACAATGCAGTGCTTTCCTTTGAAACAGTACTGCGCGATCTTTTGAAGGTCGACAAAAGTGCTGGAGAAACTCAGCGGGTGAGGCAACATCTATGGAGCGAAGGAAATTGGCGACGTTTCGGGTTGAGACCCTTCTTCAGCAGGGCATTTAATTGTCCCTGGTGGGTGTAGGATAGTGTTAATGTGCGGGAGTTGCTGGTCGGCGCCGACTATTTTATACATTCCTATAAACCACCTCTCAGCATCCTGTGCTTCAAGGACTAATTCCCTAGCTTGCCCAACCTCTTCCTGCAGTGCAGGCCCTCGAGTCCTGGCAACATCCTCGCAGGTTTTGACACCACCTACTGACGAGTTGGTATCCATTTCTCCTTGAAGACGTTACAACTTGCCAGTTTCCAACTTGTTTTTATGTTCATATAAGTTCTTGGTGCAGAATGAGGCCAGTTGCCTCTTCAAGTCTACTCCGCCGTTCAATCATGTCTGATCTATCTCTCCCTCTCAACCCCATTCTCCTGCCTTCTCCCCATAACCCCTGACACCCGTACTAATCAGGAATCTGGCAATCAATGACTTGGCCTCCATAACTGTCTGTGGCAATGAATTCCAGCCCCCTGACTAAAGAAATTCCTCCTCATCACCTTTCTAAAGGTACATCCTTTTATTCTGTGGCTGTGGCCTCTGATCCTAGACTTCCCCCACGAGTGGAAACATTTGTTATGTTTTGAACAGTTTGTTCTGCTGGACGTTTAATAATGTTTAATTACAAGAACGTTTTATTATTACTGTTTAATGTTTCAATATGTCATTCTTAACTGTCACTGTATTTCATTGTCACTTGCGGGCTGAGCAACAAGGCAAAATCCTTGTATGTGAATACTTGGCCAATAAACTTATTCATTTGGGGGTTTACACAAAAGGCTGGAGAAACTCAGCGGGTGCAGCAGCATCTATGGAGCGAAGGAGATAGGCAACGTTTCAGGCCGAAACTCTTCTTCAGAGAATGGTTGCTGATCTCCTTCGCTCCATAGATGGTGCTGCACCTGCTGAGTTTCTCCAGCATTTTGTGTACCCTCGATTTTCCAGCATCTGCAGTTCCTTCTTTAAAACGTATTCATTTATTCATTCATTAGATGAAAGCCAACGGCAGGTGAACAAAACATTGCTATCTTATATTGCAAACAGCAAATTGGATTGAATTATTTTTTATTAATCTTGGGCTAACTTTTCATGGTAAGTTTTTACAACGGGATAAAAGTCTCCAATCGACTCGGGATCATGGATTACATAAAATATCTTGGTTTACAACATGTTATTTTAAATTTATTTTGAGTTAATGGCAGGTGAATGCACTGTGTCTGCACTGTCCAGGATACCCAAGTTACACTATTTGCATCAAGTGGAACACTATTAGCTACATCCTCCATAAACCTACGATGGCAATGTTTTACAACCCGATAAATGTTTACAATCAATTCAAGATCATGAATTGCATAAAATAAAGTGGTTTACAAGAGATAATGAATAAAGCACGGGAACAGGATCTTTATTAAAAATTATAAAAGGTGAAATAGCCGCACATTTGGATAGCAGTAACAGGATCGGTCCGAGTCAGCATGGATTTACGAAGGGGAAATCATGCTTGACTAATCTTCTGGAATTTTTTGAGGAGGGAACTAGGAAAATGGACAAGGGAGAGCCAGTGGATGTAGTGTACCTGGACTTTCAGAAAGCATTTGATAAGGTCCCACATAGGAGATTAGTGGGCAAAATTAGGGCACATGGTATTGGGGGTAGAGTGCTGACATGGATAGAAAATTGGTTGGCAGACAGGAAACAAAGAGTAGGGATTAATGGGTCCCTTTCAGAATGGCAGGCAGTGACCAGTGGGGTACAGCAAGGCTCGGTGCTGGGACCGCAGCTATTTACAATATGCATCAATGATTTGGATGAAGGGATCAAAGTAACATTAGCAAATTTGCAGATAACACAAAGCTGGGTGGCAGTGTGAATTGTGAGGAGGATGCTATGAGAATGCAGGGTGACTTGGACACGTTGGGGGATTGGGCAGAAGCATGGCAGATGAAGTTTAATATGGATAAATGTGAGGTTATCCACTTTGGTATCAAAAACAGGAAGGCAGATTACTATCTAAATGGTGTCAAGTTGGGAAAAGGGGAACTACAACGGGATCTGGGGGGGTCCTTGTTCATCAGTTTATGAAAGTAAGCATGCAGGTACAGCAGGCAGTGAAGAAAGCGAATGGCATGTTGGCCTTTATAACACGAGGAGTTGAGTATAGGACCAAAGAGGTCCTTCTGCAGTTGTACAGGGCCCTAGTGAGACCACACCTGGAGTATTGTGTGCAGTTTTGGTCCCCTAATTTGAGGAAGGACATTCTTGCTATTGAGGGCGTGCAGCATAGGTTTACAAGGTTAATTCCCGGGATGGCGGGACTGTCATATGCTGAGAGAATGGAGCGGCTGGGCTTGTACACTCTGCAGCTTAGAAGGATGAGAGGGGATCTTATTGAAACATATATGTTTGTTAAGGGTTTGGACAAGCTAAAGGCAGGAAACATGTTCCCGATGTTGGGGGAGTCCAGAACCAGGGCCACAGTTTAAGAATAAGGGGTAAGCCATTTATAACAAAGACGAGGAAACACTTTTTCTCACAGAGAGCTGTGAGTCTGTGGAATTCCCTGCCTCAGAGGGCGGTGGAGGCTGGTTCTCTGGATATTTTTAAGAGAGAGCTGGACAGGGCTCTTAAAGATAGCGGAGTCAGGGGATATGGGGAGAAGGCAGGAACGGGGTACTGATTGGGGATGAGCAGCCATGATCACATTGAATGGCGGTGCTGGCTCAAAGGGCCGAATGGCCTACTCCTGCACCTATTGTCTATTGACTATTGTCTATCTTCGGCCCACTGTGCCCGCGCCGACCAGCGATCCCCGCACACTGACACTATCCTACACACTCTAGGGACAATTTACAATCTGTGAGCCAGCGACTCTGCTGCTGCGCCACCATGCCATCCTCAACTTCTGAGGCAGTAGAGGAAATCACAAGAACAATGGTGCCTGATTTGGGGCAATAATGTGCAAAACATTCGAATGAGCATCCATTGAGCTGTCTCACGGCGCCAGAGACCCGGATTCCATCCCGACTACGGGTGCTGTCTGTACGGAGTTTATACGTTCTCCCCGTGACCCACGTGGGTTTTCCCCGGGTGCTCCGGTTTCCTCCCACACTCCAAAGCTTCTGGTTTGGAGGTTAATTGGGCTTGGTAAAATTATAAAGTGTCTCTGTTGTGTAGGATTGCGTTCGTGCGCAGGGATCAGTCAGAAGATGGCTCCCGACCCGAAACATCACCCATCTTACTCCAGCCCAACGTTACTCCAGCACTTTGTGTCTATCTTCACCAAAGGAATTTCAACTCTGTTGGGGGTTCGATTCATATCCTCAAACAAATCCAATGATATTGATACTCCTTGGAATATTGGCCAGGCGTTCCCTTTCTTCACCAAATAGCTTTTGCATTAGCACCAGGATATGCAGGGAATGGAGGGATATGAGTCATGTGCAGGCAGATAAGAGTTGGTTTTGGCATCATGTATGGTACAGACATTGTGGGCCGAAGGGCCTGTTCTGTGTTCTATGTTCTCCATCATGGTCTGGTTTGGCTCATCCACCAAGCACGACATCTGGAGACTGCAGCGAATCGTCCGATCAGCTGAGATGGATATTGGCTGCAACCTTCCCTTCATTGACGAACTGTACACTGAAAGGGCCAGGAAGCGAGCGGGCAAGATCATCTCTGACCCCTCTCACCCTGGCCACAAACTCTTTGAATCACTTCCCTCTGGAAGGCGACTCCGGACTGTCAAAGCTGCCACAGCCGGACATAAAAACGGCTTTTTTCCACGAGCAGCAGCTCTACTCAATAAACAAAATCTGTAGCCTCCTTTTACTCTGGTATTTTATTTAATTCACATGTTTAATCGATAACGTTTTATTATTAATGTTTAATGATTTATGTATCATTCCTAACTGCTACTGTCTTTCATGTTGTCACTTGCGGGTGGAGCACCAAGACAAATTCCTTGTATGTGAATACTTGGCCAATAAACTTATTCATTCATTCTATGTGCATGGCATGTCTATTCCCAGTTGACCTGTGTGATACTTGCCAACCAAGGCCCATTCAAGACAGCAAGACATTGCAAAGAATTATGGATGCAGCCCAGACCATCGCACAAACCAACCTCGCATTGAGTTACTCTATTTACACTTCAAGCGTCCTCGACAAGGCCAGCAGCATAATCAAGGACCAGTCTCACCCCCGGACACTCTCTTCTCTCCCCACCCCTATCAGGCAAGAAGTGTGAAAACGCACACCTCCAGATTCCGGGACAGTTTCTTCTCCAAGTTGTTCTAAGACAACTGAATCATCCTCTCACCAATTAGAGAGCGATCCTGATCTACCATCTAGCTCATTGGAGGCCCTTGGGCTATCTTTACTAGACTTTATCTTGCACTAAACATAATTCTCTTTATGTGCAGGAAGGAACTGCAGATACTGGTTTACACCGAAGATAGACACAAATTGCTGGAGTAACTCAGCGGTTCAGGCAGCATTCTCTGGAGAAAAGGAATAGGTGACGTTTCTTCAGCCATTTCACCAGAGTTATTCCCTTCATCCTGTACCTACACATTGTGGACGGCTCGACAGCAATCATGTATTGCTGACCGGATAGCACGCAACAAAAGCTTTTCACTGTACCTCGGTACACGTGACAACGAACTAAACCAAGCTAAACAAAGAAGCTGCCTTCACACAAACTGAAAGCCGACCCGGTGAGTGCATAAATAATTAACAGTCGTGAATGTTTACTAGTTAATATAAGGAAGTAAACACTTTGGGACAGAAGGAACATGAGCAACAGTCTCATTTATTTGTCTCGAATACGCTGCATTCATTTTGAGTTTCGTTTAGCTTAGGTTAGCGATACCAGGCCCCTTCGGCCCACCGAGTCCGCACTGACCAGCGATCCCTGCACACTAACACTATCCGACACACACTAGGGACGATTTACATTTACACCAGACAGATTAACTTACAATCCTGGGTGGAGAAACTCAGCGGATGAGGCAGCATGTATGGAGCGAAGGAATAGGTGACGTTTCGGGTCGAGACCCATTTTTCTTCCTCCTTCCCCTCCCCTTCCCAGCTCTTCCACAGCTCACTGTCTCCGTCTCTTCCTTTCTTCTTGCCGATCCTCCCCCACCTCCACATCAGTCTGAAGAAGGGTCTCGACCCGAAACGTCACCTATTCCTTCGCTCCATTGACGCTGCCTCACCCGCTGGGTTTCTCCAGCATTTTTGTCCACCTTCGATTTTTCCAGCATCTGCAGTTCTTTCTTAAACCTGCAATCCTGTACGTCCTTTAGAGTGCGGGAGGAAACCAAAGATCTCGGAGAAGACCCACGCAGGTCATGGGGAGAATGTGCAAACTCCGTACAGACAGCGCCCGCAGTCGGGATCGAACCCGGGCCTCCGGCGCTGCCAAGCAGAAACTCTACCGCTGCTGCACCGTGCCTCCTTCAGAGTGTCTCGCTGAAGTACAACGCGCCGTTAACCATCTACTTGTAGCTGACGCGGACTCATAATCCTCCCCTCTCTTCATCCTGTGAAGGTTTCTATTAGGGGGCAAGTGAGGATATGGTTTCTTTGTTGTTCAGTGACAGCCCGCAGACTTCCAGAGTATTGATTGGACTGCGAGATCCAATTACTCAAAGAAGCTTTTAATAACTTGCTGAATTTTCACTGTTCGTGAAAGGACGGAAAATCGCACCAGGTATTGATTGAAAGAGGCATTTGTCAGGGAGGCTGTGAAGTAATAAGAAGTGGTAAAGCAGGGCCTGAGTTATTCAATGAGTGTGACAGATCAAAGAGACTATAATCACCTGTAATTTTTCTATTAGAAACTGATTGCTTGCAGTGCAGTCCGTCACACGTTACATTGTCCAGTCCCTCTCTGAGATGCAGATTAAACTGAAGGACAGGTGGCAAACATAATAGTTTTTCATTTGCTGTTACTTGTGGATGAAAAATCTAATTCCGACATTCTTTGCTCAATTTCAAAGATCTATTATCTGCTTGACAGTATTGGCTGAAAGATGCTGAAATTGGAAGTAAGGGTGTGAAATCATATTCATTCCCATTACTGGGTGGTTTGATGTGCTTATAGACTGCAGGACCGAGTACATTTCAGCTCTTACGTTTTTTTAATCTAAATAGCCGCAAATGCTTTGTGGATGCCGGCTTATTTTAACTTGCGTGTCATCTCATGGCCTGGACTTTGCAAGGTGACGATGAAGAAATTGGCCGCACTCAATACCATTATCACCTTTAGTTTAGTTTAGAAATACAGCGCAGAAACAGGCCCCTCGGCCCACCGCGTCCACGCCGGCCAGCGATCCCCGCACATTAACACTATTCTCTACGCACACTAGCGACAGTTTACACTTGTATCAAGCCAATGGACCTACAAACCTGCACGTCTTTGGAGTGTGGGAGGGGACCGAAGTTCTCCCACGCGGGTCACGAGGAAAACGTACCAACTCCGTAGTTGGGATCGAACCCGGGTCTCCGGCGCTGCATTCGCTGTAAGGCAACAACTCTACCGCTGCGCCACCACGCCGTCACTTGCTGCTTGGGTACTTAGTCCTCACTACTTAGCACTTTGGGTCAGGACCCTTCTTCAGACATAATAGAGGCGAGGGAACCCGAGGTAAGAAAAGGCCAGAGCGAAGCAGGGCTGGCAACAGATGAACAAACCAGAAGAAGGGCCTCAACCCGAAAACCTCACCTATTCATTTTTCTACAGAGATGCTGCCTGGCGCCGCTGAGCTATTCCAGCTTTTTGTGTCCATCAACAGATGACCAAGGAAGGGTGGAGCCCACAATGGCCCGTTGTTGGCGGACGTCTCGGGCGGGAGTGAGGGAATGCCAGGGTTATGTTCATACCGCTGGGTTGTAAACGGCCCAAGAGTTTCAGCCAGAAACCTTTTCCCATGATGGAAAGATCAAATAGTAGAGGACATCGTTTTGCAGCGAGAGGCGCAAAGTTTACGGTAGTTGCATTAAGATAATGTGCGTCACGGTGGCACAGCTGGTGGAGTTGCTGCCTCACAGCGCCAGAGACCCGGCTTCAATCCGGACCTCATGTACTGTCTGTGCGGAGTTTGCACGTTCTCCCTGTGACCGTGTCGGTTTCCACCGGGTGCTCCAGTTTCCTCCCACACTCCAAAGACGTACAGGTTAGACATTGTAGATTAATTGGCTTCTGTAAATTGTCCCAGAATGGGCAGGATGGTGGGCTGAAGAACATTTTTTTCCGCGCTGCCTGTAGGTTAATTGGCTTTGGTTAAAAAATTGTAATGTGTGGGTTAGTGCTAGCGCGCGGGGATCGCTGGTCGGCGCGGACTCGGTGGGCCGAAGGGCCTGTTTCCGCGCTGTATCTCTAACTAATAAATTCTAAAGTCTAAGACCTTCTGCAACTATACCACGAGGAAAAAAATTATATAATCCGATAAAGCTTTGTAATGAGACTCTGGAGAATACATTGGATGTATTATAACACACTGCAACCCACCTAGAAATAAAGCAGTTGAATGTCACCAGATTTTCACAATCAGCCAGAAGAGAATCCTTTGACTCATTCTTAATGGAGCTAAAATTATCAGCGTTTCACAGATTTAAAGGAATGCACTTTAGACGTCAGATTACTTCTGAGCGTCTGATCTGAAGATAGGTTTACTGTGGGAGGCAGTTAACTCTTGAAAGGTTAGTCACTTTGTATTGTTTATTGTCATGTGTACTGAGGTCAGGTCCGGTCAACGGGGGGGTGGGGGAGTTCCCCCCGCCACGGGTACCATGTAATCCTGTGCTACCTGCTCCATGGTCGGATAGTCGGCGACTAAACCGTCTCCCCCACCTGGTTTGCCAGGTGAGGAGGGGGCTGTGGACCCCCAGCAGGACCAAAAACAAGACCTGTCAAAGGGCGGGTGAGCTCCTAGCGAGCCAACGGCCATTCACACTTCAGTAGAAGTTGCGATCACTGTCGTACACGGCATTGTGAGGAATGATGATAAAGCACACAAACACACCAACATCCTATACTTACAGCCGCGGAAGTCCGCAGGAACTGGAGGACGGAGATGTGTGGTGCGTCCGTCACCGTTCCCGTCGGAAACCAGCGCCACTGCGGCGCTGATGTTTACAACAATGATGAATGATGAATGAACTGAGGAACAGTGAAAAGCTTTTTGTTGTGCTAACCAGTCTGTGAAAGGGTCTGAAGGAGGGTCTTCACCCGAAACATCACCTATCCATGTTCTCCACAGATGCTGCCTGACCCGCTGAGTTGCTCCAGCTTTTTGTGTCCAACAACAGATGACCAAGCAAGGGTGGAGCCCACAATGGCCCGTTGTTGGCGGACGTCCCGGGCGGGAGTGAGGGAATGCCAGGGTTATGTTCATACCGCTGAGTTGTAAACGGCCCATGAGTTTCAGCCAGAAACCTTTTCCCCATGATGGAAAGATCAAATAGTAGGGGACATCGTTTTACAGTAAGAGGCGCAAAGTTTACGGTGGTTGGACGGGCCAAGTTTTTTTTGCATTAAGATAATGTGCGTCACGGTGGCACAGCTGGTGGAGTTGCTGCTTCACAGCGGCAGAGACCCGGCTTCAATCCGGAGCTCATGTACTGTCTGTGCGGAGTTTGCACGTTCTCCCTGTGACCGTGTGGGTTTTCTCCGGATGCTCCAGTTTCCTCCCACACTCCAAAGACGTACAGGTTAGACATTGTAGATTAAGTGGCTCCTGTAAATTGTCCCAGAATGCGCAGGATGTGTAGAATGGTGGGCTGAAGAACCTTTTTTTCCACGAGGAAGGTTAGTCACTTTGTTTTGTTTATTGTCATGTGCTGCCTGACCCGCTGAGTTACTCCAGCACTCTGTGAAACGTCACCTATCCATGTTCTCCACAGATGCTGCCTGACCCGCTGAGTTACTCCAGCACTCTGTGAAACGTCACCTATCCATGTTCTCCACAGATGCTGCCTGACCCGCTGAGTTACTCCAGCACTCTGTGAAACGTCACCTATCCATGTTCTCCACAGATGCTGCCTGACCCGCTGAGTTACTCCAGCACTCTGTGAAACGTCACCTATCCATGTTCTCCACAGATGCTGCCTGACCCGCTGAGTTACTCCAGCACTCTGTGAAACGTCACCTATCCATGTTCTCCACAGATGCTGCCTGACCCGCTGAGTTACTCCAGCACTCGGTGAAACGTCACCTATCCATGTTCTCCACAGATGCTGCCTGACCCGCTGAGTTACTCCAGCACTCGGTGAAACGTCACCTATCCATGTTCTCCACAGATGCTGCCTGACCCGCTGAGTTACTCCAGCACTCGGTGCCCTGCCCCACTTTTCCAGTTTTCATAAAGAGACCATCACCTCAAGGATCAGAGAGCGTAGACCCTAGAACATGGAACAGAATAGCAGAGGAACAATGCAGGAAAGAACTTGCAGATGCTGGTTTACACCGACGATAGACACAAAATGCTGGAGTAACTCAGCGGGTCAGGCAGCATCTCCGGAGAAGAGGAACAGGTGACGTTTCGGGTCGGAACCCTTCTTCAGATTCTATGAGCACAGGAACAGGCCATTCGGCCCACAATGTCTGTGCCGAACATGATTCCAAATGAATCTCCTCTGCCTGCAAAAATTGGACCTTGCTTTTGAATTTTCTGATCCATTTTACTAATCCCCTTCCAGCCTGGCAGGGTATGGCCTCCATGGCCAGAGTGAGCACCACCGGAAATTGGAGGAGCAGCACCTCATATTCCGCTTGGGCAGTCTGCACCCCAGCGGCATAAACATTGACTTCTCCAATTTCTGGTAGCCCTTGCTGTCTCCTCCCCAATGTTGAAACTCAGCGGGTGCAGCAGCATCTATGGAGCGAAGGAAATAGGCTACGTTTCTGGCCGAAACCCTTTGGGTTTCGGCCCGAAACGTTGCCTATTTCCTTCGGGTTTCAGCCCGAAACGTTGCCTATTTCCTTCGCTCCATAGATGCTGCTGCACCTGCTGAGTTTCTCCAGCACTTTTGTCTGCCTTCGATTTTCCAGCATCTGCAGTTCCTTCTTAAACACAGGGCATATTATCTAATGTGAATCAAAATTAACCAGTGTCATCCAAAATAGATCAATTATGAACTAAAGGTGGTTGTCACGAAGGGTGAATTTAACCTGAACATCATTCTCATGAAATGGTGATTTATCCTGTTTAAAAAGGTTGTCATACTCTCCATTTGGGCTTTAAACACTTCGTTGAATAATCCCTTTCTAAATGTTAGAGTACTCTCCTTTGTCCTTTGATAATTAGCAAAGACTGAACGTGAATTACTTGCGACAATATGTTGGCTGTGTTACAGCGAGCGTGCAGGACCGCAGACAAGCGACACTAGACGCAGAGGTCCCGGGCCTCCTCCATTGGCAGAGCGAGGCCCGGCGCAAGTTGGAGCAACATCACCTCATATTTCGCTTGGTAGACAGAAATGCTGGAGAAACTCAGCGGGTGAGGCAGCATCTATGGAGCGAAGGAAATACACAACGTTTCGGGACTCCTCACGACCATACAGGTGACACCCCGGCGATCACGTGGCGACAGCCTTGTCGCCGGCAGTCGCCTAAGTGGGACAAGCCCTTTACACCCCAGCGGCATGAATATTGACTCCTCTGCTTTCAGGTAAAGGGCCTGTCCCAACAGCATGCAACTCCATGCGATGAGCGCGACCTAACGTGGTCGCTTGAGCCGTCCGGCGTCGCGGATCGCCGGAGCCGTGCGGAATTGTGCGGAGTTCGTCCCGAATCGCGCGGGGCTCCGAAAAACTGACTATGTACAAACATTTCGCGCGGCAACGGTTTGTCGGCTCACAGTCGCCTCGACGTATTACACACCGTCTCGACGTCGTGCCTCCGTGACCCTCTCTGTAGGTGCTTCCGTGACCCTCTATGTGTGTGGCTCCGTGGCCCTCTGTGTGTGTGTGTGCCTCTGTGCCGGTTTGGTCGCGCTTGCCGCATGCAGGCGCATGCTGGTGGGAACGGCCCTGCACAGGGATCACCCGACCTCCGCGCGGCCCCCGCTTCTAGTTTGATCGCGCTCATCGCATGGAGTCGGATGCTGGTAGGACAGGCCCTTAACCATTGCTTTCCCTCTCTCTCCATCCCTCCCCCACCCTAGTTCTCCGCCTAGTTGCACGCCTCGTTGTCACCGTCCCCTCAGCTGACTATGAACCATTAATCATTTTCCTTGAGCTTTGTTGCCTTTGATTGGCCATTTCACTCCTTACCCTTCCATATCTCTATGTCTCCTGCTCCCCTGCCTCTCAGCACGGAAACAGGCCCTTTGGCCCGTCAAGTCTGCACCGTCCAGCGATCCCTGCACATTAACACTATCTGAACTAAAGAAAACTATCCGACACACTAGGGATTATTTACACTTTAACCATGCCTATTAACCTACAAACCTGTATGTCTTTGGAATGTGGGAGGAAACCAGAAGACCTTGGAGAAAACCCACACAGGTAACGGGAGGGGGGGAACGTTCAAACTCCGTATAGACAGCACCTGTAGCCGGGATCGAACCCGGCTCTCTGGCGCTGAATGAGCTCTAAAGCAGCGACTCTACCGCTGCGCCACCGTGTACTGTACGCAAACAAAGAATCTCACTGTACCAATATTCTTGCTTCTGCAGCTTGGAAGAACCAGGAGACTGTTATTGGGGCGGCAATGACAGGTTGTGTTTAATGGATCTGAACAGGTCTCGCAGCAACTGTTATTTACCAACCATCCAGTTAACTGTCAAAGTCCCGTTTTTGAACAATCTGTAAAATGACTACTGAGGAGATGTCAGGGGAAGATGGAATAATCACTCACAGAGACGTATGTGGTTACATTTCACGCATTGCAAAACCATTCGAGCCTTCACTTGCCGTGAGATGAAGCAACATGCAAACATAGAATAGTTTTGTCTGGTCGGATAGGTACACGAGTGCAGTGGTAACTCACGGTGAGGAGGAAGGAACTGCAGATGCTGGAGTAACTCAGCGGGTCGGGCAGCATCTCTGGAGAGAAGGAATGGGTGACGTTTCGGGTCGAGACTCTTCTTCAGACTGTGAGTCAGGGGAGAGGGAGTCACAAAGATAAGGAAGTGCGAGGTGTGAGAATGAGATATCAAAGGGGGTGCCGATCGTTCTCACACCTTACACTTCCTTATCTCTGTGTCTTTCGGCAGAGGGTGGTGAATCTGTGGAATTCTTTGCCACAAAAGGCGCTGGAGGCCAGGTCAATGGATATTTTTCAGGCAGTGGTAGACAGATTCTTGATTAGTACCGGTGTCAGGGGTTATGGGGAGAAGGCAGGAGAATGGGGTTAGGAGGGAGAGATAGATCAGCCTTGATGGCGGAGTAGACGATGGGCTAATTCTGCTCCTATCACCAATAGACAATAGACAATAGACAATAGGTGCAGGAGTAGGCCATTCGGCCCTTCAACCCAGTGATCACATTCAATGTAATCACAGCTGATCATCCATAATCAATACTCTAAATTTCTTCAGATGAACATAACGAACATAAAAGTCTGAGCTTCCATGATTGCAGGAATGTCATTGAAGTCATTACTTCAAATCCAACTGTAACTAATTAATCCTTGAAATTTCAGTCCAGCGCAGCAGAACCTGAGGGATGATAGCTGGCAGGTGGCTGACTGCCAGGTAAGTAACCACCTGGAGATGTCTGTGCTCTGTGCATTTAATGGCATTCAGTTTTCTTCAGATGACCGAGGCTTTGATATGAAGTTTTGGTGTTAGGTTGCAATGCGAAACTTCCTGCACAGCACACCAATGCCTCGACTTCATAGGTTATAAATAAGTTAATAAGCAATAGGAGTAGAGTGAAGCCATTCGGCCCATCAGGTGTACTCCACCTTTCAATCATGGCTGATCTATCTTTCCCTATCAACCCCATTCTCCTGCCATCTCCCTGTAACCCCTGACACCCCTACTTCTTGAGAAAGCACACCAACGCCTCTACTTCTTTAGGAGGCTCAGGAAGTTTGGCAAGTCCCCTACAACTCTCACCAAGCTCTCCAGGTGCACCATAGAAGGCATTTTTTTGGGATGCATCACAGCTTGGGAACAGCCCCATCCAAGGCCGCAAGGAATTGCAGAGAATTTTGGACGCAGCCCAGACCGTCACACAAACCAACCTCCCTTCCATTGACTCCATTTACGCCTCGTGCTGCCTCGGCAAGGCCGGCAGCATCAGAAGAGAGCTGGAAGAAGTGGGTGGAGGTGGGACAAAGACTGGCAAGGTGGGTGCGGGTGAGGGGGTCGATCAGTAGATGGGTGGAGTAAGTGGCAATGGGCAGAGGAGAAACGGTGAGAGAAGGGTGATACATAAAGAGAGAAGAGAAATCAAATGTAAAGCTCGAGGGAGGGATATGGGTGGAAGGAGTCAGGAGAAGAGAGGAAAGAAGGGCGGGCAGGGGGATAAAAGGGAAATGAAAGACGCTCTTCGTCTTTTACCCAACGTTGGAGAATCCGTACCAGAACCATAGGTTTAAGGTGAGAGGAGAAATCTACATAACTGAAGGTCTCATCTTGATCACTTCCTGCCTGCGCTCTGTATTGATTTTAGAAAAAACGCGACCATATATCGCTATGGCTTTTGGCCATCTTACTCACAGTCCTCCTCCGCTGAGGCAGCCCCGAGGATTTTTCCGATCGATGAAAAATAAAAAAGTTATGAGTGTTTAAAACATCTTCAGATCAGCTGATTGGTCTTCTCGCCTGTCAATCACCACGATGAAGGTAACGCCCCTTCCGGTGGGGTGCAGGATTATAAAACCCCGGATGCTTGGATGTCAGTCAGTCACTCTGGAAGATCGCGAGGGAGAGTCCACAACTGTGATACTAAGCTGTGAATCAAATGAACTGTAAGTCTGCAAGTTACTTGCAATAAATTGTTTGTTTGCCCTTAATGACAATGCAATGAGTTGTTTGGTAATTTGGTGGTCTGCACTCTGCTTGAAATGCTATGAAATTGAATTTGGTGGCCTGTACTCTGCTTGAAATGCTATGAAATGGAATTTGGTGGCCTGCACTCTGCTTGAAATGCTATGAAATTGAATTTGGAGGCCTGCACTCTGCTTGAAATGGAATTTCAAGGAATAGCCATGAGTGAACTGCCAGCCCACCAGCCCTGAATGACTGATCTGCCAGCCCACCACCCCTGAGTGACTGAGCTGCCAGCCCACCAGCCCTAAGTGACTGAGCTGCCAGCCCACCGGCCCTGAATGACTGAGCTGCCAGCCCAAGAATCTATTCTGTTCACAATGTCCATACTAGCCCTCTGGAAACCAGTCCCTTCGGCACACAACACCCATACTAGTGCTTCAGACTGGCCACCAATATTGGAATTAGTGGAGAGGTGGTTTGTGCGTTGGGGGACCAGCCCTCCTGTAAGTGAACATGAGACCCAACGGGTCCCACTTAGTGAGTATTCAATAGAAACCTGAGGGGCAACTTCTTCACACAGTAGGGGGTTGATGCGCGGAACGAGCTGCCAGAGGAAGTAGTTGAGGCTGGTACAATTACAAAATGTAATAATCTTTGGACTGGTGGAGCACAGTGTGGCACAGGCGTCACGGTGGCGCAGCGGCAGAGTTTCTGCCTTACAGCGCCAGAGACCCCGGTTCGATCCTAACCACAGGTGCTGTCTGTACGGAGTTTGTACGTTCTCCCCGTGACCCTCGTGTGTTTTCTCCGTTTCCCCCCACACGCCAAAGACGCACTGTGTTTTTTGGGTTCTTTGGCCTTGGGAAAGATTTGTAAAATGGCCCTAGTGTGCAGTGTGTGCTTGGATAATGGGTGTGGGCCGATGTGTATCTAGAAACTAAACTAAACAACTATACGGACAAGTATTTAAGAAAGAACTGCAGATGTTGGAAACATCAAAGGTAGTCAAAAATGCTGGAGAAACTCAGCGGGTGAGGCAGCATCTATAGAGTGAAGGAATAGGTGACGTTTCGGGTCGAGACCCTTCTTCAGACTGAAACGTCAACTATATGGACAAGGAAGGTTTGGAGGGATATGGGCCAAACGCAGGCACATGGGACCAGCTTCGATGGGGCCCTTTGGTTGGGATAGAAAGGTTGGGCCGAAGGGCGTGTTTCCAGACTGTATAACACTTGAGGTGAACCACTTGGATACCTGACAATTTCACAGCTCCTTCGTCACTATTACTGAGTGTTTTTTCTCTTTATTCCAGAATGAGTTGGATTTAAATTTCCCATCTGCTGTTGGATTGAAACTCGAGTTTCCTTGTTGTATGACTCTATAATTAACAAAATCTGTTCCCTCATTGTAACAAAGTTTAGTTTAGTTTAGTTTAGTTTATCGTCGCGAGTACCGAGGTGCAGTGACAAGCTTTTTGTTGTGCGCTAACCAGTCAGTGGAAATTCTACACGTGATTACAATTGAGCCATTTATAGTCTATAGATACAGGATAATGGGCCTGGCCCACTTAGATGATTTTTTTAGGCGACTGCCGGCGACTACGACAATGGAATTCACCAAAGTCAGCACCGGCGACAACTTATGACATCTTGGCCACAACCTACGACAGCACGTACGTCAAGCTACGCTCATTGGCGTCAAACCCACGGTCGCCGAAAATATTTCAACACGTTGAAAATCCAGCGGCGACCAGAAAGACGCTATGACTCTTTGGGCAGCTTTAGGAGTCGACTCACGACCGTACAGGCAACACCCCGGCGGCCATGTGGCGACAGCTTAGTCGCCTGTAGTCGCCTACAAAATCGTCTAGGTGGGACAGAAATCTAGAAACATAGAAAAATAGGTGCAGGAATAGGCCATCCGGCCCTTAGAGCCTGCACCGCCATTCAATATGATCATGGCTGATCATCCAACTCAGTATCCCGTACCTGCCTTCTCTCCATACCCCCTGATCCCTTTAGCCACAAGAGCCACATCCAACTCCCTCTTGAATATAGCCAATGAACTGGCCTCAACTACCCTCTGTGGCAGAGAGTTCCAGAGACTCACCACTCTCTGTGTAAAGATTGTTTTCCTCATCTCGGTCCTAAAGGAATTCCCCCTTATCCTTAGACTGTGACCCCTTGTTCTGGACTCCCCCAACATTGGGAACAATCTTCCTGCATCTAGCTTGTCCAACCCCTTAAGAATTTTGTAAGTTTCTATAAGATCCCCCCTCAATCTTCTAAATTCCAGTGAGTACAAGCCGAGTCTATCCAGTCTTTCTTCATGTGAAGGTCCCAACATCCCAGGAATCAGTCTGGTGAACCTTCTCTGAACCGCCTCTATGGCAAGAATGTCTTTCCTCAGATTTGGAGACCAAAACTGTACGCAATACTCCAGGTGTGGTCTCACCAAAACCTTGTGCAACTGCAGTAGAACCTCCCTGCTCCTATACTCAAATCCTTTCGCTATGAAAGGACAGGCCCAAAAAGGGAATAACATTCAGTGCAAGATAAAGTCCGATTAGAGATAGTCCGAGGGTATCTAATGAGGTAGATGGTAGGTCAGGACCACTCTCCAGTTGGTGGTAGGATGGTTCAGTTGCCTGAAAACAGCCGGGAAGGAACTGCCCCTGAATCTGGAGGTGTGCGTTTTCACACTTCTGTACCTCTTGCTGGTGGGAGAGGGGAGAAGAGGGAGTGACCGGGGTGCGACTGGTCCTTGATTTCCACAGGGATCTGTGTCAGGATTTCTGTTGTTTGTAAAACGTATAAATAACTTGGATGTAAACGTAAACAGGTTAGTTATTAAGTGTCTGGGATGCGACTCGTCCTTGATTGTGCTGGAGGTCTTGCTACCACTGTGTCCATTGTTATTTATGCTAACGGAGTCCACCTCAAAGGTACAGGGCATGATGTCTCTTTTTAATTATTCTTGAGCTGTCCTCTTCCTTCTGCCCAGCGTCAAAAGTTCATAATGGATAGGAGCACATTTAAGCCATTCGGCCCATCAAGTCTATCCTTCCCTCCTATCCCCATTTTCCTGCCTTCTCCCCATATCCACTGACACCCGTACTAATCAAGAATCTAACTATCTCTGCCTTAAAATATCCATTGACTTGGCCTCCACAGCCTTCTATGGCAATGAATTCCACAGATTCACCGCCCTCTGACCAGAAGGGTTTAGTTTAGTTTAGTTTAGATCAGGCACGTGCCGTCAGGGTAGGCAAGGTAGGCACTGCCTACCCTGACTAAAATTATAACATTGTGATTACTAAATATAAATAATAATGCATGGGAGAATTATGCCTGTCTAAGAGATCGATCTCTTAGGTAGGCATAATTCTCCGTGCCTTTCATCTGCAGCACTTGTAACACGGGAAGCTCTGCGCAGCCCACGTGCCGTCAGCGCTGCTTCATGCGTCAATTTCAAGCTGGGCTGAAGTCAGCAGAAATTCTGCCTTTGCCGCACTTCGCTGGCTTCTTGGCGGGGTTTTCAAATATGGATTGTCATTATTTTAAGTGTATGTTAGGAAACAAAGAGAGAAGAATGGGGTTTCTGTACCAATAATGTGGTAAGTACATTTTGTGTTTATGTTTTTAAATACCGTATTTCCCGGGGTGTGGGGGTGGGGGGAACGCTCCTTTCACAGCATTTGGGGAGTCTGGCCCGGGGTAATGTTGCGGGGAGGGCACGAATGTTGTGAAGGAGGGGATCGGGAGCATGCCACTTGCAACGCTCCTTGCTGTGCTGGAGAGCGGACCAGCCGCCACCTTAGCTTCTTCTGCCGGCCCCCGCTCACCTCCGGCAGCTCTCCGTCTAAAAACCTCTCCTGCCGCTCGCTGGCCTCACTCATGTCAGGTTGAGGTTGAGGTTACTTGGCTGTGGGAATTTAAGGATTTCCAGGAAGCCGCTGACATGAGCGAGCGGCAGGTGAGAGGTTTTCAGACGGAGAGCACTGCCAGAGGTGAGCGGGCCGGCAGAAGGCGTTGAAGTGGCGGCCAGTTCGGCTGTCGGGTCCCGGCGGCCGCTCACAGCTCCCCGAGCTGCTTCTATGCCCAGCTACAGTGCGGTGGCGACCGGAGCGCCGCGGCAGCGGTGAGTGAGTAAGTTACTGGCATTATCCCCGACCCAACACTCCTGCCCTCCCCACAACTTTACCCCTGGCACAGACTCTCCACACCCTGTGAAAGGAACTTTCCCCCCAATTGGTCCCTTGAACAAGTGTTGTCATTCAATTAGATGACAACTGGTTCAACTGTTCCTTGTGCTCCCGTTTTTCCCACCATCTGTCCACCTGCCATCACCCTTCACCCCCCCACCCATTCAGTAATTCAGAATATAGGAGACTTGGTAGCCTTGGGCAAATTGAATTGTTAATGTCTTTATTTTTATTTTTTATTTTTACGGAGAGAACAATCTGCGTGGTTTAATTTTTTTTAAGCCTGCCTGCCCTGGTTGGGATAGAAAGGTTGGTGCCTGGTTTAGAGATACAGTGTGGAAACAGGCCCTTCGGCCCACCAGGTCCGTGCCGACCAGCGATCCCCGCACATTAACACTCTCCCACTAGGGACATTTTTTTACATTTTACACCAAGCCAATTAACCAACAAACCTGCACGTCTTTGGAGTGTGGGAGGAAACCGAAGGCCTCGGAGAAAACCCTCGCAGGTCACATGGAGAACGTACAGACAGCACCCGTAGTCGGGATCGAACGAGGTCTCCGGAGCTGCATTCGCTGTAAGGCAGCAACTCTACCGCTGCGCCACCGTGACTGCCCTAACCTAAGGGTCTCGAACTGAAACGTCACCCATTCCTTCTCTCCAGAGGTGCTGCCCGTCCCGCTGAGTTACTCCAAAGATTTGTGTCTATCTAAAGAAATTCCTCCTCATCTCCTTCCTAAAGGAACATCCTTCAATTCTGAAGCTGTGACCTCTGGTCCTAGACTCTCCCGCCATTCACTCTATCCAGGCCTTTCACTGTTGCTTTTATGCACCGGGGATGAAAAGTATTTCTTTGCAGAATGCTCATGCTAAACGCGGCACTTTGCATCAGATTTAGCTTCGTGATTGTTGCCAGCGCTCCAGCCCCGTAAGCCGATTATCGCAATGAGAATCTACAATTGGAACATTCATTCTGCACTGTGGGCGCTATAAATCAACGATTGCATTAAACAATTGATTTTATGACACCACTCACTCCCACGGGTCTGAACAATTCGCCATGTGATTGAAGCTTTAGGCTTTTGCCTGCAACTTGGTGGAAATGTCCAGCCAATTAACAACAAATGCAATTAGCCACTGGCCATTACTAAAGTACTAATGTCACAAAGTGGTGGGGGAATCTACATTGCTTGCTATTTCTGCTATCTCTAAGTGTGGACATATTTCATCCTTGTGCTAATCTGGATTTATTTCTATGTATAATGCATTTGACCATCGCACTGATTCCAAGGGGGAGTAGTTTAGCTTCACCTAGCCCACAGCTAACGATGGCCTGTTTCCTTTATCATTGTTACTTTTTTGCATATCTTTCATTCATTTGTTCTCCCTCTCTCCACATCACCGTCCATATCTCTCGTTTCCCTCTCCCCTGACTCTCAGTCTGAAGAAGGGTCTCGACCCGAAATGTCACCTCTTTCTTTTCTGAGATAGAAGGGATTTAGTGGGATCTGAGGGGAAACCTGCTCACTCAGAGTGTGGTGGGTATCTGGAACGTGTTGCCAGAGGACGTAGCTGAGGTGGGAACTATAACAGAATTTAAATATAACTATAACAGAAATAAAACTATAACATTTGGAGAGATACATGGAGAGGAAAGTTTTACAGGGAAGACACAAAATGCTGGAGAAACTCAGCGGGTGAAGCAGCATCAATGGAGAGAAGGAATTGGCGATGTTTCGAGTCGAGACCTTTCTTCAGACCCGAAATGTCGCTAATTCCTTGTCTCCATGGATGCTGCCTCACCCGCTGGGTTTCTCCAGCATTTTGTGTCTACCTTCGATTTTACCGGCATCTGCAGTTTTTTCTTAAAGGCTTACAGTTCTGGTCTCCAAATCTGAGGAAGGACATTATTGCCATAGAGGGAGTGCAGAGAAGGTTCACCAGACTGATTCCTGGGATGTCAGGACTGTCTTATGAACAAAGACTGCATAGATTCGGTTTATACTCTCTAGAATTTAGGAGATTGAGAGGGGATCTTATAGAAACTTACAAAATTCTTAAGGGGTTGGACAGGCTAGATGCAGGAAGATTGTTCCCGATGTTGGGGAGGTCCAGGACAAGGGGTCACAGCTTAAGGATAAGGGGGAAATCCTTTAGGACCGAGATGAGAAGAACTTTTTTCACACAGAGAGTGGTGGGTCTCTGGAATTCTCTGCCACAGATAGTTGAGGCCAGTTCATTGGCTACATTTAAGAGGGAGTTAGATGTGGCCCTTGTGGCTAAGGGGATCAGAGGGTATGAGAGAAGGCAGGCACGGGATACTGAGTTGGATGATCAGCCATGATCATATTGAATGGCGGTGCAGGGTCGAAGGGCCGAATGGCCTACTCCTGCACCTAATTTCTATGTTTCTATGTTTAGAGGGATATGGGCCCTAACGTGGGGGGGTGGGACTAATGTAGATGGATCACCCTGGTCACCAGAGGCAAGTTGGGCCGAAGGGCTTATTTCTGTGCTGTATGGCTCAATGAGCATGGTGGGTGTATGGAACGAGCTGCCAGAGGAGGTAGTTGAGGCAGGGACTATCGCAATATTTAAGAAACAGTCCGACAGGTACGTGGATAGGACATAACTCGAAGAAGGGTCTCTACCCAAAATGTTACCTATTTCCTTCGTTCCGTAGATGCTGCCTCACCCGCTGAGTTTCTCCACCACTTTTGTCTACCATGGATGGGACAGGTTTGGCGGGATGTGGACCAAACGCGGGAAGGTGGGATTATTGTAGCTGGGACGTGTTGGCCGGTGTGGGCAAGTTGGGCAAGTTGGGCCTGCTTCCATACTGTATCATTCTATGACTCTATCAGAACTGAACGAGGAGGAGGACAAAAATGCAGGCTCAGACACAGGGCAGATCCATATTCAGAGTTTAATCGGTCCAAGTTGGTACACAGGTAAGCAACAGTATCATCCAGGAGCAGACAAAAACAGTGGTCGAAAAACAGGCAATGGTCGAGATCACATGGTCACAAGATTTCTAGAGCTGGAACGAGGTGATACCAAGTAGCATACACAACGAACTGGCAATGAGAACTAAAACACAAAGGGCTTAAATACAGACTTTAAGGGCCTGTCCCACCAGCATGCAACTCTATGCGATGAGCGTGACCTAACGTGATCGCTTGAGCCGTCCGGCGTCACGGGGCCGGTCCCACTTCGATCGCCGGAGCCGTGCAGAATTGTGCGGAGTTCGTCCCGACATCGCGCGGGGCTCCGAAAAACTGACTATGTTCAAAAATTCCGCGCGGCAACGGCTTGTCGGCTCGCAGTCGCCTCGACACATTACACACCGCCCGGACATCGTGCCTCCGTGACCCTCTCTGTAGGTGCCTCCGTGGCCCTCTGTGTGTATGCCTATGTGCCCCTCTCTGTGTGCCCCTCTCTGTCCTGGCGAACTTACCTTAAGACTTCGCTCCAAGTTCGCCCCACTTTTGAGCCGCGTTGCGCCACTGACCCGACCTCCGTGCGGCCCCTGCTGCCAGTTTGGTTGCGCTTGCCGCATGCAGGCGCATGCTGGTGGGAATGGCCCTGTACAGGGGATCACCCGACCTCCGCACGGCTCTCGCTGCCGGTTTGGTCGCGTTCACCGCATGGAGTCGGATGCTGGTGGGACAGGCCCTTAACAGGGGATAACGAGAAACAGGTGAAACACATCAGGGTGGGGCCAACAATCACATGAAGGTAAACGACCTGACAGGAAATGGGACCTGAAACAAGAGGAGATGTGAGACACCAAAATAAAACAAGAATGCAACCTCTAACACTAAAAACCAATAAGAACAGACACTAAATCAAAAACCATAGACCTGACAGACTCAGCAATGATTTGCACATTTTTTCTGAGGCTAGTTTGCACATATCGATAAAGACAGCAGGGCATTTGGTTCCATGGAAATTAATAAGCACAGTGAAAAAGGAGTTTGAGAGCTGCAAGTTCTTTGGCAACCAAATCTTCAAGTTTCTTGGCGTAGACATTACCAACAATCTGTCGTGGACCAAAAAACATTGAAGTGACAGCCAGGAAACCCACACTAATGCCACACCAGGAGACTGAGGCAATTCGGCGTGTCTCCATGTCCCTTATAAACTTCCACAGATGCACCAGGGAAAACAAACTGCGGGCCTGCATCACAGCCTGGTTTGGGAACAGCACTGCCCAAGACCGCAAGGAGTTACAGAGAGTTATGGATGTAGCCCAGTCCATCACACACCCCAGACCAGACTCCCCACCATTCCCCCCGGCTCTCCAGTCTGAAACAGAAACATAGAAACATAGAAAATAGGTGCAGGAGGAGGCCATTCGGCCCTTTGAGCTAGATTGTGATCATGGCTGATCGTCCCCTATCAATAACCCGTGCCTGCCTTCTCCCCATATCCCTTGACTCCACTAGCCCCTAGAGCTCTATCTAACTATCTCTTAAATCCATCCAATGGCTTGGCCTCCACTGCCCTCTGTGGCAGGGAATTCCATAAATTCACAACTCTCTGGGTGAAAAAGATTTTTCTCACCTCAGTCTTAAATGACCTCCCCTTTATTCTAAGACTGTGGCCCCTGGTTCTAGACTCGCCTATAAGATCCCCCCTCATCCTTCTAAACACCCTAGTGAATACAAGCCTAGTCTTTTGAATCTTTCCTAATATGACAGTCCTGCCATCCCAGGGATCAATCTTGTGAACCTACGCTGCAGGGAAGAAGGGAAACGTCACCCGTTCCTTCTCTCCAGGGATGCTGCCTCTTATCACCTCTTCCACAGCCAACAATGGACCATTGTGGGCTCCACCTCTCCTGGGTCATCGGTGCCGGCTCTGATTTGTTTTCTATCCTTTCATGCCTCTAGTTTCCCCTCTCCCCTGACTCTCAGTCTGAAGAAGGGTCTCGACCCGAAACATCACCCGTTCCTTCTCTCCAGAGATGCTGCCTGGCCTGCTGAGTTTAGTTTAGAGATACAGACCCTTCGGCCCATCGAGTCCGCACCGACTAACAGTAACACCACCTTACGCACACGAGAGACAATTTACAATTTTGTGCCTATTCCCGCCATTGGCTGCGTCTACTCTTCACGCTGCCTTGGGAAAGTAGCCAACGTAATCAAAGACTTGTCCCTGTCCCACCCCGGTCATTTCTTCTTCTTCTTTCCCACTCCCGTCCAGCAGAAGATACAGAAGCTGGAAAGCGCGCACCGCCAGACTCAGGAACAGCTTCTTCCCCTCTGTGGATCCTTAATGGCCCTTCCATAAACTAGAGCATAGTCTCGATTCTCCAGCCTATCTCACAGCGGACATTGGACTTTGTCTCTGGAACTGTTAACGCTACAATGCTGAGAACTCTAGTCTGCACGTTCACATCTACCTCTTCATTCTACCTGTTGTACTTGTGTTTAACTCGATCGTGTACACGTATAGCAGGGGTCGGCGACCATGTTCTGCATAGGGGCCGGGACGCACGTCTGTGAGCGGATTTAGGGCCACATCTACCATGCGTACACATGGATCCCGCCCCGGATGGCAGGCATCAAATCATGTGTTCACAGGTAGACAAAAATGCTGGAGAAACTCAGCGGGAGAGGCAGCCTCTTGCAATCCTTGCATGTCTCACCCGCTCAGTTTCTCCAGCATTTTTTGTCCACCACCCAGCATCTGCAGTTCTTTTTTAAACGTGTTCGCAGAAGGTGCGTGGCCGTGCCTGCGGCTTTGCGCAGGATGCGGTACTGCCAGAGTTCGGCCGCTGTTTGGGGCGCTCGGCGGGCCGGGGGACGATTACCGGGGAAAAAAATCCGCCTGCGGGTCGGGTTACGGGCCACATTCGGCCCGGAGGCTGTAGGTTGCTGACTCCTGATGTATGGCATTATCTGATTTAGAAACATAGAAAATAGGTGCAGGAGTAGGCCATTCGGCCCTTCGAGCCTGCACCGCCATTCAATATGATCATGGCTGATCATCCAACTCAGTATCCCGTACCTTCCTTCTCTCTATACCCCCTGATCCCTTTATCTAAAAGGGCCACATCTAACTCCCTCTTAAATATAGCCCACAAACTGGCCTCAACTACCCTCTGTGGCAGAGAATTCCAGAGATTCACCACTCTCTGTGTGAAAAATTATTTTCTCATCTCGGTCCTAAAAGACTTTTAGTCCACCAGGCTATTAAACACGACAACCTCCAATAAGTTCTGCACTACATAGACTATTATTGTTATTATTGCATTACTATTGTCTGTTTGTCTTTTGTACCTGTATGCATGTATGCATATATACACACTAGACCTAAGAAGGGTCTTGACCCGAAACGTGGCCCATTCTTTCTCTCCAAAGACGCTGCCTCACCCGCTGAGTTCCTCCAGCATTTTTGTCTACCTTCGATTTTTCCGGCATCCGCAGTTCTTTCTTAAAGAAAAATCCCTCCTCATCTCCTTCCTAAAGGAACGTCCTTTAATCCACAGGCTACACCTCTGCTCCTGGACTCTCGCACTAACTTGATCATTAAAATGGTTGGAAAATGTTATTTCAAAGTTTCGCTCTGGCAACTGTTTGAGCATTAGTGATTCCAAAGGGTTTGGAAATAGATGTCGGCTTAGCAGAGCCAAGGTCGTTACTTCACAATGGCTTCAAGAGCCTCATGGGCACCCATGTTCGGAGATGGGCACTTTCTTCATCTCGCCATCTGCTTGCAAAGTTCATTTTAAATTTCCCTGGCCCTTCACTGCATCGCCTTTCAGTCTCTGCCATCTTATCAAAAGTTACATTTACTCTAACGTTTGGCTTGGCTGCACCAGGGTGCTGAACACTGAAGCGTTTGGTCATGAAGGCAAACGCAAAGCTAGCATTTGTTTCAAGAGGACTAGAATATAAAAACTGGGATGTACTGCTGAGGCCTTCACAAGGCACTGGTCAGACCGCATGTGGAGTATTTAGGGCAGTCACGGTGGCCCAGCTGTAGAGTTGCTGCCTCACAGCGAATGCAGCTCCGGAGACCCGGCTTCCATCCCGACTACGGGTGCTGTCTGTATGGAGTTTGTACGTTCTCCCCATGACTTGCGTGCGTTTTCTCCCAGATCTTTGGTTTCCTCCCACACTCCAAAGACGTACAGTTGGATGGTTAATTGGCTTGCTATACATGTAAATTGTCCCTAGTGTGTGTAGGATAGTGTTAGTGTGCGGGGATCGCTGCTCGGCGCGGACTCGGTGGGCCGAAGGGCCTTCTCTGCGCTGTATCTCAAAACTAAACTGAACTACTCCCCACCATTGACTCCAACTACATTTCATGGTGCCTCAGGAAAACACCATAGACCATAAACCCTAGTCCATAGACCATAAACCCTAGTCCATGAACCATAGCACATGAGGAAAGCATCCAACATAATCAAAGAGTTGTCCCACCACAGTCTTTCCTTCTCCTCACTGCCATCTGGTTTAAGTGGACTGTATAGCCAAGTGTTTCATGTGCTATGGCCCATGGTCTACTTGCTACACCAGTTACTTCCCAGCTGTAATGAGGCAACAGAACTATCCGACCAACAATTAGAGGGAGGTACTGAGCTATTATCTACCACATTGGTGACCCTGGTGACATTTGAGGATAAATGGGGATACTGTGGATAGGGTGAGCTGTTTTAAATACCTGGGAGTCCACATCTCTGAGGATATGACATGGACATCGCACGCTGCAGCACTCGTGAGTAAGGCAAGGCAGAGCCTTTACCACCTCAGGCAATTGAGGAAATTCAGAGTGTCTCTGAGGATCCTCCAGTGCTTCTACTCTGGGGCTGTGGAAAGCATCTTGTCCGGAAACATTACAATCTGGTTTGGGAATTGCTCTGCCCAGGACAAGAAGGCTCTGCAGAGAGTAGTGCATTCGGCCGAACGCACTATGGGAACTTCTCTCGCCCCTCTGCAGGAACTATACATCAGGAGGTGCAACTCCAGAGCCAATAAGATAATGGGAGACCCCTTCCACCCCTGCCAAGTCAAAGTCAAAAAAAGTCAAACAAACTTTATTGTCATTTAGAAATACATCGATATATGCAGTTCCAAACAAAATTCCGTTGCATTTGGCTCCCTGTGCAACACGATAATTAACAGAAGGATAAACATGGATAAAATGGATAAAGAACGGAGAGGATGAGAAGGAGATTCTTCCCAGAGGCCATTCGGACTGTAAACTCCTATCTCACCAGGGACTAACTCTACTACAGTTACTGTACCACAACACCGCCCACAATATTTAATATGGAAAAGAACATGTGATTCTGTTTGTAGTTTGTTGGTTGTTTGTTTGTTTGTTTTTTGCACAAAGTCCGCAGGCACGGCAACTTTTCATTTCACTGCACATCCCGTATGTGTATGTGACAAATAAACTTGACTTGACTTGACTTGACCTCTGACCATCTTTCATTGGACGTTTCTGGACTTTATCTCGCACTAAACGTTATTCCCTTTACATCTATGTATCTGTACACCGTGGACGGCTCGATTGTAATCAATGTGAAGTCTTTGGGCTGACTGGTTAGCACGCAACAAAATGCTTTTCACTGTACCTTGGTACACGTGACAATAAACTAAACTGAACAAAACTATGTGTGCTGTGTGCTATGATCTATGATCTATAGTCTATGATCCATGATCTATGGTCTGTGCTATGGTCTATGTTCAATGTTCTAGGTTCTATGTTCTATGGTCTATCATCCATGTGCGATGTTCTATGGTCCATGTGCTATGTTCTATTGTCTATTCTCCATGTGCAATGGTCTATGTTCTATGTTTCATGGTCTTTATGCTCTGTGTTGTAATTCTGACTTCTTACTCATGGCTTTATCATTGGCAACCATGCGTTCATCTGCAAATCCCTTCACTACATGAGTTCCCTAATGAATACCCTCCATCTGTCCATATATCTCTCTCCTCCATGAACACATCCACTAAAGAATATTCGCCTCACCATTCTTGTTGCTGTCTGCACAGGATGTAAACCGTCTTTGTCCAAGGCTTCGGGTTTATCCAAACAGTTGTTTTTTCTTGAGGCGGGAACCTGTCCTGAACTACTATCTACCTCATTGGTGACCCTCGGACTATCCTTGATCGGACTTGGCTGTCTTTACCTTGCGCTAACGTTATTCCCTTATCGTGTATCTGTACACTGCAAATGGATCGATTGTAATCATGTATGGTCTTCCCGCTGACTGGTTAGCACGCAACAAAAGCTTTTCACTCTGCCTCGGTCCACGTGAAAATAAACGACTGACTGAACTATCCTAGCGCGACTAATCAAGCGTTAATTGAGTTACGATCCGATTTGTAAATCCTAATTAATTAAACGCCTGCACTGCACATTTATCCAATTCTTCATGACGAGCTTTTACCAAGTTTGCGGCCAATGCAATTTATTACATTCATTACTTCAATGCGAACTGGTTGAGGGATTGTATTCATAAATGCTTTATTATTTATCGTTTTCACAACTGTATCCAAGCATTTTGGAACAATCTTTTTGATTCCGCAGATTCAGCGGCTTGGCGGAATTTGCATTATTGTCATTAAAATCATCACTGCAGCTTTTTGTTAAAGAGTTCGGCAAATGCACTTGGACCATTCTTCACGCTGGGTTTCGCCAGTTGCGCTTTGATGCATTAGCGAGGCGACCATTCATTGCGATTTGTACAGCTCGGCGATCTATGTGCAGTCGCATTAATTCCAGTGCAAATCTGCGGGGGGGGAGGGTGAAAGCCAAGGAGCATAAAGCGAAGATTACAATTAGCACGCTCTCACGGCGTTTAATAAAGTTGGAGTAAAGGTCAAGACTAAGTAATCAAGGAGGATGAAAAAGTACGAAGGGATTTAAGGGAGCAGATGATGATAGTTATTAGCGGGACCAATGAAGCTGGTGAAGCAGAGAGGTTTTGCAGTCCCAGTAAAGAGGCCAACAGCGCAATGGCACAAGGAACAGCCCCAATTCATCATTGACTCATAGAACCATACAGCACGGACACAGGCCCTTCGGCCCGTCTTATATGTGCCGACCAAGATAGACTTTAGCCGGGTGGCATGGTGGCGCAGCGGTAGAGTTGCTGCCTTTCAGCGATAGAGACCCAGGTCTGATCCTGACTACGTGTGCTGTCTGTATGGAGTTTGTACGTTCTCTCCCTGTGACTGCGTGGGTTTTTCTCTGCGATTTTCGATTTCCCCCCATATTCCAAAGATGTGCAGGTTAATTGACTTTGGTAAAATTGTAAATTGTTCCCTAGCTCTAGTGTGCAGGAATCGCTGGTCGGGCATGGACTCGGTGGGCCGAAGGGCCTGTTTCAGCACTGTATCTTTAAACTAAAATAAGTAAACTAAACCTAGACTTTAGAGATACACCACAGAAACAGGCCCTTCGGCCCAACTTGTCCATGCTGGCCAAGATAGACTTTAGGCAGTCTTTAGAGATACATCACGGAAACAGGCTCTTCAAGACTTGATGGGCCGAGTGACCTAATTTGTCTCAGAGAACCAATGAAAGTAGGATTGTTTGACCACTCACCGTTGTCCTAAAGTTATTGAGACACGTTAAGATTAGATTGTGGGTCTGGGGAGGAAGGGGGGTTACAAGTAGGACGTTCCTCTCCAATATCAGCATTACAGACACCCGTAACCCCATGGGACCTCCTTCATTACAACGGCCACAGTTATTCATTGTAACACGAGAACATTAGTTACTGGATTTATGGGATTGAGAGCTACCCCTTGCCTTGCTGTGTTAATCCAGTGTGTTAACAACCCCCTATAAATGCAATTAGCCATGTCAATGCCAGTTAAGGTTGACAATGCCTGAACATACACATTGGATGCTAATGACAGTCTCTTGGGCCTACTGATAAGGATGCAATCCATGCCTTTTATTGCAAGACTGGTCAGAGAAATGCATTTGACTCCATGCAGGTATTATATTGACATTAAACTGCAGTTAATGTTTCAATATGCAGTCTCTAACCGACCTGACCCTCAAGTGTGTAGAAAGGAACTGCAGATGCAGGTTTATACTGAAGATAGACACAAAGTGCTGGAGTAACTCAGCGGGTCAAGCAGCAACTCTGGAGAGAAAGGATGCGTGGTTTTTCTGGTCGAGACCCTTCTTCAGACTGTGAAGAGTCGATTGTCAGAGGATACGGGGAGAAGGCAGGAGAATGGGGTTAAGAGGGAAAGATAGATCAGCCATGATTGAATGGTGGAGTAGACTTGATGGCCCGAATGGCTTAATTTCTGCTCCTAGAATTGATGTACTTATCTGGGGAGGGAAATGGACAGATGACAATTCAGGCCGGGAACCTTCTTCCTGAGTGTGTAGAAGGGTCAGGACCCAAATCATTGTCTGGCCATTCCCTCTCCAGATGCTGCCTCACCCAATGAGTTCCTCCAGCACTTTGTGTATTGCGGCATGGTGTACGGCAGCACTGTGGCGCAGCGGTAGAGTTGCTGCCTTAAGGGCCTGTCCCACCAGCATGCAACTCTATGCGATTAGCGCGACCTAACGTGGTCGCTTGAGCCGTCCGGCGTCGCGGGGCTGGTCCCACTTCGATCGCCGGAGCCGCGCGGAATTGTGCGGAGTTCGTCCCGAGTTCGTCCCGACACCGCGCGGGGCTCCGAAAAACCGACTATGTCCAAAAATCCCGCGCGGCAACGGCTTGTCGGCTCGCAATCGCCTCGACATTTACACACCGCCCGGACATCGTGCCTCCGTGAACCTATTTGTAAGTGCCTCCGTGACCCTCACATGTGTGTGGCTCCGTGGCCCTGTATGTGTGTGTGTCTCGGTGCCCCTCTCTGTGTGCCCCTCTAAGTCCTGGCGAACTTACCTTGGACTTGCTCCAAGTTCGCCTCACTTTGCGCCACGTTGCGCCACTCACCCAACCTCCGCGCGGCCCTCGCTGCCGGTTTAGTTGCGCTTGCTGCATGCAGGCGCATGCTGGTGGGAACGGCCCTGTACAAGGGATCACCCGACCTCCGCGCGGCCCCCGCTGCCGGTTTGATCGCGTTCATCGCATAGAGTTGCATGCTGGTGGGACAGGCCCTTTACAGCTCTTAAAGTACCACAGACCCGGTGTCGATCCCGACTATGGGTGGTGTCCGTACGGAGTTTGTACGTTCCCCCCGTGGGTTTTCTCCGAGATGCTCGGCTTCCTCCCACACTCCAAAGACGTGCAGGTTTGTAGATGAATTGGCTTGGTGTAAATGTACAAATTGTCCCTGGTGTGTGTAGGGGATAATGTTAATAATCATAATCACACTTTATTAGCCAAGTATGTTTTGCAACAAACGAGGAATTTCATTTGCCGCACAGTCATACCAATAAAAAGCAACAAGACACACAAAATACATTTTAACATAAACATCCACCACAGTGACTCCTCCACATTCCTCACTGTGATGGAAGGCGAAAAAAAAGTTAAATCTCTTCCCTTCAGTGTGCGGGGATCGCTGGTCAGTGCGGACTCGGTGGGCCGAATGGCCTGTTTCCGCTCTGTATCTCTAAACTAAACTAGACTGAAGTAAGCTAAATTGCTTTATTTATGCTAGCATTAGGCTGGGATGTGACTCCCAAGTTATATCTTCATGGCCTGGCCAAGATGGCCATTCGCGGGCCCAGGCAGCGGGCAGTCGACTGCCTGCCCCTTTTCCGGGGTTACGTCCGTGCCCGCGTCCCTGGAGAGGGAACGCGCGGTGTCCACGGGGACTGTGGAGGTTTTACGTGAACGCTGGTCACCGCAGGAGGTCGAATGTATTATTGATAAAAATGTTGATATTTTAATTTGATAAATTTCTTTGTAAAATGCCAATACAGGCAATCTCCGATCGTGTTACAACTTTGTATTTGTTTGTTCTGAATAAAAGCATTTTGTAAAAAAAAAAAGTTATATCTTTGTGATAGTTAAGGGCCTGTCGCACTTGGTGATTTTTTCAGCGACTGCCGGCGTCATATCAGTGTCGCCAAAAGATTTTGAACATTTCAAAATCCAGAGGCGACGAAAAAAATGTTGCCACACTTGAAAAAACACCGCGCGTCAATACGCCATCGCGCCGCGTCACGATGCAAATTTTTTAGGTCTGATACGTCAGTCAAGGATGCTGGCAGTCCATGGGAAACATCGCCAGGTGGGACAGGCCCTTAAGGATATACATAACAGCATTATGCATATCATTCTTTCATAATATAACCTCTACTGATGATGACACCAACAAAGTAAAGGACTGGAATAGACACTGCATTACACATAATGGGCAAGGTCGTTGAAGTTGGATATCTCCTTAGTACTCGTTAAGACTCCATAAATTCCACTGTGTTTACTTAATGGAAATGATAGCATAAACAGAATGTACACTGCTCATTGCTGGTGTGCTCGCAAGATGAGAAAATCTTCAAACCAGAGGAGAAATAGAAGTTTAGCAGTTCATGATTTATTTGCTTGAAGCTGAAGAAACTATCGGATGACTCAGAAGGAACTGCTAATGTTGTTTACAATGAAGATGGCCACAAAGTGCTGCAGTAACTCAGTGGCTTTAGTTTTAGTCTGAAGAAGGGTCTCGACCCGAAACATCACCCATTCCGTCTCTCCCGAGATGCTGCCTGTCCCCGCTGAGTTACTCCAGCTTCTTGTGTCTATCTTTCGTTATAGTTTTGCTTAGTGTAGAGATGCAGCGCGGAAACAGGCCCCCTGCTGCCCACCGAGCCCGTGCCGACCAGCGAAAGTGGCAGACTAACACTATCCTACTCACACTAACACTATCCTACTCACACTAGGGACAATTTTACATTTTATACCAAGCCAATCAGCCTACAAACCTGCACGTCTTTGGAGTGTGGGAGGAAACCGGAGCTCCAGGAGAAAACCCACGCGGGTCACGGGGAGAACGTACAAACTCCGTACAGACAGCGCCCGAAGTCGGGATCAAACCCGGGTCACAGAGAGTTGTGAGTCTGTGGAATTCTCTGCCTCAGGGGGCGGTGGAGTCCGGTTCTCTGGATACTTTCAAGAGAGAGCTAGATAGGGCTCTTAAAGATAGCGGAGTCAGGGGAGAAGGCAGGAACGGGGTACTGATTGTGGATGATCAGCCATGATCACGTTGAATGGCGGTGCTGGCTCGAAGGGCCGAATGGCCTACTCCTGCACCCATTGTCTATTGTCTCTGGCGCTGTGAGGCAGCGACTCTACCGCTGCGCCACCATGCCACCAGCACAGACTCTGTACATCTCAACGGGATATCTGAGTCCAGTTTGCATTTCAAAGGTTACCTACCCGTAATTATTTAATTGATTCGTGCATACCCATGCATCTCCATGTCGCCTGATGGAGGAGCATAAATTGAACTGAATTGCCTGGGATCTTATCCAGATTTGAATGTCTTGTGCTAATGGAGCTCTTAGAAGTGTGCAGTCATCCTTGTACAATCAACGGGGAACAAGGTCATCTTGGCTGTAAAATACAGAGGCATAAAAGTACATCTCGGGGCCTGTGAGGCCCTTTTGTTATTAAATCAGATCCTGGCTGATCAGTGCCTCCATTTGCCCGGCACCCCTCGGTGTACTTAGCCAATAAAGATATATCTATCTCCGGCTGGAAACGTTATTTGGCTGCCAGGTTCCCACGGCACCAGGATGGAAAATTAGATAGTCATCGAGTCGTAGAGCGTGGAAACAGGCCCTTCGACCCAAGTCGCCCACACCGACCAGCATGCCCCATCTACACTAGTCCCACTTGCCTGCATTTGGCCCATATCCCTCCAAACCTGTCCCATCCACGAAACTGTGTGGGAAGGAGGTGCAGATGCTGGGTTATTGAAGATAGCCATAAAAAGCTGGAGTAGCTCAGCAGTGATCCCAAAATTCTTTGTTTAAGAAGGAACTGCAGATGATGGAAAAATGCTGGAGAAACTCAGCGGGTGAGGCAGCATCTATGGAGCGAAGGTATAGGTGACGTTTCAGGTCTGAAGATGGGTCTCGACCCGAAACGGCACCTATTCCTTCGCTCCATAAATGCTGCCTCACTCATTAAATTCTTTAATCTGCTATCTTAATGAAGATGCTAAACTGTTCAAAATGAAGGGGTTCACCTCTTTGTAAACACAGCAATGATATTTTTGCATCAGTAATTCTCAGGGTGTAACTTTAAAGCTGTTTGGAGGACAATCACCGTAACACATTTTCCCCCAAAATGAAAGTGGTTTCACAAATGTAGATAGATTTTAGGTTATTCACTATTTTAAATGGTATTCTATTTCGAATGAGGAAAATTATTCGCAGGAATTTCTTGACTAGGGGCAAAGAAACATTAGAAACATAGAAACATAGAAATTAGGTGCAGGAGTAGGCCATTCGGCCCTTCGAGCCAGCACCGCCATTCAATATGATCATGGCTGATCATCCAACTCAGTATCCTGTACCTGCCTTCTCTCCATACCCTCTGATCCCCTTAGCCACAAGGGCCACATCTAACTCCCTCTTAAATATAGCCAATGAACTGGCCTCAACTACCCTCTGTGGCAGAGAGTTCCAGAGACCCACCACTCTCTGTGTGAAAAAAGTCCTTCTCATCTCGGTCCTAAAGGATTTGCCCCTTATCCTTAAGCTGTGACCCCTTGTCCTGGACCTCCCCAACATCGGGAACAATCTTCCTGCATCTAGCCTGTCCAACCCCAATCAAAAGTAACTAGCTCACTAGCTCAAAAGTTATGGAGGTGGGCCATGGCAGCGCAGCGGTAGAGTTGCTGCCTTACAGCGAATGCAACGCCAGAGACCAGGGTTCGATCCCGACTACGGGCGCTGTCTGTGTGTGGAGTTTGCACGTTCTCCCCGTGACCTGCGCGGGTTTTCTCCAAGATCTTCTGTTTCCTCCACACTCCAAAGACGTATGGGTTTGAAGGTTAATTGGCTCGGTGTAAAATGTAAAAAATCGTCCCTGGTGTGTGTAGGATGGTGTTAGTGTGCGGGGATCGCTGGTCGGCGCGGACCCGGTGGGCCGAAGGGCCTGTTTCCTTGCTGTGCTGCCCAGGTATAGGTCTGTCGTGTGGTTTTACCGGGTTATACGCACAACCAAAGTGTTTCACTGCAGCTAGGTACATGTGACAATAAAATGTCGTCGAATCATTGAATGCCCTTTTCAATGGCAGGCAGCTGATATGTTTGATATGAATGCAGAGTGGAGAGAGGAGGGAATGTGTGTGACATATACTTTCATCAGCTTGGTGTGGGTCTCGGTAACAGAAACTGGCCCACAGATAAACCTACTTTCTGACATTTTCAATTCCATTGTAAAAAGGTCATTTTCTTCCCTGAACCTTTCAGTAAAGGTAGGGTATAATAGCAAGGAAAATGTCAAGCCTTTTTATCTTGCTGTTTTCATAGAATTGTATTATAAATCATGTGACCAAGATGTTGCTTTGGCAACAGTATGGCCACCCCATAGAATTATCATCTGAATACCTGCATTGGAGAAATAACATTAATCTAAGCGCAGCACGGTGGCGCAGCGGTAGAGTTGCTGCCTCACAGCGCCAGAGACCCGGGTTCCATCCCGGCTATGGGCACTGGCCGTATAGGGTTGGGCCAACTCAATCAGTTCTAGGTATCCTTGACCTGATAACTTTCACAGCCATAAGACAGGCACAAAATGCTGGAGGAATTCATCAGCTTCGAGTTAAGGGTGGCACGGTGGCGCAGCGGTAGAGTTGCTGCCTTACAGCGAATGATGCGCCGGAGACCCGGGTCCAATCCTGACTACGGGGGTGCTGTCTGTACGGAGTTTGTGCGTTCTCCCCGTGACCTGCGTGGGTTTTCTCCGGGCGCTCCAGTTTCCTCCCACGCTCCAAAGACGTACAGGTTTGTAGGTTAATTGGCTTGGTGTAAATGTAAAAATTGCCCTTAGTGGGTGTGGGACAGTGTTAATGTGCGGGGATCGCTGGTCGGCGCAGACCTGGTGGGCCGAAGGGCCTTTTTCCCCGCTGGATCTCTAAACTAAACTAAACTAAACTCAGCGGGACCGGCAGCATCTCTGGAGAGAAGGAATGGGTGACGTTTAGTGTGTTGAGGCCCTTCAAAGCCCTAATCTGTGTGTAGTTTGTTAACCGACACCCTTGCAGCCACAGAGCCAGATTTAGTTGGATCATTCCTTCTTCTTTCCCTGCGTGCTGTTCTGGACACGTCTCTGGTGAAATTCTTTGATTGTTCCAGACACTGCTTTAAGTTCATTGTTAAATAATTCACTTGGCAGTCTCGCACAGTCTGATCTTGTTTCTTAAAACAGAAGTTATGGTTTTCATTCTAACTCCAGCATTGAGTGCATAATCTCGGCTGACATTTGACGACACAATCTACGATCAGATATGAAATCAAGGTGAGACCCCTTTGCCTGATCACATTATTCTCATGCACTTCACCTTACTGCTTGAGGAAGTGCAAATAAGGTTTGCTTGTAGTTCATATCCTTCCATGTTAAGTGTGCAGCGGCAGAGTTGCTGCCTAATGGCCCTGTCCCACAGCGCGAGTTCATTCCAAGAGCTCTCCCGAGTTTAAAACAAAATCAAACTCGTGGCAAGCACGGAGAAATAACGTAGCGGGTACGTCGGAGCTCGGGGACATCGCTTAGCGGCTCGTAACGCTAACGGCTTGGAGTTCCCGAAAGTCGGTCTCTAACCAGAGACTGCAAACTCCGTGATGTTAAAATCTGCAGGCACCCACAGTTGGATCCCCAAAGTCGACCCCCCGACAAGGACAGCGAGCGCTGTGATGATAAGTCTGCAGGCTCCCCGCGACGGTGCTCCCCGAAGTCGGTCTCCAGTAAAGGCTGCCAACTCCTCGATGTTAGGCCGTCGTGTGGATGGAGATACGATACGGGGAAAAAATTACATCTACGTCGAGGTAAGAGATTAGAAAAAGTTTCCCCCAACTCCCCATTCCTGCTTTCCCTATATCCCTTGATTCCGTTAGCCCTAAGAGCTACTGTATATTTAACTCTCTCTTGAAACTGGTATGAGAGGAGGTGATTGAGGCAGGTACTATAATAGCTAGTAAGATCTTTGTACAGGTACATGGACAGGAAGGTTTTAGAGGGATAGGGTCCAAATGTGGCCAAATGGGACTAGGTTAGATGAGGTACGTGGACAAGTTGGACTGATGGTGTGTGTAACTCAATGATTCTATTATAATTTACTTTACAATGGAACATAAAGTGGGTATTCCTGCGAAGGGTACATTAGTTTAGTTTTAGAGATGCAGCGCGGAAACAGGCCCTTGGGTCCACCGGGTCCGCGTCGACCAGCGATCGCCACACACTAGCTCTATCCTACTCACTAGAGACAGCTTACAGAGGGCCAATTAACCTGCATACCTGCACGTCTGTGGGATGTGGGAAGGAATCGGAGCACCTGGAGGAAACCCACGCGGCCACGGGGAGAACGTGCAAACTCCATACAGACTGACCCTTTGGCCAACCGTGTCCGCACCGACCAGCGATCACCCTAAGGGACAATTTCCCATTTTTTATCCAAAGCCAATTAACCTACAAACCTGAAGGTAGACAAAAATGCTGGAGAAACTCAGCGGGTGAAGTAGTATCTATGGAGCGAAGGAAAAGGTGACGTTTCGGGTCGAGACGTCTGACAAAGAGCAATCCAACCAAGACCTCAACGGTGGAACAGGCTGGGAAGGCAGATGAAGGCTGCAGCAGAAAAGGGTCTCCGGTCGTCTTGGACTCCATGCCACTGGATCCTGACCCAGGTCTGTCAAGGACCGTGGGGTGGCTGTCTGTGCACCAGTCTCCCCACGTTAAACAAAGTCACGCACAGGCGTCCTCCATGTAGGGAATAGCACTGTGGAGGCAATAGACAATAGACAATAGGTGCAGGAGGAGGCCATTCGGCCCTTCGAGCCAGCACCGCCATTCTATGTGATCATGGCTGATCATCCCCAATCTTCCCATATCCCCTGACTCCACTATCTATAAGAGCCCGATCTAGCTCTCACCAGAAAACCGACCTCCACCATCCTCTGAGGCAAAGAATGCCACAGAAACCCGTGGTCAGCCATGACCGAAGGGGGCCTGAGAAGAATCTGTTTATAATTTAGATATCTAACAAATGTTATTTTTGGACTATTTTTTGACCACTCATAATAACAATTACTGTAAGTAAAGGGCCTGTCCCATTTGTACGAGGTAATTCAAGAGCTCTCCCGAGTTAAAAAAAAGATCAAACTCGTGGTAAGCACATAGAATGTTTGTAGCGGGTACATCAGAGCTCGGGGACGTCTGTTAGCGGCTCGTAACGCTAACAGCAGGTACTCGGGAAACGCGGTATGCTCGGGAAGACACGTGAAGATTTTTCAACATGTTGAAAAATGTCCACGAGAGTCCCTGAGTACCTACGAGCGGCCACTACCGTAAATCTCCGAGTTTGAATCAGGGGAAACGCGGGAGAATTAGCCCGTACAGAGGGACAGGCCCTTAACTTTCCGAAATTTGCTTTTTGAATACATATTTTTTTTGCTATGATATCTGCCGCTTTCCCAGCAAGTCTCACGAGGCTTGTACTACAGATAGCACCACATTTACATTTCACCAGTGCTTTAAAAAAAAAAATCCTCGTTAAATGCCAAGAGATCAAAGATAACTTAAAAGCTTCTGAAAGAGAGCACTATTTGAAGGGATGAATTGCATTTTCCTTTTAATGTGAGATGAAGGGAATTTAACAAGGCTCATTTAAAGAGAGCAAATTGACCTATGCAGACTTTCAAAAGTTCACCGGCATAAATAAGAACCAGGTCTGTTTACTTAGCATTATTAAGCCACAAAAATGGCTTAACATTACCCTGGAAAAATCAATGAGCAGATGATTTTGTCATTTCTACTTCAGGTCACATCAGCAAGTACGTCTGAACACGGATCACTCTATCAGTCTGGAATAAAACCCGTAGAAGAGGCAATTTAAAGAATATATGCTTTAGTTTAGAGATACAGGTTGGAAGCAGGCCATTCAACCGTCACAGAGTCCGCGCCGATCAGCGATCACCCGATACTTTCAAGAGAGAGCTAGATAGGGCTCTTAAAAATAGCGGAGTCAGGGGATATGGGGAGAAGGCAGGAACGGGGTACTGATTGGGGATGATCAGCCACGATCACATTGAATGGTGGTGCTGGCTCGAAGGGCCGAATGGTCTACTCCTGCACCTATCGTCTATTGACTCTACAAATATATAGCATTCAGAGATTCCTAGTAAGTAACAATCTTAGGGAATTCATCCTCCATCAGGTTACGTAGTCCGTAACTGTTAGCAAGACCGTGTAATGTAATGCTTCCACGCTGAGTGATTCTATGACTCCAAAGACACGAGCGATGCCTAATGATGCCATCTGATGATGAGCACAGCAGTGTACCCAGTGACTTGGCCAACGTCCATGCTTCAACCAAGGGACGGCAATTAGAGACTGCAGGAACCCATCTTGCTGCTGTTAATTGGTTCCTGTGTTGGCCAACGTTACTACATTGACCACACTTCCAATTTCCATCGCCTCCATCCGCTCGCGTCCAGCCAACCGACCTCCATCACCCTGCCTGGCCCATTCCCAACCCTCGCCAGCACTCGTGCTCTTGAAGGGGCGGGGGATGGAAGGAGACAGGGAGGGAGGGATGGTGGGAAAGAGGGAGGGAGGGAGGAAGGGAAGGAGAGAGGGAGGGAGGGAGGGAGGGATGGTGGGAAAGAGGGAGGGAGGGAGGGAGGGAGGGAAGGAGAGAGGGAGGGAGGGAAAGAGAGATGGAGGGAGGGAAGGAGAGAGTGAAGGAGGGAAGGAGAGATGGAGGGAGGGAAGGAGAGAGGGAGGGAAAGTGGGAAGGAGGGAGCGAGGGAGGGAGAGATGGAGGGAGGGAGGGAAGGAGAGAGGGAAGGAGAGAGGGAAGGAGAGAGGGTGGGAGGGAGGGAGAGAGGGAGGGAGGGATGGAGGGAAAGTGGGAAGGAGGGAGCGAGGGAGGGAGGGAGGGAGGGAAGGAGAGAGGGAAGGAGAGAGGGAGGGAGGGAGGGAGTGAGAGAGGGAGGGAGGGAAGGAGAGATGGAGGGAGGGAGGGAAGGAGGGAGGGAGGGAAGGAGGGAGCGAGGGAGGGAGAGATGGTGAGGGGGCGCCTCCCGCCGTCGACCTTGTTGATGCGGAAAGTAAGATGAGAGAGCAAGATGTTTTTGTTTATGTTTAGTTTAGTTTAGAGATGCAGAGCGGAAACTGGCCCTTCGGCCCATCGGGTCCGTGCCGACCAGCGATCCCCGCACATTAACACAATGCTGCACACTGTGGACTTTTGTACATTTGCATGAAGCCGCGGGCTGCACGGTGGCGCAGCGGTGGAGTTGCTGCCTCGCAGCGCCGGAGACCCGGGTTCAATCGTAATTACAGGTGCTGTCTGTACGGAGTTTGCACGTTCCCCCCGTGACCTGCGTGGATTTTTCTCCGAGATCTTCGGTTTCCTCCCACACTCCAAAGACGTGCAGGTTTGTAGGTTAATCGGCTTGGTAAATGTAAAAAATATTGTCCCTAGTGTGTGTAGGATGGTGTTAACGTGTGGGGATCGCTGGTCGGCGCGGACCCGGTGGGCCGAAGGGCCTGTTTCCGCGCTGTATCACTCTATGACTCTATGACTCTAGGAACACTGCTCCCGCCTACACTGACTCTGTGGCCATTTCCCTCTCCAGATGAACACTCTGTCCTCTCGCCGTCTGGAACCATCATGTACATCTGTTCATGAGCGGGAGCAATGGGCTGTAAGACCGGTCCAGCTGTCTGTGTTGCTATAATCTGGCTCATGGTCATGTTTGATCCCATCCCAATAACACTTTGATGGCTCACCAGTTCATACATAGTATCTTCACAAATTCTCGGAGCAGAATTCAGGCCATTCGGCCCATCATTCTCCCCGTGTCCTGCATGTGAGACTTAAGGGGTTGGACAGGGTAGATGCTGGAAGATTGTTCCCGATGTTGGGGGAGGCCAGAACAAGGGGTCACAGTCTAAGGATAAGGGGGAATTCCTTTAGGACCGAAATGAGGAAAACATTCTTTACACAGAGAGTGGTGAGTCTCTGGAATTCTCTGCCACAGAAGGCAGTTGAGGCCAGTTCATTGGCTATATTTAAGAGGGCGTTAGATGTGGCACTTGTGGCTAAAGGGATCAGGGGGTATGGAGAGAAGGCAGGTACGGGATACTGAGTTGGATGATCAGCCATGATCACATTGAATGGCGGTGCAGGCTCGAAGGGCCGAATGGCCTACTCCTGCACCTATTTTCTATGTTTCTATGTTTCTATGTGTTTTCCCGGGATCTCAGGTGTCCACCCACACTCCAAAGACTGTGCAACAGCGCCAGCAATCCCGGTTCACTCCTGGCTGCGGGGGCTGCCTGTATGGGAGTTTGTCCGTACTCCCCACGACCCGCGTGGGTTTTCTCCAGGTGCACCGGTTTCCTCCCACACTCCAAAGACGTGCAGGTTTGAGGGCTAATTAACCATATAACCATATAACCATATAACCATATAACCATATAACAATTACAGCACGGAAACAGGCCTTCTCGGCCCTTCCAGTCCGTGCCGACCATTTATTTTCCCCTAGTCCCATCTACCTGCACTCAGACCATACCCCTCCATTCCCTTCCCGTCCATATACCTATCCAATTGGCTCCAGTAAAGTTGTAAATTGGCCCTAGTGTGTGTAGGATAGCGTTGGGGTGTGTGGGATTGCTGGTCGGCGCGGACTCGGTGGGACGAAAGGCCTGTTTCTGCGCTTTATCCCTGAACTAAATTATGTACTGGATCAGGCCATTTGATCTACAACTGTCTCTACTGAATTCAATAACACGATAACATAATCTCTGGACTCCCCCAACCTCGGGAACAATCTTCCTGCATCTAGCTTGTCCAACCCCTTAAGAATTTTGTAAGTTTCTATAAGATCCCCCCTCAATCTTCTAAATTCCAGTGAGTACAAGCCGAGTCTATCCAATCTTTCTTCATATGAAAGTCCCGTCTTCCCTATCTACCGGATGTCAGGGTTTATGGGGAGAAGGCAGGAGAATGTGGTTAGGAGGAAGAGATGGATCAGTCTGCAGAAGGGTCTCGACCCATAACGTCGCCTATTCCTTCACTCCATAGACGCTGCCTCACCCGCTGAGTTTCTCCAGCATTTCTGTCCACCTTCGGTTTTTCCAGCCTCTGCAGTTCTTTCTTAAACAAACCGATCAGCCATGATTGAATGGCGGAGTAGATTTGATGGCCTAACTCTTCTCCTATCACCTATGCGTCTCATAATTTTATATACTTCCATCAGGTCCCCTCTAAGCCTCTAATGCTGCAGAACAAACAATCTATCCAACTTCTTTTAGTTAATACTAAAATAAGTTTTATCCAACTTCTGTTAGTTAATACTCTCTAATCGGGACAGCAGACTATTATACATTTTCTACATTAGGTCAGAAGGCCATGTGACAGGGGCAGAATTAGGCCATTTGGCCCATCAAGTCTATTCCGCCATTCAATCATGGTTGCTCAATCTCCCTCCTAACCCCATTTTCCTGCCTTCTCCCCATAACCCCTGACACCTGTACTAATCAAGAATCTATCTATCGCTACCTTAAAAAATACCCATTGACTTGGCCTCCACGGCCTTCTGCGGCAAAGAATTCCACAGATTCTCCACCCTCTGACTAAAGAAAATCCTCCTCATCCCCTTCCTAAAGGAATGTCCTTTAATTCTGAGGCTGTGTGCTGGACTCTCCCACGAGTGCCAATAGACAACAGGTGCAAGAGCAGGCCATTCGGCCCTTTGAGCCAGCCCCGCCATTCAATGTGATCATGGCTGATCATCCCCAATCAGTAGCCCGTTCCTGCCTTCTCCCCGTATCCCCTGACTCCGCTATCTTTAAGAGCCCTATCTAGCTCTCTCTTGAAAGTATCCAGAGAACCATATTGGAAACATCCTCTCAACATCCACTCTATCCAGGCCTTTTACTCCTTACATCCTTATATCCTCTTCAAAGCTTCCTGTGTTCAATGGAATGAATTTAGCATTAACAAACAAGGAATAACTTCAAGGCAATTCTGCCCACAAAGAGCACCTTGGAAGATTTAAACCACAATACAACGAGATAAGTTCATGTCCATTTGATTGAATATATTTTAAGGATGTTACATGATTAGTAAGCCAAGGCTAATATGAATGATATTTCTTATCCACTGCTTTTTGGAAAGCATTTGATGTTCGTACCTAACATCGCTCAAAATAAAGTTAATCAGAAATTTCTGACTGACGAAAATGATCAATAGAACAGCCATGGATGAATTTGAGGCAATCTTGCTCACTGTGAAGCTCGTGAAAGAACAACAAACTGTACAACAATGCGGCTACCTAAACACATTTATGTTCATTTGATTGGATTTATTTTGAGGAAGTAACGTGATTAATCAGGGAAGATAAATATGATGGATATTTTCCTACCCGGCCTTATAAAAATGCATTTGATATTCCCTGGCAATGGACTCGGCCCAAAGTCAACAACAGGTATGCAGGAAGGAAGTGTAGATGCCCGGTCTGTACCGGAGATAAGAGACAAAGTGCTGGAGTAACTCAGCGGGACAGGCGGATTCTCTGGAGAAAAAGGATGGGTGACGTTTCGGGTTGAGACCCTTCTTCAGACAGTCGATCTTTGACTGACAAAGAATGTTAGAGTCACATAGTCATGGAGCACGGGAAGAGGCCCTTTGGCCCAACTTGCCCATGCTGTCCAAGATACCCCATCTAAGTCGGACCCATTTGCCTGCATTTGGCCCATGTTCCTCCATGTCTTTCCCATCCATGAATGCATAATTGTCTTTTAAATGCCCCCTCAACTCTTAGCTCTGGCAGGTTGTTCCATAAACCCACCACCCTCTCAGTTGAAAAAGGGGCGGCCCGGTGGCTCAGCGGTAGAGCTGCTGCCTCACAGCGCCAGAGACCCGGGTTCAATTCTGACTATAGGTCTGTACGGAGTTTGTACGTTCTCCCCGCGGCCCGCGTGGGTTTTCTCCGAGTGCTCCGGTTCTTTCCCACAGCCCAAAGACGTGCAGGTTTGTAGGTTAATTGGCTTGGTATAATTGTAAAATGATCCCTGGTGTATGTAGGATGGTATTAGCATGTGGGGGGTCGCAGGTCGGCACAGACACGTTGGGCCAAAGGACTTGTTTCCGCGCTGTATCCAAACTAAACTAAGCCTAACTAGTGTGTGTATGATAGTGTTAGTGTGCGAGGTGATCGCTGGTTTGGGCCCCGTATCTGAGGAAGGATGTTCTGGTTCTGGAGAGGGTCCAGTTTACAAGAATGATTCCAGGAATGAGTGGGTGAGCATATGACGAGCATTTGATGGCAGTGGGCCTATACTCGCTGGAGTTTAGAAGGATGAGGGGGATCCTCATTGAAACTTACAGAACAATGAAAGGCATGGTTAGAGTGGATGTGGAGAGGATGTTTCCACTAGTGGGAGAGTCTAGGACCAGAGGTCACAGCCTCAGAATTAAAGGCCTTTCTTTTAGAAAGGAGGTGAGGAGGAGCTTCTTTAGTCAGAGGGTGGTGAATCTGCGGATCTCGTTGTCACAGAGGGATGTGGAGGCCAAGTCAGTGGATATTTTTAAGGCGTTCTTGATTAGAACAGGTGTCAAGGGTTATGGGGATAAGGCAGGAAACTGAGATTTGGAGGCAGAGATCAGCCACGATTGAATGGCGGAGTGGACTCGATGGGCCGAATGACCCAGTGCCACTCCGATTAACTTGTGAACTCGTGGCTGGCACGGACCCGGCGGGCCGAAGGGCCTGTTTCCGCGCTGTATCCCTGAAGACTAAAATTCTAAACGTCTGACACAGTGTGAAACGTGAGGACATGTCGTGTGAACGGATACTGGATTATAATGGGGTGAGCATCCGTTCGATTCACAGTAACAGCGACAGCTGACGGAATTGATGAACATGGACTGTGTGGGAATAATGTGCTGTTCATTTTCCCTCCACACTGATGGTATTGTATCTGCTGTTTAATGTCATGTGGAAAAATCATTAAACATTATTCCATACTTTAATAATACAATTACTCCCTACCTAATTAGTCTATCATTTTCCACCTGTGTGTCTACTACATGTACACTATTATTAATTTTCTTTCTTTCGTCCCATTTCTCTCCCGTCTACAAATGCAGCAGTGTTCGAATTTAGTTTAGTTTCATTTAGTTCAGAGATACAGCGCGGAAACAGGCCCTTTGGCCCACCGAGCCCGTACCGACCAGCGATCCCCGCACACTAACACTATCCTACACCCACCAGGGACATTTTTTACATTTGCACCAAGCCAATTAACCTACAAACCTGCACGTCTTTTGGAGTGTGGGAGGAAACCGAAGATCTCGGAGAAAACCCGCGCGGGTCACAGGGGAGAACGTACAAACTCCGTACAGACTGCGCCGGTGGTCGGGATCGAACCCGGGTCTCTGGCGCAGTAAGGCAGCATCTCTACCGCTGCGCCACCGTGCCGCCCACTGGGATTGGAGGCAAGGAATTGCAGATGCTGGAATCTTGAACAAAAAACAAAGTGCTGGAGGAACTCAGCAGTTTACTTTAGTTCAGTTAATTATTGTCACATGTGCACAGGTATAGTGAAAAGCTGTTGTTTGCCTCCTATCCAGTCACAGATATGACTATACTTGAATACGTGTATCAAGCTGGCCACAATGCACAGTTAAAGGATAGAGGCTAGATTATTTAGAGCAAAGTGTAATGTAGCATCTGTGGAGGAATGGACCGATGACTTTTTGGGTGAAGGCTCTTCTTCAGACTGATGGAGTAGGGTGGAGAAAGCTGGAAAAGAGACATTCGGACCTTCGCTTACCATCAGCACCACCACCCCTCCTTCTCATGGCCGACCATCGGTTCATGAATCGGATGGGGTGCCAGACTTTGCGGTCCAAAACTCCTCAGCTGGCCCGCCGGCTGGGCTTCGTGTATAGTCCAGTCCCCATTCACCCAGCCACAGCCGAGTCGGTCAACGAATTGCCGTCGGGAGTTTGTCCCGTATTTTGACCTTCCGTTCCTTATTTGGGAGTGAGAAAGTCGGTAACCCTAGGGCCTGTAGATGTTGGGAGATATCTGGGCCTTTCTCCTTTCCCCTCCTCCGTCCTCTCATCTTCCCCATCCCAAGATTTCTACGGCTTCTGGGAATTTAACGTTGGGCTCCGATGACTTTGAAGAGAGACTCTTTGTCCATTGGCTCCATCGACACCTCACGCTGCCTCGGCAAGACCAGCAGCATCATCAAGGACCAGTTGCACCCCGGCCACTCCGTCTTCTCCCCTCTCCCATCGGGCAAAAGGTACAGAAGTGTGAAAATGCACACCTCCAGATTCAGGGACAGTTTCTTCCCAGCTATTATCAGGCAACTGAACCATCCTACCACAACCAGAGAGCAGCAGTGCTGAACTACTATCTACCACACTCGAGACTCTCAGACTATCTTTGATCAGGATTTGCTGACGTTATACACGTTATTCCCTTTATCATGTATCTGTACATTGTGTACAGCTCCAGTGTAGTCGTTTCTGGTTAGAACGCAACGAAAGCTTTTCACTGTACCTCGCTACACGTGACAATAAACTAAACCAAACTGAACTATACCTCTTCAGAAGAAAACGTTTCAAAAACCTAAAATGAGGAGAAATACATTGGGACTCAGGGTATTTTGGTGGGGTAGTCTTGAACGGAGTCCTCACAGCTCAGGAGTAAGGCATTAAATTTTGATTATTTTTGGAAGGCGGCCATCAATAAGCTCTTTACGTTTAATGCGTGTGATTGGGAACTGAACATATGCAGACACACCTGCAGCTGGACGAGGTGGGACAGTTTGGTCAAGACTTAAGAGCATCCGACTGCAGGTGCTGTCTGTATGGAGTTTGTACGTTTGTACGTTCTCCCCGTGACCTGCGTGGGTTTTCGCCGGGCGCTCCGGTTTCCTCCCACACCCCAAAGATGTACAGGTTTGCAGGTTAATTGGCTTGGTGTAAGTGGTAAATTGTCCCTAGTGTGCGTAGGGTAGTGCTAATGTACGTTGATCACTTGTCGGCACAATCTTGGTGGGTCGAAGGGCCTGTTTCCACTCTGTATCTCGTAAGCAAAAGTGAAAGAAACCAGGGCACCCAGAGAAAACACAGCAACTCTACCACTGTGCCACATTTTAATGTTTATCTATTTAATATTTGTGCGGTGCATGTTTTTTTTGCAAAGCTGGACAGCCAGTGAAGCTCCCTGGAGTAAGTTTACCTTTGAAGAAACTCAACTCACACAGAGAGAACAAGCCCAGCTTGCAGAAGAATTGGCTTTACATCTCAAATCTGGAAATAAATTGGATCAAAGCAGGTGAAGGTAATTCTCTGCCTTGTGGTTTGTTTGTAGATCAGTCTGTGTGTTGCAAGCAGCTCGGAAAGAAAACATGCAAACAGCCCGCAGAGACAAACCTCGCAACAGTTAGCGAAATGCAATTGCACAACATCACTGCAATTGCCACATAAGAGATTAGTATACAAACTTAAAGCTTACGGCATTGGGGGTTCAGTATTGATGTGGATAGAGAGCTGGCTGGCAGACAGGAAGCAAAGAGTAGGAGTAAACGGGTCCTTTTCACAATGGCAGGCAGTGACTAGTGAGGTACCGCAAGGCTCAGTGCTGGGACCCTGGCTATTTACAATATATATTAATGATCTGGATGAGGGAATTGAAGGCAATATCTCCAAGTTTGCGGATGACACGAAGCTGGGGGGCAGTGTTAGCTGTGAGGAGGATGCTAGGGGGCTGCAAGGTGACTTGGATAGGCTGGGTGAGTGGGCAAATGTTTGGCAGATGCAGTATAATGTGGATAAATGTGAGGTTATCCACTTTGGTGGCAAAAACAGGAAAGTAGACTATTATCTAAATGGTGGCCGATTAGGAAAAGGGGAGATGCAGTGAGACCTGGGTGTCATGGTGCACCAGTCATTGAAAGTAGGCTTGCAGGTGCAGCAGGCAGTGAAGAAAGCGAATGGTATGTTAGCTTTCATAGCAAAAGGATTTGAGTATAGGAGCAGGGAGGTTCTACTTCAGTTGTATAGGGTCTTGGTGAGACCACACCTGGTGTATTGCGTACAGTTTTGGTTTCCAAATCTGAGGAAGGACATTATTGCCATAGAGGGAGTGCAGAGAAGGTTCAGCAGACTGATTCCTGGGATGACAGGACTGTCTTATGAAGAAAGACTAGATAGACTCGGTTTATACTCTCTAGAATTTAGGAGATTGAGAGGGGACCTTATAGAAACTTACAAAATTCTTAAGGGGTTGGACAGGCTAGATGCAGGAAGATTGTTCCCGATGTTGGGGAGGTCCAGGATAAGGGGCCACAGCTTAAGGATAAGGGGGAAATACTTTAAGACCAAGATGAGAAAGGCTTTTTTCACACAGAGAGTGGTGGGTCTCTGGAACTCTCTGCCACAGAGGGTAGATGAGGCCAGTTCATTGGCTATATTTAAGAGGGAATTGGAAACACATTTCAGCGTGTGACCTGAAAATGCCAGGGTTTAGAAATAAAACCAATTCACTGGGATGGCCAGGTTAGCGTTCAATTTCCAACAGGTTGCTAAGCAACAGTTCCCACCATGCACAGAATAAGCCACGGACCTTTGAAGTGGAATCTGGTCAGATTTGCATCGGCAAATTCCGTGCACAATGCCAAGTTTTTCCATAATTAGTCGTACAGCGTGAAAACAGGCCCAACCTGCCCCATCTACAGTAGTCTCACCCGCCCACTTCTGGCCCATATCCCTCTAAACCTTTTAATAAGTTCAGAAGCTATTGGAACAGGATTAGGCCATTCAGCCCATCAAGTCAACTCCGGCATTCAGTCATGGGTGATCTATCTCTCCCTCTCAACCCTATTCTCCTGCTTTCTCCCCATAACCCCTGACACTCGTACTAATCAATAAATATTATTCCATTCATGTACCTATCTAAACGTTATCTTTGATCTTTGATTTGGTATTTGGTACCTTTGATCTGGTATTTTGTTGGTTCACATGCTTGATCAATGGTGTTTTATCATTAATGTTTTATTATTATTAATGTTTAGTGTTTTCCGAGTCATTCATAACTGTCACTGTATGTCATGTTGTTACTTGTGGGCGGAGCACTAAGGCAAATTCCTTGTATGTGAATACTTGGCCAATAAACTTACTTACTTACTTGTGCTAGTCCCTGCCTCAACTAGTTCCTGCGGCAGCTTGTTCCATACACCCACCACCCTTTGTGTAAAAGGGTAGTCCCTCAGGTCCCTATTAAATCTTCCTCCCCCCTCCTTAAACCTGTGGCCTGTGTCCTTTGGTTATTAATTCCCCTACTGTGGTAGCGTAGACAGGGCGATCGTTTCGCTGAACACCTCCGCTCAGTCCGCCTGGGCCTACCTGATCTCCCGGTTGCCAAACACTTTAACTCCCCCTCCCATTCCCACACTGACCGTTCTGTCCTGGGCCTCCTCCACTGTCAGAGTGAGGCCCAGCGCAAATTGGAGGAGCAGCAGCACCTCATGTTTCGCTTGGGCAGCTTACACCCCATTGTTATGAGCATATACTTTTCTAACGTCAAGTAACCCTTGCATCCCCTCTCTCTCCGTCCTTCAATCTCACACCCTAGTTTCACTGTCGTCCTGTTGAGTTTCATTGTCTGTATATCTCGTTATCACCGAGCCCACAGCCAACAATGGACCATTGTGGGCTCTATCATTACTTTTTGCATCTCTTTCACTCATTTGTTCTACGTCTCTCTATATCAGTCTATATCTCTAGTTTCCCTTTCTCCTGACTGTCAGTCTGAAGAAGGGTCTCGACCCGAAATGTCACCTATTCCTTTTCTCCAGAGATGCCGCCTGTCCCGCAGTTACTGCAGTTGTTTGTGTCTCTCTTCTGTAGTTACATGACTCCATTGGGTAAACAAGGAACTGTCCTGGGCCTCCTCCATTGTCAGAGTGAGGCCACTCGCAAATTGGATAAATAACACCTCATATTTCGCTTGGGCAGCTTACACCCCAGCGGTATGATCATTGACTTCCTTAACCTCTCTAACCCTTGCTGTCCCTCTCTCTCCGTCCCACCCCCATCCTAGTTCTCCGGCTAGTTTCACTGACCTCCTGATGAAAATTTACTGGTTGCCCGCCCCTTTATCACCTTCCACTCAGCTCGCAATGATCTAGTCTACATTTTCCTTGACCATCTTCCCCTTTGATCTGTGTTTTCACACTTTACCCTTCCATATCTCTGTGTCTCCCTCTCCCCTGACTCTCAGTCTGGAGAAGGGTCCCGACCCGAAACGTCACCCATTCCTTCTTTCCAGGGATGCCGCCTGTCCCGCTGAGTTACTCCAGCTTTTTGTGTCTATCTTCAGGATGAGTGCAAGTTCTCCTGATATTTGGTCCTCAGCCATAGCTCACAGATGATCAATCATATCTGGTCAATCATCTACCCTGCCAAAACCATCTTGCCTTTGGATAAATTGTAAGCATCCAAAAATCAATATGGTATTCATATCACCTAGGATTTCAAGACCACACCAGCAAGCACACTTTCCAAAGAGGTTTATGTAGAAAGAGGGTGGTGAATCTGTGGAATTCATTGCCGCAGAAGGCTGTGGAGGCCAAGTCAATGGATATTTTTCAGGCAGAGATAGATAGATTCTTGATTAGTACGGGTGTCAGGGGTTATGGGGAGAAGGCAGGAGAATGGGGTTGGGAGGGAGAGATTGATCAGCGGTTACACAAAAAGCTGGAGAAACTCAGCGGGTGCAGCAGCATCTAAGGAGCGAAGGAGATAGGCGACGTTTCGGGTCGAGACCCTTCTTCAGAGACCAGAGATAGATCAGCCATCATTATTCAATGGTGTAGTACACTTGATGGACCGAATAGCCTAATTCTGCTATCACTTATGAATTTATGAAATTAATTTAGTTTAAAGACAAGCACAGAAACAGGCCCTTTGGCCCATCGAGTCCAGGCCGACCAGCAATCGTGAAGAAACCGAAAGATCCCGGAGAAATCCCATGCGGGTCACGGGGAGAACGTACAAACTCGGTAGCGACAGAACCTGTAGTCGGGATGGAACCGGGGACTCTGGCGCAGTGAGGCAGCAACTCTACCGCTGCGCCGCCGTGCCGCCCTCAACTGCGAACGCTGAAATAGATAGAAGTGCAAATGAAGAGTGTGATCTCACGATTTAAAATTCACAGGTCATAATGTTCCCGATAAATGGTGCAAATTGCTCCTGTTGTTTCATTCAAATGTAATTTACGCGGTTCTACTTTTACAGAGCATGGTGTCAATATAGAATTGTTATAATTGCAGATATTAATAGCGGAGGTACTCATAGAAATAATGTACATAGAATCTGAAAATCCTCGTGAATAATGCAGTGTAGTTGAACCACAGTGCTTGTCATTCCTTCTCTCTTTAAGGAGCCAGCATTTGTGTTGGGAGGGTACCTGCACCTGGACTGTTGTGTGCAGTTTTGGTCCCCTAATTTGAGGAAGGACATTCTTGCTAATGAGGGAGTGCAGCGTAGGTTCACCAGGTTAATTCCCGGGATGGCAGGACTGTCTCTAATGCTGAGAGAATGGAGCGGCTGGGCTTGTATACTCTGGAATTTAGAAGGATGAGAGGTTATCTTATTGAAACATATAAGATCATTAAGGGTTTGGATACGCTAGAGGCAGGAAACGTGTTCCCGATGTTGGGGGAGTCCAGAACCAGGGGCCACACAGTTTAAGAATAAGGGGTAAGCCATTTAAGACGGAGATGAGGAAACACTTTATCACACAGAGAGTTGGGAATCTGTGGAATTCTCTGCCTCAGAGAGCGGTGGAGGCCGGTTCTCTGGATGCTTTCAAGAGAGAGCTTGATAGGGCTCTGAAAGATAGCGGAGTCAGGGGCCATTGGGTGAAGACAGGAACGGGGTACTGATTGGGGATGATCAGCCATGATCATATTGAATGGCGGTGCTGGCTCGAAGGGCCGAACGGCCTACTCCTGCACCTCTTGTCTATTGTCTATTATAACATAAGATAGTCCTTGTGCCCTTAAAACTTTTTACATTGGTGTTTTCATTTCAATCTCTGAGTTAGGATTTCAATGTTGGGTAGCTTGTGCCAGCAGCCCAGACCATCACACAAACCAATCTCCCTTCCATTGACTCCATCTACACCTCACGCTGCCTCAGCAAGGCCAGCATTATCATCAAGGACCAGTCGCTCCCCGGCCACTCCCTCTTCTCCCCTCTCCCATCGGGCAAGAGGTACAGAAGTGTGAAAACGCACACCTCCAGATTCAGGGACAGTTTCTTCCCAGCTGTTATCAGGCAACTGAACCATCCTACCACAACCAGAGAGCAGCGCTGAACTACTATCTACCTCATTGGTGACCTTCGGACTATCTTTGATCGGACTTTACTGACTTTACCTTGCACTAAACCTTATTCCCTTATCATGTATCTGTACACTTCTTCTTCCATATGACGTGCACAGCCTAAAGTTGTAAGACAACTTGTTCTATTTGATCTTGTGTGTGAACGTCAGGTTGATTGTATTAATCAAAACAGGGTGGACCACGTGAATGTTGCAATCTCCCACCCCATCTGCACACTGTGAATGGGTCGATTGTAACCATGCACAGGTTCATCACTGTACCTCGGTACACATGACAATAAACACAACTAAACTGAAGCTAGTTTGAGAATTGACTTGAAAGAACAGTGATGATTCCCTTGTCTCACGGTTGAGTTTAGAAGGTTGAGGGGGGGACCTGATTGAAACTTACCGAATAATGAAAGGCCTGGATAGAGCGGATGTGGAGAGGATGTTTCCACTGGTGGGAGAGTCTAGGACCAGAGGTCCCAGAGATTGACAGATTAGTCCGGGTGTCAGGGGTTATGGGGAGAAGGCAATAGAATGGGCGAGCACGGTGGCGCAGCGGTAGAGTTGCTGCCTCACAGCGCCAGAGACCAGGGTTTGATCCTGACTACGGGTGCTGTCTGGACGGAGTTTGTACGTTCTCCCCGTGACCTGCGTGGCTTTTCTCCGGGATCTGCGGTTTCCTCCCACACTCTAAAGACGTACAGGTTTGTAGGTTAATTGGCTTGATATAATTGTAAATTGTCCCTAGTGGGTGTAGATTAGTGTTAATGTGCGGTGATCGCTGGTCGGTGCGGTCTCGGTGAACCGAAGGGCCTGTTTCTATGCTGTAACACTAATTTAAACTAAACTAAAGGGGTGGAGAGGGAAAAACAAATTTGATGATTGAATAACGGAGTAGACTTGATGTGCCAAAATCGGGATCCCGTGGTCAGGATCAAACTTGGGTCTCTGGCGCTGTGAGGCAACAACTCTACTGCTACGCCACTGTACTGTCCTTAAACATAGCTTAGATGGAACTAGCTTAGCTGGGGCAGCTTGGCTTTGCATGGATGCAAATCCATGATCGGGGATCGCTGGTCGGCACGGACCTGGTGGGCCGAACGGCATGTTTCCCCGCAGTATCTCGAAACAAAACTAAGCTAAATTAAAAACACTAATTGACAGTGAAGGCATTAGGATGACTTGTAGTTCAGTGATGCTGATTACACCAGCCACCGAGATGAGCCAGATTCATCGTCCCGATGATTAATAGAGCGCTGTTGGCTCCCGAAAAGAAACATTTCTTTCATGGTCATTTTTCACTCAAGAAGTTTAAAAAAAAAATCAAAAACAGGTGTCCGCTTTGCTTTTCGCATAAATTAATCTTTCTGTTTTTCTAATTTAAATTTCATAACTGATCTTATAACGCTGCACGAAAGGTGGGCCAAGAGTGATCACTCAGACACGAAGTCAAGCCCAGTAATCAAAGCGCAGGCGGAATAAAATAATGTCTGCAGCTCGTGCTCTTGTGCTTAATGGGTGCGGAACATGAGGGGACCTGAAACATAGAGGCTTGGAAAATAGGCGCAGGAGTAGGCCATTCGGCCCTTCGAGCCAGCACCGCCATTCAATATGATCATGGCTGATCATTCAAAATCGGTACCCCCGTTCCTGCTTGCTCCC
>OY740807.1:36302287-36529787 GCA_963514005.1 Raja brachyura | reverse complement strand
CCTAATTAAGCCCTTTGTCCTCCTATGCTGAATTTCTCCCAGTCCTCTGGTAGACTGCTTTTTCTGGCTAATTTATACGCTTCATCTTTTGTTTTGATACTATCCCTGATTTCCCTTGTTATCCACGGATGCACTACCTTCCCTGATTTATTATTTTCCAAACTGGGATGAACAATTGTTGTAGTTCAGCCATGCAGTCTTTAAATGCCTTCCATTGCATATCTACCGTCAACCCTTTAAGAATCAATTGCCAGTCTATCTTGACCAATTCACGTCTCATATCCTCAAAGTTACCTTTCTTTGAGTTCAGGACCCATGTTTCTGAATTAACAATGTCACTCTCCATCCTAATAAAGAACTCAACTATATTATGGTCACTGTTGCCCAAGGGGCCACGCACAACAAGGCTGCTAACTAACCCTTCCTCATTACTCAATACCCAGTCTAGAATAGCCTGCTCTCTCGTTGGTTCCTCTACATGTTGGTTTAGAAAACTATCCCGCATACATTCCAAGAACTCCTCTTCCTCAGCACCCCTGCTAATTTGATTCACCCAATCTATATGTAGATTGAAGTCACCCATTATAACTGTTTTACCTTTGTTGCACGCATTTCTAATTTCCATTTTGATGCCATCCCCAACTCCACTACTACTGTTAGGTGGCCTGAACACAACTCCCACTAGAGTTTTCTGCCCCTTAGTGTTTTGCAGCTCTACCCATATCGATTCCACATCCACCAAGCTAATGTCCTTCCTTTCTATTGCATTAATCTCCTTTTTAACCAGCAACTCTACCCTACCTCCTTTTCCTTTCTGTCTATCCCTCCTGAATATTGAATATCCCTGGATGTTCAGCCTCCAGCCTTGGTCACCCTGGAGCCATGTCTCTGTGATCCCAACTATATCATACTCATTAATAGCTATCGGCACATTCAACTAATCCACCTTATTACGAATGCTCCTCGCATTGAGACACAAAGCCTTCAGGCTTGTTCTTACAACGCTCTTACCCCTTATACAATTATGTTGAAAAGTGGCCCTTTTTGATTTTTGCCCTGGATTTGTCTGCCTGCCACTTTTACTTTTCACCTTGCTCCCTATTGCTTCTACCCTCGTTTTACACCCCTCTGTCTCTCTGCTCACACATTTAAGAAACCCACCACCTCTTATTCTCTGTTTATTATTTTTTTCTTCTTTCCCCCCCGACATGTTGGGTCTGAGTGCTTCCCTTCTCTGCCTCCTGCCTCACACACTGTCTACTAGCTTTCTCTATTTGACTCCCTCCCTCCAACCGATCTAGTTTAAAGTCTCCCCAGTAGCCTTTGCAAATCACACATACACACACATGTACACATGCGCACACACATGTACACACACACACATACACGTACACACATATATACACACAGACACGTACACACACATATATTTTGTACTTTTTTTGTTGTTTACAGTACAGTATGTTTACATATTGTGTCGTGCTGCAGCTAGTAAGAATTTCTTTGGGACATATGACAATAAAACACTCTGGACTCTTGACTTTCGATTGATGATACAGCATTGAAAAAGACCCTTCGGCCCACCGAGTCCATGTCGACCATTGATCACTTGTTCACACCAGCTCTATGTTCTCCCACCTTCACATCCACTCCTTACACACTAGGGGGCAATTTTACCGGGGTGCCGATTAGCGTTCAAACCCGCACGTGATTGGAATGCGGGAGGAAACCGGAACAACCGGAGAAAACCCACGCACTCACAGGGAGAACGTGCAAACTCCGTGCGGACAAGCACCCGAGGTAAGGATCGAACCCGGGCCTCTGGAGCTGCTGAAAGTCAAAACTTTCTTTTAAAGCCACGGTAAATTGCGTTGTGAAACTGTCTAGCCCTCAGCGCTGCACAGCACCGTTATACTGTCCAGTCCCTCCACGCTCATATCCTGGCAGCTCCACATCTTCAACCTGTTAAAGAAAAGTGTCAATTGCGGTCGAGGCCCCACAGAACTGTTCATGGGAAATTGGAAGAGGTAAGGGCCTGTCCCACCAGCATGCAACTCTATGCGATGAGCGCGACCTAACGTGGTCGCTTGAGCCGTCCGGCGTCGTGGGGCAGGTCCCACTTCGGTCGCCGGAGCCGTGCGGAATTGTGCGGAGTTCGTCCCGACATCGCGCGGGGCTCCGAAAAACTGACCATGTTCAAAAATTCCGCGCGGCAATGGCTTGTCGGCTCGCAGTCGCCTCGACGCATTATACACCGCCTCGATGTCGTGCCTCCGTGACCCTCTCAGTATGTGCCTCCGTGACCCTCTCTGTGTGTGGCTCCGTGGCCCTCTCTGTGTGTGCCTCTGTGCCCCTCTCTGTCCTGGCGAACTTACCTTTAAGACTTCGCTCCAAGTTCGCCTCACTTTGCGCCGCGTTGCGCCACTCACCTCGCTGCCGGTTTGGTCGCGCTTGCCGCATGCAGGCGCATGCTGTTGGGAAGGGCCCTGCACAGGGATCACCCGACCTCCGCGCGGCCCCTGCTTCTAGTTTGATCGCGTGGAGTCGGATGCTGGTGGGACAGGCCCTGAACGGTATTGTAGCGACTTGGGTCGAACCAGAATATATTCTTGTCAGCCCAGAAGACCTCAAACTTGCTGAGAGCGAAGAATAACGGTGGTGACAATTTCTAACCTCTTGGTGTTGGAACAAAAGTAAATGGTTGCAGTGGCTTCAATGTTGAAACAAATAATATGTTTGAGTTTCTCCAGCACCTTTGTCTACCTTCGATTTTCCAGCATCTGCAGTTCCTTCTTAAACACTATGTTTCTGCTCCATATCTCTGGGCTGCCGTGGGCTTCAGGTATTTACTTTGAAGGAGGGAGGTGCTACTTTGATCCACGGAGATCAACCAGGACCTGGTGCATCTGTTGCCTCTACCTGAACCAGTTCAGTTTAGTTTATGGTCACGTGTACCGAGGTACAGCGCTAAGCTTTTGCTACGTGCTATCCAGTCAGCGGAAAGACAAGACATGATCACAATCGAGCCATTCGTGGTGTACAGATACATGATAAAGGGGATAATGTTTAGTGCAAGGTAAAGTCCGATTAAAGATAGTCGGGGCCGCTCTCAATTTTGGTGGTAGGATGATTCAGTTGCCTGATAACAGCTGGGAAGAAACTGTCCCTGAATCTGGAGGTGTGCGTTTTCGCACTTCTGTACCTCTTGCCTGAGGGAGAGGGGAGAAGAGGGAGTGGCCAGGGTGCGACTCGTCCATGATTGTGCTGCTGGTGCCAGGGACCCAGGTTCGATCCCGACTACTGGTGCTGTCTGCACGGAGTTTGCACGTTCTCCCCGTGACCTGCGTGGGTTTTCTCCGGGTGCTCCAGTTCCCTCCCACACTCCAAAGACGTGCAGGTTTGTAGGTTAATTGGCTTCGGTAACTTGTAAATTGTCTCGAGTGTGTAGGATAGTGCTAGTGTGCGGGTGATCGCTTGTCGATGTGGACTCGGTAGGCCCTAAGGCCTGTTTCCTCGCTGTATCTCTGAACCCTAAAGTCAGGTCAGGTCGGGGTGGGTGGAGGGGGGGAGAGAGTCCCCCTGCCACGGGTACCATGTAATCCCACGCTACCTGCTCCATGGTCGGATAGTCGGCGACTAAACCGTCTCCCCCACCTGGTTTGCCGGGTGAGGAGGGGGCTGTGGCCCCCCAGCAGGACCAAAAACAAGACCTGTCAAAGGGCGGATGAGCTCCTAGCGAGCCAACGTCCACCCACACTTCAGTAGAAGTTGCGATCGCTGTCATAAGGAATGGAGAAAACATGTAATGTAATTCTTCCCTCTCCGTGCTTCTCAAAAGAGGAGTTGTACAAACTAAACTCTAAAAACAGGAAGTCTAAAGTCTTTTTCTCACAGAGAGTTGTGAGTCTGTGGAATTCTCTGCCTCAGAGGGAGGTGGAGGCCGGTTCTCTGGATGCTTTCAAGAGAGAGTTAGATAGGGCTCTTAAAGATAGCGGAGTCAGGGGATATGGGGAGAAGGCAGGAACGGGGTACTGATTGGGGATGATCAGCCATGATCACATTAAATGGCTGCGCTGACTCGAAGGGCCGAATGGCCTACTCCCGCACCTATTGTCCATTGTCTATGAAGAAGCAGGCACTAAACGTCATTCGAAAATTCCGCGCTGTATCTCGAAAGGCTAAAGTCGAGTCTAAAGTCTTCCAATTCATTTAAGCTCTTGCCGCGTTAGGGGAGCAGACCCCAGGTGAATTAGCAGCAGCGAGTTGGATCCACCTGCGGTCCTGGACGTATTTTAGAGTGTAGCTTTCACCTTGTGATAAACCCGCTGTCATGTTTGTGCCCGTTGATAAATGGGGTCCTGTTGTACAATTTCCTAAGCCGTTTCCACGGAGGTTGGCAAGTGGCAAGCCAGGTCAAATGTAAGACCCTGTAAACTTGAAGATTTGCTCCAAACCCATCCATCATCGAAGCCACACACAAATCAAGCCCACAGCGCGCTCCTGCAAGAATTCACCATTGCTGGAATGTTTGGATGAATTATTTAATGCAGCACAATCAATTATTTCTGTATGTGCCGTTCTGGTGCAGTGACCGATGCAATCTGGACTTCAGTGTGACCACCAGCCTTGCCAGTGTGTGATAGAGTAGATGGGCATAATAGGCTGGAGTTACTCAGCGGGTCAGGCAGCATCTCTGGAGAAAAGGAATAGGTGATGTTTCGGGTCGAGACGCTCCTTCAGACTGAGAGTCAGGGGAAAGGGGAGACGGGAGATATAGACGGCGGTGTAGAGAGATATAGAACAAATGAATGAAAGATATGCATCAAAGTAACGATGATAAAAGAAACAGGCCATTGTTAGCTGTGGGCTAGGTGAAAACGAGTCACAGACAATGAGACTCACCGGGGTGACTTTAACAATCACTAAGGTGGGGGAGGGACGGAGAGAGAGGCGATGCAAGGGTTACTTGAAGCTTGAGAAATCAATATTCATACCGCTGTGTTGTAATCTGCCCGAGTGAATTATGAGGTGCTGTTCCTCCAATAGGTTGCTGCCTTACAGCGCTAGAGACTCGCGTTCAGTGCAGTCTGTACGGAGTTTGCACGTTCTCCCCGTGACTACGTGAATTTTCTCCGGGGTGCGCCAGTTTCTTCCCACATCCCCAAAACACGCGGGTTGGTAGTTTAATTGGCCCTCTGTAAACATGGCCATAATGTGCGGGGAGTGGATGAGAAAGTGGGGTAACATGGAACTAGTGTGCGTGGATGATCGATGGTTAGCATGGACTCGGTGGGCCGAAGGGCCTGTTTTCATACAGTGTCACTTAAAACTAACCAGAAAAAGTGTAAAACCAAGACAGCACTAATTACTACCAGATAATAACTGGGCCTCGAGCACCTCAAGTGGTACGTGGTTATTAAGCTGGTTCATAAAATCATAAGATTATAAGTGATAGGAGTAGAATTAGGCCATTCGGCCCATCAAGTTCACTCCACCATTCAATTATGGCTGATCTATCTCTCCCTGCTAACCCCATTCTCCTGCCTTCTCCCCATAACTGACACCCGCACTAATCAAGAACATTCAGTAACCGGTTCTTAAACATTGGGATTATCCCTGCCTCAACTACCTCCTCTGGCAGCTTTACTGGAAGGAAAAAAAACTTCAGACATTTTAACATCCAGTTTACTGCAACAAATCTAATTCCCTTGCTGATGAGGCTGTCTGGCCAGCGATTAATTATACATCCTGCCCTTATCCATCGGGGCCAGGGAAGATTACTAGCTGGTAATTGTATTTCTAACTCGGGTAACTCTGTAAGTGCCAATGCTTGTTTACTAAAAATAGAAGCACCTTTTGCATCATTTCTGTGAATTAGTCATTTATAGCAGAGATAGACACAGAGTGCTGGAGTAACACAACAAATCAGGCAGCATCTCCGGAGAGAAGGAATAGATGATGTTTTAGGTTTGGAACCCTTTAAAGCCCTGTCCCACGGTACGAGTTCATTCCAAGAGCTCTCCCGAGTTTTGCCCCGATTTGAACTCGGAGATTTACAGTAATGGCCGCTTGTCGGTACTCGGGGCTCTCGTGGACATTTTTCAACGTGGACATTTTTCACCTATTGTCTATTGTGACCACGTGGGATTTCTCCCAGTGCACTGGTTTCCTCCCTCACTCCATAAACATGCATGTTTGCAGGTTAATTGGCTGTGGTAAAATTGTATTGTGAAAAATCTATTGTAAACCCTTAACAATCTTATATGTTTCAATAAGATCCCCGCTCATCCTTCTAAATTTTTCAACGTGTTGAAAAATCTCCACGAGTCTTCCCGTGCTTACCTGCCGTTAGCGAGTCTCCCCGAGTACCTGCCGTTAGCGTTACCAGCCGCTAAGAGACGTTCCCGAGCTCGGACGTACCCGCTACGTTAATTCACCGTGCTTACCCCGAGTTTGATTTTGTTTTAAACTCGGGAGAGATCTTGGAATGAACTCGTACCGTGGGACAGGGCTATTAGTCTTAAGAGATACAGCGTGGAAACAGAACATTTATGGAGAGTAGTGCTTGGTTTAGTTTAGAAATACAGAGGCCTCAAGACGTTGCTGAGAGTTGTGGACGCAGCCCAGACCATCGCACAAACCAGCCTCCCTTCCATTGACTCCATCCACACCTCACGCTGCCTCGGCAAGACCAGCAGCAGAATCAAACATAAGCTGCATCATCTCCCCTCTCACATTATGCAAGAGGTACAGAAGTGTGAAAACGCACATCCCCAGTTTCATCCCAGCTGTGAGCCTGCGGTAAGCATGCAGATACAGCAGGCAGTGAAGAAAGCGAATGGTATGTAGGCCTTTATAACAAGAGGAGTCGAGTATAGGAGCAACGAGGTCCTTCTGCAGTTATACGGGGCCCTAGTGAGACCACACCTGGAGTATTGTGTGCAGATTTGGTCCCTAATTTGAGGAAGGACATTCTTGCTATTGAGGGAGTGCAGCGTAGGTTTACAAGGTTAATTGCCGAGATGGCGGGACTGTCATATGCTGAGAGAATGGAGCGGCTGGGCATGTACACTCTGGAGTTTAGAAGGATGAGAGGGGATCTCATTGAAACATTTAAGATTGTTAAGGGTTTGGACACGCTAGAGGCAGGAAACATGTTCCCGATGTTCTCGGTGGGCCGAAGGGTCTGTTTCCACGCTGTATCACTAAACTGAACTAAAGTAAAGACCTGTGGGGAGAATCAGGCAGATACAGGCAGAGATAGATAGGTTCCTGATTAGTACGGGCGTCCAGGGTTATGGGGAGAAGGCAGGAGAATGAGTTTAGGAGGGAGAGATAGATCAGCCATGATTGAATGGTGGAGTAGACTTGATGGGCCGAATGTTCCAATTCTGCTCTTATACCTTATGACGTCCCAAGGGGACGTAGGCTGACATGAGACATATCCATAGGGTTCTGCCATTATTCCAGGACCAGAGGACATAAGTTTAAGGTGAAGGGGAAAAGATGCAATAGGAGCCTGAGAGGTAACTTTTTCACACAAAGGGTGGTGGGCGTATGGAACGAGCTGCCGGAGGGGGTAGTTGAGGCAGAGACTATTGCAACGTTGAAGAAACAGTTAGACAGGCAGATGGATTGGACCTGGAGGGATATGGGCCAAATGCAGGCAGGTGGGACTATTGTAGCTGAGACATGTTGGCCGGTTTGGGCAGGTTGGGCCGAAGGGCCTGTTTCCACGCTGTATCACTCTATGACTAGACATTAGAGACAGCGTGGATACAGGGCGTAGGGGATGAAGAAGGGTCTTGACCTGAAACATTGCCTATCCACATCCATCCATAAATGGTACTGGATCTGCTGAGTAACTCCAGGACTTTGTGTTTCACTCAAGATTCCAGCATCTGCAGTTTTGGAGGTACAGCATGGAAACAGGCCATTCGGCCCAACAACCATGCACACTAGTTCTATATTATCCCACTTACTCATCCACTCACTACACACTAAGGACAATGTTGCAGCGGCCAGCCAACCTACGGTTTTGGGATGCAGGAGGGTGAACCGGAGCACCCAGAGGAAACCCACACAGTCACAGGGAGAACGTGCAAACTCCACACACACACACACACACAGAGCACACCCAAGGTCAGGATGGGACCTGGGTCTCTTGCACGATGGGGCAGCAACGCTACCAGCTGCACCACTGTGCTGCCCATTGCGTCTTTGTGCCTGGTGCCGCCACCGGTGAGCCCATGTTGGGACAGCGTTAGGTCGCTGTGCAGATCGGGAACTGCTCCAGTAGACAGACTGCGCGGCCCGACCGAACTTTGGACTTTGGAAATGGTGGCAAAACACGTGTGCGTAAATAGAACGGTGGCGCAGCGGTCCTGCCTCTATTGGGGGGGTGCAGCGTAGGTTCACGAGGTTAATTCCTGGGATGGCGAGACATAATTCCCGTCATATGCTGAGAGAATGGAGCAGCTGGGCTTGTACACTCTGCAGTTTAGAAGGATGAGAGGGGATCTCATTGAAACATATATGATTATCAAGGGTTTGGACACGCTAGAGGCAGGAAACATGTTCCCGATGTTGGGGGAGTCCAGAACCAGGGGCCACAGTTTAAAAATAAGGGGAAGCCATTTAGATTGGAGAAGAGGAAACACTTTTTCACACAGAGAGTTTTGAGTCTGTGGAATTCTCTGCCTCAGAGGGTGGTGGAGGCCGGTTCCCTGGATGCTTTCAAGAGAGAGCTAGATAGGGCTCTTAAAGATAGCGGACTCAGGGGATATGGGGAGAAGGCAGGAACGGGGTACTGATTGTGGATGATCAGCCATGATCACATTGAATGGCGTTGCTGGCTCGAAGGGCCGAATGGGCTACTCCTGCACCTATTGTCTATTGTGACCACGTGGGTTTTCTCCTGGTGCTCTGGTTTCCTCCCGCACTCCAAAGACACGCAGGTTTGCAGGTTAATTGGCTGTGGTAAAATTGTATTGTAAAAAATCTATTGTAATCCCTTAACAATCTTATATGTTTCAATAAGATCCCCGCTCATCCTTCTAAATTCCAGAGTGTACAAGCCCAGCCGCTCCATTCTCTCAACATATGACGGTCCCGCCAATGATGTACAGGGATCTTTGTTCATCACTGTCTGGAAGTCACCTCAGCATCATTTACCTCAAAAGCAAGGGTGGTTCTAATTAGATAAGAAGCGACTTTTGATGAAAGGGTCTGCTTACTGCACTCTGCTGTGGTGGGGGAATTTAATTATGCTGAGGAAGGGAAGTCTTCAGATGGCCACGTTTTATTAAAGCTGTTTATGAAATGTGGAACCATAGATAACTGTACAAATAACACGTTAGTCAAGGTGATGTGGATAATCATATTTGAAAAAGAGTGCATATTATGTACACAAAGACCAGCATCTTTATGAAAAGTTGTTTTCATGTTTTCATCTTAATAACATTTTTCAACCCTTTTTACCATCGCTTAGAGTAACAGAAATGTATCTCTCTCTCTCCCACACACACACTCTCTCTCTCTCCCTCTCTCTCTTTCTCCCTCTCTCTCTCTGCTTTCTGTCTCTCTCCCCCCCCTCTCTCTTTCTCTCTCTGTCTCTCTCATCCCCCCTCTCTCTCTCTCTCTCTCTGTCTCTGTCTGTGCCTGTGTGTCTCACTCCGTCTGTCTCTCTCTTTCTGTGTCTCTGTCTCTCTCTCTCTGACTCTCTGTCTCTCTCTCTGTCTCTCTGTGTGTCTCTTTCACTGTTTTTCTCTCTCTGTCTCTCTCTCTGTCTCTCTCCCTCTCTCTCTCTGTCTCTCTCTGTCCCTCTCTCTGTCCCTCTCTCCTTCTCTCGCTGCCCCCCCCCCCCTCTCTCTCTCTCTCTCCCTCTCCCTCTCTCTCATAGAAAAATAGGTTCAGGAGTAGGCCATTTGGCCCTTTGAGCCAGCACCGCCATTCAATATGACCATGGCTGATCATCTAAAATCAGTACCCTGTTCCTGTATTTTCCCCATATCCATGGATTCATTTAGCCTTAAGAACTAAATCTAACTCTGTCTTGAAATAGATTGTAAATTGTAAATTGCCCCTAGTGTGTAAGATAGTGCTAGTGTACGGGCAGATCGCTGGACGGTGTGGGTTCAGTGGGCCGGAGGGATGAGGTATCGCTAAAATAAATTAAACTAAAGAATGGAGGGATATGGATCAAGTGCAAGCTGATGAGATCAGTTTAACCTGACGTTATGGTCGACACGAACATGATGGATGGATGGGTCTGATCCTGCACTGTTTTATATATTACGTTCTCAAGTACCAATTTTCCTCTGTTCAATGAATATTTTCACAAGATTTTATTTTCTTTCTGCGTTACCAATAGTTTAAACCCAATGGATTGTGTGTTTGGCTGGGATGAAAAATGACCAGCACACAATTTGCCAAAACAAAAAACTGACTGACTATCACTTAAACCAAACTGAGACGACTTGCGGTTTGTCACCGTAAGCGCTCTATCTCTCTCTCGCCGGTCCAATAGCGCTGCAGATTTTGGAAATGATAAGTGATCCGAGAACCTTTCCTTTTGATTGAACCTTCAGAATTGAGGACATTTGAGGCATTAATGTGCCATTTTCCACGCTGGACTCTACACAACGCTCAATGATTTATATTCCTGCAGCGCCATGAAGGGAATTAGGATGGGATTTAGGGCACCAATCCAATCTCCTGCCCAACAGCGGTCTGGAGATGTAAGGCTGACATTTGCCCACCCGCAATGGTATATTCTCCCAGGTCATCGCTCTCCGTGAGGTATCGTGCTTAAAGTAATCTTTTCATTTCTATAACGGTTCGGATGATGGATGGCTATGGATTGGCACGTGGCAGATATCATTCTCTCGTGTCAGCAGGACATACAACCCAAGCGCACATTGGAGGAACAGCACCTCATCTGTGTAGGAAGCATCTGCAGATGCTGGTTCAAAGCAAAGATAGGCATAAAAAGCTGGAGAAACTCAGCGGGTCACACAGCATCCCTAGAGAAAAGGAATAGATGATGTTTCTGGTCGAGACCCCTCTTCAGACCTCATATTTCGCTTGAGCAGCTTACGGCCCAGCGGTAGGACTTTTGATATCTCTAACTCCAAGTAATCCTTGCTCACCCTCTCTCTCCGTCCTAGTTTTGATTGGGGATGATCAGCCATGATCACATTGAATGGCGGTGCTGGCTCGAAGGGCCGAATGGCCTACTCCTGCACCTATTGTCTATTGTCTATTTTTCTACTATTTTCACTGTGCCCTCCAGAATAATGTAGTGTGCCTCATTGTCACCTTCCCCTCAGCCGGCAATGACTTTGTTTGCTTTGATCTGTCATTTTCACACCTTACCCTCCCATATCTCCAGTCTCCCTCTCCCCCTGACTCTCAGTCTGAAGAAAGGATCAACCCGAAAAGCCTCCTATTCCTTCTCTCCAGAGACACTGCCTGACCTGCTGAGTTACTCCAGCATTTTGTGCCCATCTTCAGGATAAATAACTCAAGATTCACCATTCAAGAGAGTTTATTGTCATGTGTCCCTGATAGGACAATGAAATTCTTGCTTTGCTTCAGTAGAACATAGTAGGCATTGACTACAAAACAGATCAGTGTGTCCATATACCATTATATAAATATATACACACATGAATAAATAAATTGATAAAGTGCAAATAAACAGATAATGGGCTATTAATGATCAGAGTTTTGTCCGAGCCAGGTTTAATAGCCTGAAGGCTGTGGGGAAGTAGCTATTCCTGAACCTGGACGTTGCAGTCTTCAGGCTCCTGTAACTTCTACCTGAAGGTAGCAGGGAGATGAGTGTGTGGCCAGGATGGTGTGGGTCCTTGATGATGCTGCCAGCTATTTTGAGGCAGCGACTGTGATAAATCCCCTCGATGGTGGGGAGGTCAGAGCCGATGATGGACTGGGCAGTGTTTACTACTTTTCGTAGTCTTTTCCGCTCCAGGGTGCTCAAGTTGCCGAACCAAGCCATGATGCAACCGGTCAGCAAGCTCTCTACTGTACACCTGTAGAAGTTGCTCACCTACTCTTTATGCCGTCCATTATCACGTGGTGAGGTTTCTCTCTGTTCTGCCATTTCCGACCGTTTGTTGTTATGGCTGTTCAATTTTGCAAGTAGTTCTTGCGGCACGACAACCTTGTGCGGTCTTTCATTCCTCGTAGCATGTTGGAGCAAAAATTAATTCATGAACCAAACTGAGATTCAAAATGGCCAGCTGATTATTGCAGACACAATTTGTCATCTGGAAGAGGGGAAATGTCTGAAGAAGGGTCTCGACCCGAAACGTCGCCTATCTCCTTTGTTCCTTAGATGCTGCTGCACCCGCTGAGTTTCTCCAGCTTTTTGTGTAACCCCCGAATTATTTAATGAAATTGGTGCCTTGGTAAAGAAATCCTCAGGTGTGAGCAACTGATGGAAGGAATGCATTCTGTTCAACCCATTCGGTAGAGTCGCTGCCTCACAGCCCCAGAGAACCCGGTTCGATCCCGACTACGGATTCTATCTGCACGGAGTTTGCGCGTTCTCCCCGCGACCCGCGTGGGTCCCCCCCCCCCCCCCCCCGGGTGCTCCGGTTCCCTCCCACACTCCGAAGACGTGCAGGTTGGTCAGTTAATTGGCTTCTGTAAATTCTCCCAAGTGTGTGTGCGTGTGGGATAGTGTGAGTGCGCGGGGATCGCTGGCCGGCGCGGACTGGGTTGGCCGAAGGGCCCGTTTCTGCGCTGTGTCTCTAAACTAAACTGGACCGAACTAAATTTTTTTTTGTTAAGTTTTTTTATTAGTTAGAAGCAATTACATAATTTAAAAAAAAAGATACGTGTTCATTGTTGACATAATAAAAATCATTTTGTTCTTTGTAGATATACATAATCAGTATTATTTATGGTAATCCTTGCTTAATAATTGTGCTTCTATATTATTTTTTCCCATTTTTTATAAAGGTAGAAAATAGTAGAAAAAGATTAAACAAAAAAATATATATATATATATTAAAAAGTTGGGAAAGAATAGAATATTCTACAGATTTCACATCGTTGGAGATATATCCACGTTTTATGAAATGTACTACTTAATCTATTCTTCGATTCTGGTTTCAGTCGGGTTCTCGTGCCGAACCAGTTTGCCCCTTCAAATATTCAATAAATGGGGACCATTTTTTAAAAAATAGTTCTTGTTTGTCCATTCAGACAAATCTTAATCTTTCCAAATATAGGGTCTCCGACATTTCCGTAATCCACATTTTAATTGTGGGGGTTATAGAGCCTTTCCAAAATTTTAATATTAATTTTTTCCCAATTATTAAACTATAATCAATAAAAATTCTTTGATTCGAAGTAATGAATTGATTTGGTTCCGTTATTCCTAATATTATTAATTTTGAGTCAGGAGCCAGTTTGGTATTGACATCTCTTCTGAGATTATCTTAAAAATTTCCATCCAAAAATTGTTAATTTTTATACAACTTACGAATGAGTGCAATAGGTTAGCCTCTAAATGTTGGCATTTATCACAAATAGGGGAAACACTTGGAAAAATTCTATTCAGTTTTGTTTTTGAATAATGCAGTCTATGTAATACTTTATGGACCGAACTAAATTTGACGAGCTAGCATAGGCAGAATGGGCCAAATGGTCTCCTCCTCCGCTGCCTAACTCTGACTTAGTAGCATGCGTAATACCAGGATTCACATTCGTTTGACCTTTCCTTTGAATTAGTCAGGTCTATGCAATGGGAGCAGGGAGTTTATCATTTTACCTCTCACATTGCCTCTGTTATTACCTAGAGCCGCTGTTATTGTATGTATAAATCATTTCTATATTAATGTTGGTGACATTCTATTGTATATTCTGCTCACTACGTATAACCTTCTGCTCGCACTAAAGTCAATTGTAATTGTAACTATCGCTGTATTTTAATATTTCAAATGTCTGTAATCATCCGAGAATAAATTACTTTTTTTTTTGGAATGAATGACATTTCATACCTTCAGCTGAAAATCTGCATCATAATGACTTAAAAATCCATCCCCACAGCGTTGAATAAGGGTGTATTAACAAAATGGCTAATCGGCTACAAGCTGGGAGAACTAGCTTTTTCGTCAAAGTCGTCCTAAAAGATGAAGAGGGGAACTGGAAATGTCATTAAATGGAACGTGGACAGTTGACAGCACGATCTCAAAGAGATCGCCTATCATGGTGGCGCAGCGGTAGAGTTGCTGCCTCACAGCGCCGGAGACCCAGGTTTGATCCTGACCACGGGAGCCGCCGGTACGGAGTTTGCACGCTCTCCCCGTGGCCTGCGTGGGTTTTCTCCAAGATCGTCGGTTTTCTCCCACACTCCAAAGACGTGCAGGTTTGTTGGTTAATTGGCTTGGCATAAATGTAAATTGTCCCGGGTGTGTGTGTAGGATCGCGTTTGTGTGCGGGGATCGCTGGTCAGTGCGGACTCGGTGGGCCGAAGGGTCTGTTTCCGCGCTGTATCTCTAAACTTAAACTAAACTGAACTAAGTTAGTTGAAGGGAGAGACTCACATATCATAGAGTTGTAGAGTGATACAGCATATTACAATTCCGGGACTCGAGGGGCCTGAGCTATAGGGAGAGGTTGAGCAGGCTAGGACTCTATTCCTTGGAGCGCAGGAGGATGAGGGGTGTACTTATGGAGGTGTATAAAATCATGAGAGGAATAGATTGAGTAAATGCACCAGAGGACATAGGTTTAAGGTGAAGGTGGGGGAAAGATTTAATGGGATCCTGAGGGGTAATTGTTTTACAACAGGGGGGGTGGGTGTATGGAACGAGCTGCCGGAGGAGGTAGTTGAGGCAGGTACTATCACAATATTTGGACAGGTACATGGAGAGCATAGGTTTAGAGGGTTATGGGCCAAACGCAGGGGGATGGGACTAGTGTTGATGGGGTATATTATAAGGACATAGGGTCATAAGTGACAGGAGAAGAATTAGGCCATTCGGCCCATCAAGACTGATCCATCATGGCAGATCTATCTCTCCCTCCTAACCCCATTCTCCTGCCTTCTCCCCATAACCCCTGACACCCGCACTAATTTAAGAATCTGTCTATCTGCCTTGAAGATATCCATTGACGACCTCCACGGCCTTCAGTGGGAAAGAATTCCAGAGATTTACCACCCTCTGACTAACAAAATCCCTCCTCATCTCCTTCCTAAAGGAACGTTATAATTCAGAGGCTGTGGCCTCTAGTCCTAGACTCTCCCATTAGTGAAAACATCCTCTCGACATCCACTCCATCCAAGCCTTTCACTGGTCGGTGTGGACAGGTTGGGCTGATGGGCCTGTTTCTACGCTGTATGACTAACACGTCCGAAGTTACTCCAGCACTTTGTGTCATTTCGCGTAAACCAGCATCTGCAGTTCCTTGGATCTACAAGAGTTCCGCATGTTGGGTGAGTCCAGAACCAGGGGTCACTGTTTAAGAATAAGGGGTGGGCCATTTAGGACTGAGATGAGGAAAACCCTTTTCACCCGGAGTGTTGTGAATTCTCTGCCACAGAAGGCAGTGGAGGCCAATTCACTGGATGTTTCCAAGGGAGAGGTAGATTTAACTCTTGGGGCTAACGGAATCAAGGGATATGGGGAGAAAGCAGAAATGGGGCACTGATTTTAGATGATCAGTCATGATCATATTGAATGGCGGTGTTGGCTCAAAGGGCCGAATGGCCTACTCCTGCACCTATTTTTCTACGTTTCTATGTTTCTAGTCAAGAAACTCCCTTTCTTAAGGAGTTGAACAGGCTAGATGCAGGAAGATTGTTCCCGATGTTGGGGAAGTCCAGGACAAGGGGTCACAGCTTAAGGGTAAGGGGGAAATCCTTTAAGACTGAGATGAGAAGGACTTTTTTCACACAGAGAGTGGTGGGTCTCTGGAACTCTCTGCCACAGAGGGTAGTTGAGGCCAGTTCATTGGCTATATTTAAGAGGGAGTTAGATGTGGCCCTTATGGCTAAGGGGATCAGAGGGTATGGAGAGAAGGCAGGTACAGGATATTGAGTTGGATGATCAGTCATGATCATATTGAATGGCGGTGCAGGCTCGAAGGGCCGAATGGCCTACTCCTGCACCTATTTTTCTATGTTTCTATGTTTCCAGTCAAGAGTATTTAATTGCGATGTGTGTCAAAAACAGAACAATGAAATTCTTACTTGTTGCAGAGTAACAAGCCTGTAAGCACAGTAGACATAGGTAACACCATAAACAATACAAACATTCAAGAAACTACTTTAAAAAATGAAACACAATGTAGTGCATAAAACCCCAAAACGGAACCAAACTAAACAGCATCACAATCCCCAATCCAACGGCCAGAGGTAACGTCACCTGTGGTAGCTACACGAGGGTCTGCCTGTTTGAGTTTAGTTCATAGTCACGTGTACCGAGGTACAGTGGAAAGCTTCCCTTGTCTGCTAACCAGTCAGCGGAAAGACAATACATGATTACAATCGTAAGGTGTGAGAACGAACGACATCCACTTTGATTTCTTGTCCTCACACCTTGCACTTCCTTACCTCTGTGTCTCCCTCTCCCCTGACTCTCATTCTGAAGAAGGGTCTTCTTCCCGCCCCCCCCCCCCCCCCCGCTCCCATCCCCACATCAGTCTGAAGAAGGGTCTCGACCCGAAACGTCACCTACTCCTTCGCTCCATACACGCTGCCTCACCCGCTGAGTTACTCCAGCATTTTTGTCTGCCTTCGATTTTTTTCCAGCATCTGCAGTTCTTTCTTAGACACTCAGTCCGAAGGAGGGGGTCCCGACCCGAAACGTCGCCCATTCCCTCCCCTCCTGAGATGCCGCCTGTCCCGGTGAGTTACTTCGGCATTTTGTGTCTGTGTCGTCAAAAGAATAACACTGGCTGGGTTGTTTTTGGAGCAGGCAACACTATCATATCTTTCCCCCATTTACTACTCTTTGTTATTTAGAGAGCAATAAATTCTCAACAGATTTCAAGGCCTGTGCAGAACGTTTGTGCAAAGGCTTGGGACAGAAATGTAACAAGCTTATTTATCTCGGCAACACAATTCCCATGCTCGGGAACTGCACAAGTGTTAAGGAAGATTTGTTATGACCCATTTGCTTCAGTCTGAATTGAAAAGTGCAATGTTGCCGCTGCCTTCTATTTTTAATGAAAATATAATGTGATGTTAAGATTATTGCTGTCATCTGCATCTGACTGAAAGTAATGAATCACTTTGTTAATCGTTGTCACTGCATTATTGAATATCTTTGGGGTATCCTTTGGAATGACGGACAAAATATTATGAATATAATTGCATTTTTCTCTGAGAAAATAAGCAATGTTTGGAAATGGATGGGAAGAGAGAAGATCCGTTCTCTTTCTTATTCATTCGTTGAAGGTCCTGTCAATAGACAATAGACAATAGGTGCAGGAGTAGGCCATTCGGCCCTTCGAGCCAGCACCGCCTTTCAATGTGATCATGGCTGATCATCCCCAATCAGTACCCCATTCCTGCCTTCTCCCCATATCCCCTGACTCCGTTATCTTTAAGAGCCCTATCTAGCTCTCTCTTGAAAGCATCCAGAGAACCGGCCTCCACCGCCCTCTGGGGCAGAGAATTCCACAGACTCACAACTCTCTGTGAGAATTTTTTTTCCTCGTCTCCGTTCTAAGTTTCCTACTCAGGTGATTTTTCCCGGCGACTAGACTGTCACCACATGGTCGCCGGGGGGGTCGCCTGGATGGTCGTGAGTCGTCTCCTCAGTCGCCCAAAGAGACGTAGCGGTTTTCTGGTCGCCGCTGGATTTTGAAATGTTCAAAACCTTTCATGTTTTCCCTTCAACTAACTTAGTTTAGTTTAGTTTAAGTTTAGAGATACAGTGTGGAAACAGACCCTTCGGCCCACCGAGTCCGCACCGACCAGTGATCCCCGCACACAAACGCTATCCTACACACACACCAGGGACAATTTACATTTATGCCCAGCCAATTAACCAACAAACCTGCACGTCTTTGGAGTGTGGGAGGAAACCGACGATCTCGGCGAAAGTCGGCAACCGTGGGCTTGTCGTAGCTTGTCTTCTCCTGACGTAAGTGCTGTCGTAGGTTGGCGTAGGTTGACGCCTGGTGATGTAGTTTGTCGCCGGTGCTGACTTCGATGAATTCCATTGTCGTATTCGCCGGCAGTCGCCAAAATATTCGCCAAGGTGCGACAGGCCCATTAGGCCAATCGCCGGTTTTTCAGCGGCCTGCTACGACTATGACAGTCGCCTAAAAAAATGCCTGTGGGACAGGCCCATTACTTTCAATGTGTGTGCGTGTGTGTGTGCCTCCAGCATTCATCACCATCCCTAACTGTCTGTGAGAAAAAAACGCAAAGTGCTGGAGGAACTCTGCGTGTCAGGCAGCATCTGGGGAGGGGAATGGTCAGGTGACGTTTGAGGCCTGGGCTTTTTTCTGGCCTTTTCTTACCTCCAGTTCTCTCCCCTCGACTTTCAGTCTGAGGAAGGGTGAGCTGGTCGGCGCTGACTTGGTGGGCCGAAGAGCCTGCCCCCGCTGTATCTCGAAAACTAAAAACACAAACTGAAAATACTAAAACACCAGATGATTTTCAAGCCTGATATATTCCATTTGTTTTCCTTTGTGTCCTTCCAAGCCATGGGTAAAATTATCACCGCATGTCAATTGTCCAAACATTCTGTGTATTGGACAAAGCGCTACACAGAAAGACCAGGTAACTATTTAGAACTACTTGGGGCAGCACGGTGGCGCAGCGGTAGAGTTGCTGCCTCACAGCGCCAGAGACCCGGGTTCGTCTGTCTGTACGGAGTTTGGACGGTCTCCCTGTGACCTGCGTGGGTTTTTTCCGACACATAGAAACATAGAAACATAGGTGCAGGAGTAGGCCATTCGGCCCTTCGAGCCTGCACCGCCATTCAATGTGATCATGGCTGATCATCCAACTCAGTATCCCGTACCTGCCTTCTCTCCATACCCCCTGATCCCTTTAGCCACAAGAGCCACATCCAACTCCCTCTTGAATATAGCCAATGAACTGGCCTCAATGACATTCTGTGGCAGAGAATTCCAGAGATTCACCACTCTCTGTGTAAAGAATGTTTTCCACATCTCGGTCCTAAAGGAATTCCCCCTTATCCTTAGACTGTGACCCCTTGTTCTGGACTCCCCAAACATGGGGAACAATCCTCCTGCATCTAGCTTGTCCAACCCCTTAAGAGTTTTGTAAGTTTCTATAAGATCCCCCCTCAATCTTCGAAATTCCAGTGAGTACAAGCCGAGTCTATCCAGTCTTTCTTCATATGAGAGTCCCGACATCCCAGGAACAGTCTGGTGAACCTTCTCTGAACCCCCTCTATGGCAAGAATGTCTTTCCTCAGATTTGGAGACCAAAACTGTACGCAATACTCCAGGTGTTGTCTCAGCACATCCCTGTACAACTGCAGTAGAACCTCCCGGCTCCTATACTCAAATCCTTTCGCTATGAATGCTAACATACCATTTGCTTTCTTCACTGCCTGCTGCACCTGCATGCCTACTTTCAATGACTTGGTTTCCTCCCACACTCCAAAGATGTGCAGGTTTGTAGGTTAATTGGCTTGGTGTAAATGTAAAATTATCCCTAGTGTTTACCATAGCGCTTGTGTGCGGGGATCGCTGTTCAGCGTGGATTCCGTGGGCCGAAGGGCCGGTTTCCCCGCTGTATCTCTAAACTAAACTAACCTACTTAGAACTATATCGACACAAAAAGCTGGAGTGACTCAGTGGGACAGGTTATGGAGAGAAGGAATGGGTGAATCTTCGAAGGAATGGGAAATGCCACCCTTTCCTTCTAGCCAGAGATGCTGCCTGTCCCCCTTCTCCCCGTAACCCCACACGCCCGCACTAATCAAGAATCTATCTCTGCCTTATGCTTTCTTGAATTAATCATGACTTAGATTGGTAAGTATTTGACGGAGTAATCGGCAGAACATCCAGTGTTTGTGCTTGCAAGACGGTCTTCGTCCCAAATCAGAGAGGCTCTCAAACAAGAATCACGATAGAAACATAGAAACATAGAAAATAGGTGCAGGAGTAGGCCATTCGGCCCTTCGAGCCTGCACCGCCATTCAATATGATCATGGCTGATCATCCACCTCAGTGTCCTGTACCTGCCTTCTCTCCACACCCCCTGATCCCTTTAGCCACAAGGGCCACATCTAACTCCCTCTTAAATATAGCCAATGAACTGGCCTCAACTTGATGAATCTCGATGAACACGGTGGCGCAGCGGTAGAGTTGCTGCCTTGCTGAGCTTGCAGCTCGGGAGACGCGGGTTCGATCCCGACTATGGGTACTGACTCTACGGAGTTTGTGCCTTCTCCCCGTGACCTGCGCGGGTTTTCTCCGAGATCTTCGGTTTCCTCCCAACTTTCTGCGTCTATCTTCGGTTTAAACCGGCATCTGCAGTTCCTTCCTACATACGTAGAACTATATCCATAACTAACGTGCCGTTTCCCCGATTCGATATTTAATTCCACAAATGATGAACGGATAATATTTCATTTTGACGCCTTCTCCTGCTATGAAACATTCTTTACCTGAATCCCCGAGAGGCGTTTACTTTGTAATTACTCCGCAAAATGGCTAAAAATGTTGAATGATGCATAAGGGAGTGAAAAGCTGCAAGGTACAAGATCGTAATACATTTATAGCGTGTTTGTTAAACAAATTCCTGTTCCATGTTTGCTTCGGAGAGCTTGAAATGCTTTTTCTGCAGCAGATCAGATAAGAATGATCAACCCATTGTTATGATCGCCCCAGGACCTATTTCTTTCAAGAACCCGCTAAAATTGGACGTTAATAATCCCTTTTATTATTCCTTTGGAACCGCTGCAGATTGTTGCTTAAGGAACTATCATGAACATGGAAACTGTTGTTGCCTATTAATTGATATTGGCAAGGAATAGCTGTCCATGAGTGGCTTTAATGCAGAGACCATTATTCATAAGGATGTATGGTCGTGAGTGATAGTAGCAGAATTAGGCCATTCGGCCCTTCAAGGCTGCCCCGCCATTCAGTCATGGCTGATCTATCTCACCCTCCTAACCCCATTCTCCTGCCTTCTCCCCGTAACCCCACACGCCCGCACTAATCAAGAATCCATCTCTGCCTTATGCTTTCTTGAATTAATCATGGCTTAGATTGGTAAGTATTTGACGGAGTAATCGGCAGAACATCCAGTGTTTGATGCAAGACGGTCTTCGTCTCAAATCAGAGAGGCTCTCAAACAAGAATCACAATAGAAACATAGAAACATAGAAAATAGGTACAGGAGTAGGCCATTCGGCCCTTCGAGCCTGCACCGCCATTCAATATGATCATGGCTGATCATCCAACTCAGTATCCTGTACCTGCCTTCTCTCCATACCACCTGATCCCTTTAGCCACAAGGGCCACATCTAACTCCCTCTTAAATATAGCCAATGAACTGGCCTCAACTTGATGAATCTTGATGAACACGGTGGCGCAGCGGTAGAGTTGCTGCCTTACAGAGCTGGCAGCTCCAGAGACCTGGGTTCGATCCCGACTACGGGTACGGACTGTACGGATTTTATGCCTTCTCCCCGTGACCTGCGCGGGTTTTCTCCGAGATCTTCGGTTTCCTCCCACGCTCCAAAGACGTACAGGTTGGCAGGTTAATCAGTTTGGCTTAAGTGTAAATTGACCCGAGTGTGTGTAGGATAGTGTTAGTGTGTGGGGATCGCTGGTCGGCGCGGACTCGGTGGGTCGAAGGGCCTGTTTCCGCGCTGTATCTCCAAACTAAAAATCCCAAACAGTCATCGAAGTCCAGTGGCAGCTTACACGTTATATCTCAGATCTCAATTGCTGTTCTCATTTTGCTTCAGGCAAAACTAATAACCTCTCAAAGATAATGACGGTGTTCTGTAACTCACAGACTACTTTGTGAGATGCGGTCGAACCTCTTAACAATATATTATAAAGAATACTTGTGTCTCTAATGCAAGAATATCCCATTTTCAGTAATTCCCAGGATAGACTTTCAAACTACCCTTCCAGAAATGTAATTGGTATTACATAGCGTCTTGAAACTTCCAAGATTCTTAAGGGGTTGGACAGGCTAGATGCAGGAAGATTGTTCCCGATGTTGGGGAGGTCCAGGACAAGGGGTCACAGCTTAAGGATAAGGGGGAAATCCTTTAGGACCGAGATGAGAAGGAATTTTTTCACACAGAGAGTGGTGGGTCTCTGGAACTCTCTGCCACAGAGGGTAGTTGAGGCCAGTTCATTGGCTATATTTAAGAGGGAGTTAGATGTGGCCCTTGTGGCTAAGGGGATCAGAGGGTATGGAGAGAAGGCAGGTACGGGATACTGAGTTGGATGATCAGCCATGATCATATTGAATGGCGGTGCAGGCTCGAAGGGCCGAATGGCCTACTCCTGCACCTAATTTCTATGTTTCTATGTTTCTATGAAACAAAACGTCACCCATTCCATCTCTCCAGAGATGCTGCCTGACCCGCTGCGTTACAAATTATGGGCCTGTCCCTCATAGGCGATTTTATCGGTGACTGCTGGCAACTATCATAGTCGTAGCCGGTAACGGAAAAATCGGTGACTGGACCCCCCCCAAAGAAAACGTCTACGACAATATCTACAACAACCTAACTCCTAGTCGACGGCAAGCGACGGCAAGCTACCGACAGCCGGCGACCCATTAGGACGTCCACCTGCGATCACTCCTACTACAAACTCCGTCCACCCGCGACAAGCTACGACAAGGTTGACGTAGGTTGATGTAGGTAGTCACCAATGGAATTCACCGGTCAGTACCAGCGACAACCAACATCATCCTGGCGACGACCTACGTCAGGAGAAGTCAAGCTACGATCGTTGGCGTCAAGCCCACGAGCGCCGGCTGTCGCCGAAACGTTTTGAACGTTTCAAAATCCAGCGGTGACCAGAAAAATGGTACTACTCTTTGGGCGACTGAGGAGACTCCTCACGACCGTACAGGGATCACCCCGACGACCATGTGGAGACAACCTAGTCAACTGTAGTTGCTGAAAACATCGGCCAAGTGGGGCACGCCCACTACTCCAGCTTTGTGTGTCTATCTTCACCTATTACCTCCCAGGCTTTGTCCTGCTTCTAGACACAGGATGCCGGAGTAACTCAGCGGGAAAGGCAGCATCTCTGGAGAGAAATAATGGGTGGCGTTTTCGGGTCGAGATCCTTCTTCAAACTCTGTCCTGTTTCTCCTCTCTTCAAGCTTTCTCCCCTGAGTCATTCGGGCTAAGAGATATAATTAAACAATGAAGTTCAAGTTGAAGCGAATTAATTAATAACTAGTGTAGAGTGGAAATAATTTGGGACTGAGGCATAGATGTGTGCTTAAACTAATGCCGGTGCATATAAATCACTAATGAATATGCAGCCATTTATACATTAGTTGCCCTATTAATAGATCTCAATAATCAGGAATGAGGGGGAGTTCATAAGGTCAGAAGATCATGTGATAGGAGCAGGATTAGGCCATTCGGCCCATCAAGTCTACTCCGCCATTCAATCGTGGCTGATCTCTCTCTCTCTCCTAACCCCATTCTCCTGCCTTCTTCCCATGACCTCTGACACCCGTACTAATCAAGAATCTATCTATCTCTGTCTCCACTTACTTGGCCTCCACAGCCATCTGTGGCAAAGAGCTCCACAGATTCACCACCCTCTGACTAAAGAAATTCCTCCTCGTCTCCTTCCTAAATGAATGTCCTTTAATTCTGAGCCTACGACCTCTGGTCCTAGACTCTCCCACTAGTGGAAACATCCTCCCCTATCCAAGCCTTTCACTATTCGGTACTTTTCAACGAGCTCCCCCCCCCCCCCCCTCATTTTCCTAAACTCCAGTGAGTACAGGCCTAGCGCTGACAAACGCTCATCGTATGTTATGTTTGAGGTTTCCCACAAAGATCAGGGACAATCCACCAGTGTAAAGGCAGATTTTATCTGTGACATTCAATCTTGTGTCACAGCTGGGAAGTAGCAGATAAGGAAGTCCTTGTAATAAAGGGCCTGTCCCACTTGGCGATTTTTTTCAGCGACCGTCGTAGACATTTCGGCATCATTGACTGGCTTATCATGTCACCGAAAAAGTCGCAGCGTGACGACGTATCGACGCGCGGTGTTTCCTCGAGCGTCGCAACTTTTTTTTGTCGCTGCTGGATTTTGAGATGTTCAAAATCTTTCGCCGACCCTGATACGTCATTCAATGACGCCGGCAATCGCCGAAAAAATCGGCAAGTGAGGCAGGCTCTTAAGAGAAAACATATGGGTCAGGAGGGTAGTTATTTCTTGTCAACCAAGCAGAAAACAACCAAAAGGCCTGTGGAAACAAGGAACTGCAGATGCTGGTTTACACCAAAGATAGACACAAAGTGCTGGAGTAACTCAGCGGGTCAAACAGCATCTCTGGAACATAGAAACATAGAAATTAGGTGCAGGAGTAGGCCATTCGGCCCTTCGAGCCTGCACCGCCATTCAATATGCTCATGGCTGATCATCCAACTCAGTATCCTGTACCTGCCTTTTCTCCATACCCTCTGATCCCCTTAGCCACAAGGGCCACATCTACCTCCCTCTTAAATATAGCCAATGAACTGGCCTCAACTACCCTCTGTGGCAGAGAGAAAAGGAATGGGTGACGTTTCGGGTCGAGACCCTTCATCCGACAGAGTGTCAGGGGAGAGGGAAACGAGAGCATGGAAATAGGCCATTCGGCCCACCAAGTCCACACTGCCCCATTGATCACCCATTCACACTAGTTCTATGCTATCCCATATGCTCATCCACGGCCTGCAGACTAGGGGGCAATTTTACAGAGGGCCAACTAACCTACAAACCCGCACGTCTTTGGGATGTGGGAGGAAACCCACACGGTCACAGGGAGCACATGAAAACTCCACACCGACAGCATCCAGGTCTCTGGCGCTGTGAGGCAGCAGCTCTACCAGCTGTGCCACTGTGCCACCCATAAATTAAAAGAGAATACATTTAATTCCTAAACTCCTGCTTTACTTATCAGCTGGGTCACTCGCCAAGAATAAATAGCTTTCTAATACAGTGCAAATGTTAATTTCCTGGCCGATACTTTAAAATATTATGTGTAGGAAGGAACTGCAGATGTAGGTTTAAACCGAAGATAGGCACAAAAAGCTGGAGCAACTCAGCGGGTCAGGCGGCATCTCTGGAGAGAAGGAATAGGTGACGTTTCGGATCCCTTCTTCAGACTGATGGTCAGGGGAGAGGGAAACGAGAGATATAGACGGTGATGCAGAGAGATAGAGAACAAATGAATGAAAGATATGCAAAAAAGTAACAATGATAAAGGAAACAGGCCATTGTTAGCTGTGGGCTAGGAGAAAATGAGTTACAGACAATGAGACTCAACAAGACAAGTTTGAAGCCGGTACGACTTGGGTTGGGGAGGGACGGAGAGCGCGGATGGAAGGGTTACTTGAAGTTAGAGAAATCAATATTCATACTGCTGGGGTGTAAACTGCCCAAGTGAAATATGAAGTGCTGTTCCTCCAATTTGCTCTGGGCCTCACTCTGACAGTGGAGGAGGCCCAGGACAGAAAGGTCAGAGTGGGAATGGGAGGGGGAGTTAAAGTGTTGAACAACCGGGTGTTCAGGTCGGTCCGGGCGGGCTGAGCAGAGGTGTTCAGCGAAACGACCGCTTGGTCTCGCCGAGATACAGGAGTCCACACCTGGAAAAGCGGGTACAGTAGATGAGGTTGGAGGAGGTGCAAGTGAACCTCAGCCTCACCTGGACTATATCAATAATATAATCGGAGTTATAACAGCGTCGCTGGTAGCTAGATCTTGTTTGTTCTGCCTTCTTTCTTCAAGAATCTGCAAGGCAGCAGCTCCTTATCACAGGGTTACACAAAAAGCTGGAGAAACTCAGCGGGTGCAGCAGCATCTAAGGAGCGAAGGAGATAGGCGACGTTTCGGGTCGAGACCCTTCTTCAGAGTCTCGACCCGAAACGTCGCCTATCGCCTTCACTCCTTAGATGCTGCTGCACCCGCTGAGTTTCTCCAGCTTTTTGTGTAACCCTCGATTCTCCAGCATCTGCAATTCCTTCTTTAGCTCCTTATCACAACTAGGTCCCGTCAAAGATAGACACAGAATGCTGGAGCAACTCAGCGGGACAGGCAGCATCTCTGGAGAGAAGCCAAACAAACTGAAGAAGGGTCTCGACCCGAAACGTCGCCCATTCCTTCTCTCCAGAGATGCTGCATGTCCCGCTGAGTTGCTCCAGCATTTAGTGTCTATCTTCGATTTAAACCAGCATCTGCAGCTCTTCCCTACACACCAGTTCCCGTCACTTCCAAATTCATGAGTCAACAGCTGCTGAGGTCGACTCCAGTGCGGCAGCCCAGGAAATTTGGACACCTCTTCTGATCGATAGCACCAGCCTTGCCTTTACAATCCGCAGTACACCAGAATCAATATGACACCGGGGAGAAGGCAGGGGAAGTAAAGCAGCGTTTATAACTACACGCTGCTTCCAAAGATGTACCTTTGAAGTGGCTGCACATTTGCATTGCAGCAAAATGCCGCAGCTGATTTTGTACACTGCAAGATAGGCAATAGGCAATAGGTGCAGGAGTAGGCCGTCCGGCCCTTCGAGCCGGCACCGCCATTCAAACCGGAGCACCCGGAGAAATCCCACGCAGGTCACGGGGAGAACGTACAAACTCCGTACAGACAGCAGCAGCAGTCAGGATCGGACCTGGGTCTGTGGTGCTGTGAGGCAGCGACTCTACCGCTGACCACCGTGCCGTCCAGGGGAATCTGAGGGAGAAAAATATTAAAGTTTGTTCCCAGAAGTAAATCTGAGCTAAGCGATAATGTTACAATAGACAATAGACAAGCTTGAAAGAGCGCACCACCAGAGTCAGGAACAGCTTCTTACCCTGAGTTGTACGTTCATATGTAGTAGAAGCAGAATTGGGCCATTCAATAGACAATAGACAATAGACAATAGGAGCAGGAGTAGGCCATTCGGCCCTTCGAGCCAGCACCGCCATTCAATGTGATCATGGCTGATCATCCACAATCAGTACCCCGTTCCTGCCTCCTCCCCATATCCCCTGACTCCGCTATCTTTAAGAGCCCTATCTAGCTCTCTCTTGAAAGTATCCAGAGAACCGGCCTCCACCGCCCTCTGAGGCAGAGAATTCCACAGACTCACAACCCTCTGTGTGAAAAAGTGTTTCCTCGTCTCCGTTCTAAATGGCTTACCCCTTATTCTTAAAGATGCAAGAACAATGGCAGGAAAGGCCAGGATAGAGTGGATGTGGAGAGGATGTTTCCACTAGTGGGGAGCGGCTAGGACCAGAGGGCACAGTCACAGAATAAAAGGACGTACCTTTAGAAATGGCGGTGAATCTGTGGAATTCATCGCCACAGACTACTCTGGAGGCTAATTCAATTAATATTTTTTTAAAGCAGAGATTAATAGGTTCGTGATCAGTCCAGGTATCAGGAGCTATGGGGAGAAGGCAGGAGAATGTGGTTGAGATGGAGAAATAGATCAGCCATGATCAAAATGGCGGAGTAGAAGCGATGGGCCAAATGGCCTAATTCTGCTCCTAGAACCTATGAACTATGAACTATTATAAGGAGTTATTTTAATGTAAATAATATTTGAATCTGGAGGAACATGTGCCAGAACAACTAACATGGTCGCTTCATCCTTCCAGCAAGAATGATTTCAGGGTTGCAAGATCTGTATATAGTAATTTGCATTCAATTAAATATTAATGCCAACATTTGGCTAAATTAGTGATGATTCACTATCCTTATTTATCAGCCCAGAGCATCCAGATATTTTCTACAAAGACAATTGATGAAAAGCTGAATGACTAGTAATATTCCTTCTGACACCAATCAATTGTTCATTGAAGTCAAACGCACACCTCCAGATTCAGGGACAGTTTCTTCCCAGCTGTTATCAGGCAACTGAACCATCCTACCACAACCAGAGAGCAGAGCTGAACTACTATCTACCTCATTGGTGACCCTCGGACTCTCCTTAGCTGGCCTAACCTGGCACAAAACGTTATTCCCTTATTATGTATCTGTACACTGTAAATGCTTCGATTGTAATCATGTATTGTCTTTCCTCTGACTGGTTAGCACGCAACAAAAGCTTTTCACTGTACCATCATCGACGGTCACTCGAAACGAGGGGTGTATGACTGTCCTCTCATGGAGGACGCCTGTGCGTGACTTTGTTTAACGTGGGGAGACTGGTGCACAGACAGCCACCCCACGGTCCTTGACAGATCTGGGTCGGGATCCAGTGGCATGGAGTCCAAGACGACCGGAGACCCTTTTCTGCTGCAGCCTTCATCCGCCTTCCCAGCCGTTGTGACACTCCACTAAGGTCAGCCATCGTCCTCCGCCTGTTCCACCGTCGAAGTCTTGGTTGGATCGCTCTTTGTCAGGGACCTCCCCCTCGACCTTACCACCATGGGTGGCCCTACCAGGAGCATCGCTCCAGACGGCATCGCTCTCAGGGGCTCAGGACCACACGAGCTTCTCCACCACGACAAGGTGACAAACCACGGAGAAGTCACTGTACCCCGGTACACATGACCATAAACTAAACTGGACTAAATTTTGCACATTGCCTGGGCAGCAGTTTCTATTCTGTGCTAAGCAAGTACCTTGTTTTTCCAAATCATATCATAATGTTTTTCTGGGTCATTTTATGATCTGATGGAATCAGACTGTTAAGCATTTGCCCGAAATTTGACAAAAAAATGTCGGAACTAAAAATCATCTCTGATTTCTGGCAGATAATATTTTCCCTGAGAAATGCATGTCTGGCTCGGACGTTTTCACAGTTAAATTTGTTGTACCTAATTAGCAAAGTGCAGACGTTAGTCATGGACGGGTGATTAATGGTGTCCATGTTTGTTCAGTAGGCAGCGATTTACAGGTGGATTTGACGGTAAGTGCACTGTATTACAGTAAATACCATTCATCTGCTGATCATGTGTGGAAGCCACCCCTTTATAATGGGCACACCGACTGCCCTCTCTACACATACTTTGACAGGTTTAGCTTCCTTTATCTCTCCCTGTCTGCCTTGCCTCTTCGCATCTTCAGAGCTTTGAGACCACATTGTGCCTCATCCCATCGCCTTTGCTATTTTAAACCTGACCATAGTTTAGAGAGGGTTACACAAAAAGCTGGAGAAACTCAGCGGGTGCAGCAGCATCTAAGGAGCGAAGGAGATAGGCGACGTTTCGGGTCGAGACCCTTCTTCAGACTGGTCAGGGATCATGGAAACGAGAGATATAGACAGTGATGTGGAGAGATAAAGAACAATGAATGAAAGATATGTAAAAAAGTATCGATGATAAGGGAAACAGGCCATTGTAAGCTGTTTATAGTGTGAAAATGAGAAGCTAGTGCGACTTGTGTGGGGGGGGGAGATAGAGAGAGAAGGAATGCCAGGGCCCGAGGGCTGAGGGAGAGGTGGAAAGGGGAGGAGGCAGCCTGGGTTAACAGAATTGAGAAAATTCAATGTTTAAGGCCAGAGGATGCAGACTCCCCAAGCGGAATATGAGGTGCTGTTCCTCCAACTTGCGGTGTTGCTCACTCTGGCCGTGTCTCCATAGTTTAGAGAGGGCTGAAGAAGGGTCTCGACCCGAAACGTCACCCATTCCTCCTCCCCGGAGACGCTGCCTGTCCCGCTGAGTTACTCCAGCTTTCTGTGCCTATCTTTAGTTTAGAGATACAGCGCGGAAAAAGGCAATTTCGCTCACCGGGTGTGCGCTGACCAGCGATCCCCGCACACTAACGCCATCCTACACACACTAGCGACAATATTTATACTTTAACCAAGCCAATGAACCTACAAAACCTGTACTCCTTTGGAGTGTGGGAGGAAACCGAAGATCTCGGAGAAAACCTGATCTCGCAGGTCACGGGGAGAACGTACAAACTCCGTACGGACAAGCACCCGTAGTCAGGTTACTAACTTACCCACCATCAAATGGATCTATTGGACACGCTTCCTCAAAAAGGTGGCGAGTGTCTTCAAAGACCCTCACCATCCTGGCCATGGTCTCCCACCTTTGGGAAGGAGGTACAGCAGCCTGAAAACCTGAAGATACAGAAACTTGAAAGCACCACCAGATGCGTGGAGACCGTTAGAATATGGGCTTTGATAACTAAAAGACTCAAGGAAATGGATAACATGTGGAAAATTAACATGAGAGAAAGGATGAGTCATGTATGATTGGGCTAGTTTAGTTTATTGTCACTTGTCATAAGGTCATAAGGTTATAAGGCCATAAGTGATTGGAGCAAAAGTCTACTCCTCCATTCAATCTTGGCTGATCGATCTCTCCCTCCAAACCCCATTCTCCTGCCTTCTCCCCATAACCCCCGACACCCGCACTGATCAAGAATTTATCACTCTCTGCCTTAAACGTGTCCATTATCTTGGCCTCCACAGCCTTCTGTGAATTCCACAGATTCACCACCCTCTGACTGAAGAAATTCCTCCTCATCTCCTTCCTAAAGGAATGCCCTTTAATTCTGAGGCTGTGACCTCTGGTCCTAGACTCCCCCACTAGTGAAAACATCCTCTCCACATCCACTCTATCCAGGCCTTTCACTATTCGATAAGTTTCAATGAGGTCCCCCCTCATCCTTCCAAACTCCAGTGAGTACAGGCCCAATGCCGTCAAACGCTCATCTATACGAGTCCTGCCTCTAAACCTTTGGCTATGTTCTCTAATCTTAAACTCCAGAATCAGCAGTAACATTTCCTCTCCATCCACCCTGTCAATTCTTCTTAGCATTCGGAAAACATCAATCAAACCACTCAATATTGGTTCAAATTACAGAAAGACCACCTACTTTCTATCATTTCCCCCCCATGTTAAACCATTGGTACCGAGATATCACTCTGGTAAATGTTAGCTTTTCACAAGACCAGCATATTCTTCATGAGATATGTTGTGCATAACAGCTTTTGGCCAATTCCTGCTCACCTTTAATCCAACTCTAGGGTACTTTTAATTTGTTTCATGCATTGATCTCCAGTGAGTGTGTTCCTGGCACTCATCACACCCTCTGTATGAAATAGGGCGGTAGAGTTGCTGCCTCACAGCTCCAGAGACCCAGGTTCAATCCTGACCATGGGTGCTCCGTAGGTTTGTGTTTTACTCAAGATTCAAGCATGTTCAGACGTCCCAGGAATAGAATTAGGCCATTTGGCCCATCTAGACTACCTTGAAATTCCTCCTCATTCACTTTCTAAAGGTAAATCCTTTTATTCTGAGGTCATGACCTCCGGTCCCCGTATCTCTCCCACTAGTGACAAAACCCTCTCCACATCCACTCTATCCAGGCCTTTTACTACTTGTTAAGTTTCAATGAGGACCCCTCTCATCCTTCCAAACACCAGCGTGTACAGGCCCAGTGCCATCAAATGCTCATCATATGTTAACCCACTCTCATTCCGGGCATCATTTGTGTAAACCTCCTCTGGACCCTCTCCAACGCCAGCACATCCTTCCTCAGATCTGGGGCCCAAGACTGCTCACAATACTCCAAATGCAGTCTGGCCAGTGCCTTATAGAGCCTCAGCGTTACAACTCTGCACTCTGCACTCTGCAATCACATCTCTAATTCCTTGTAGCTTAGTTTAGAGATACAGCGCGGAAACGGGCCCTTCGGCCCACCAAGTCCACGCCGACCAGCGATCCCCGCACACACTAACACCATCCTAAGGACAATTTACATTTACACCAAGACAATTAACCTTCAAACATGCACGCCTTTGGAGTGTGGGAGGAAACCGAAGCTCTCGGAGAAAACCCACGCAGGTCACGGGGAGAACGTGCAAACTCCGTACAGACAGCACCCGTAGTCGGGATCGAACGTGGGTCTCTGGTGCTGTGAGGCAGCAACTCTACCGCTGCCGCCACCACCGTGTCGCCCTGATAGCTCAACAAATTTCATGATCTTTTTAAAGATTGCTAAGGCTGCTTTAGCACCAGAAATGAAAGATACATTTCTGTAGGTCTATCTTTTAGATGACACATGGATTAGAGGACATATCGGCCCTTCCAGCTGAATAGACCATCCCTTAACACAATACAGAATGTCAGTGGATCGCCCGTGCAGTTTGTATCTCTCAATCAACATCGAAACACATTACCTGGTCATTATGTTATATATGGCAGCTGTTTGAGTGCAAATTAGCTGCCACCGTATCCTAAATTATATCAGGTTGTGTGTAAAATGCTCAGGGACATCTTGAAAGAGAGGTATAAAACACTATATAAATGCAAGAGGATTCATTAAGATTTACCTTTGAATAAATATATTTACCGCTCAAAGCTCGAGTCTTGTTTAATTGTGCACCAGATGTCATGGTTTTTTTTTGGGGGATTGGAAGGCATTAAATCACATTTTATCTCTTACTTGTAAGAATAACCACGGAATTTGCAAGTTTGCACGTTAAACATTTGGTGTAGACAGAAGGAACTGCAGATTTGGTTTTGCTGGAAAAGAGACACAAAGTGCTGGAGTAATGGAACGGTGGTGCAGCGGTAGAGTTGCTGGCTTACAGTGCCAGAGACCCGAGTTCGATCCTGACAATAGACAAGAGACAATAGGTGCAGGAGTGGGCCATTCGGCCCTTCGAGCCAGCACCGCCGTTCAATGAGATCATGGCTGATCATCCACAATCAGTACCCCGTTCCTGCCTTCTCCCCATATCCCCTGACTCTCCTATCTTTAAGAGCCCGATCTAGCTCTCTCTTGAAAGTATCCAGAGAACCGGCCTCCACCGCCCTCTGAGGCAGAGAATTCCACAGACTCACAACTCTCTGTGTGAAAAAGTGTTTCCTCATCTCCGTTCTAAATGGCTCACCCCTTATTCTTAAACTGTGTGGCCCCTGGTTCTGGACTCCCCCAACATCGGGAACATGTTTCCTGTCCAAGCCCTTAATAATCTTATATGTATCAATAAGATCCCCTCTCATTCTTCTAAACTCCAGAGTATGGATGCTATCTGTACAGAGTTTGTACGTTCTCCCTGTGACCTCGTGGGTTTTACCGGGTGCTCCGGTTTCCTCCCACATTCCAAAGACGTGCAGGTTCGTAGGCGAATTGGCTTCTGTAAATTGACTCTAGTGTCAGGATAGAACTGGTGTACATGGTGATCGTTGGTCGGCACGGGTTCAGTGGGCTGAAGGGCCTGTTTCCACGCTGTATCTCTAAACTAAACTAAGCACCCGTAGTCAGGATCGAACCCGGGTCTCTGGCGCTGCAGGGCAGAAACTCTACCGTTGCGCCACCGTGATCTGTGATATCAACATTTATCTCTGCTAAAATACGATCCTTTCCTGCAAAATGCTCCTTAAAACTTATGTAAAAAATGTAAAATATATATAAAATTATGAGGGGCAATGATGTGGTAGACAGTCAGAACCTTTTCCCGCAGGACTTAAATACCACGGATAAAAAGGCATAGTTTTAAAGGGAAAGTGGCAAAGTTTAAAGGAGATTTGCGGGGCAGGTTTTTTTTATTCAGAGGTTGGTGGGTGCCTGGAACGTGCTGCGAAGGGCGGTGGTGGAGGCAGGAATCTACCAATCGGTGGTAGCCACCGCCATCTTCTTCTCTGCAGGGCGAAGCCCGCGGACACCAACAGGATCACCAAACTCATCGGGAAGGCCGGCTCCGTCCTGGGGGCGGAGTTGGATTCATGGGAGATAGGTCTTGGCAGGGAGGATGCTCCTCAAACTGCGGAGCATCCTGGACAATACAGCCTCACCCCCTCCATGACGCACTGGTCAACCTGAGGAGCACCTTCAGCAACAGACTGGTTCCACCAAGATGCAGCACGGAACGCCACAGGAGATCCTTCTTCCCTGTGGCCATCAAACTGTACAACCCCTCCCCCTTCTGTCATGGGGTGGACTGAGACTGACTCCCCTCCCTCCTCCCTTCTACCCCCTCCCCAAAACATGCACATCCCCCCATCATTACCACAGGGCATTTTAATTTCATGTTTCATGTATTTTGTGTATTTATGACTGGGCTTTTTGTGTTTTTATGATACGTCCAGTCTCATTACTATTATCTGTTCTATCATAACCTTAAAGGTTGAAGAAATAGATGTTCCATTAGCGAGTCAGTAAACAGCATGGAACTGCTTACCAAATAAAGTTGTACAGAAAATCAATTATTGACCAGAAAATCTGCAGTGGCAAGAGTTATTTTTTCATTGAACTAACATTTTTTTGTGCCTTAAAAGGCTTTTTCTTAATGTAGATTAATTTTCCACTTAGACAATTTTTATGTTTGAGATAATGTTAAAATCTATAACAGCAAATGCACTTTAGTAAACATTTAATGACAGCTGTAATTATTTCTTGCACAGTGCGGAATTTATAGTTGAAAATTGTGCACCCGATATATCAAAAAATATTTTAGGCCTTTTAGGCCTCACCGTCTATATCTCTCGTTTCCCTTATCCCTAAACAGCCTGAAGAGGGGTCTCGACCCGAAATGTCACCCGTTCCTTTTCTCTACAGATGCTGCGTGTCCCGCTGAGTTAATCCAGCTTTTTGTGTCTATCTTCTAAAAAAATAAATCTATCGCTTCCCTCTCGCTCAAGATATGGAGTCAACTCGGGAAAAACAAGGCCCTTCCATCTTGACCCCACTGATTAAAAATCACATCTTTAAACCTTCAAGTACAGACTCCGCATTCAAAACCTGGCATAGTGATGGTATCAGTAGTATCAAAAACCTATACAAGGATGGCATTTTTTCGTCCTTTGCGGAGCTTTCGTCCAATTACAGCCTCCCAAACTCCCACCTTTTCCGTTTTTTCCAGATTAGGGATTTTGCGAAGAAGACATTCCCTCACTTCCCAAATCGCCCCCTTGAATCCCTGACCGATTCCATCCAAGCTCTAGATCCCAACTGTAAGAAATGCATCTCTTTTTTGTATAACTTGTTAGGGTCGGTAATATTGAATCCTCATACCTCATGAAAAGCTGCATGGGGGGGCGAGCTGAATATAGAAACATAGAACATAGAAAAATAGTTGCAGGAGTAGGCCATTCGGCCCTTCGAGCCTGCACCGTCATTCAATGTGATCATGGCTGATCATCCAACTCAGGATCTCGTACCTGCCTTCTCTCCATACCCCCTGATCCCTTTAGCCACAAGTGCCACATCTAACGCCCTCTTAAATATAGCCAATGAACTGGCCTCAACTACCTTCTGTGGCAGAGAATTCCAGAGACTCACCACTCTCTGTGTAAAGAATGTTTTCTTCATCTCGGTCCTAAAGGAATTCCCCCTTATCCTTAGACTGTGACCCCTTGTTCTGGACTCCCCCAACATCGGGAACAATCTTCCAGCATCTAGCTTGTCCAACCCCTATGAAACTAACAGCCCAGCAATGGGACTCTGCCTTGGATTTGATCCATTCTTCCTCCATATGTGCCCGTCATGGCCTAATCCAATGCAAAGTCCTTCACAAAGTCCACTACACAAATGCAAGATTATCTAGAATATACCCCGCTGTCAAGGACACCTGCAACAGATGTAATCAATCCCCTGCCAACCATAGCCATGTGTTTTGGTCTTGCCCTAAGCTGGCAGCCTTTTGGAGGAGTGCTTTCGACGTGATAAGCAGAGCCTATGGCCAGACTATTCCTCCAAACCCACTGTCAGCTATTTTTGGTACTCCTCCCAACACCAACCTCTCTGTTGCGTTAAAGCGGGTCCTGGCTTTTACAACCTTGTTAGCCCTGAGACTGATCTTGCTTAACTGGAGGCTTACCTCCCCCCGACACACGCCCGCTGGATCAAGGATGTGCTCTACAATTTAAAGCTTGAAAAACTTAGCTTTTCTCTCAAAGGCTCTACCAAGACATTCCTAGATACATGGAACCTTTTCCTGGAACTTGTTAACTCTCTCAACTTGTTTCCAGACTCAGAAGAGGACTGAGTGCCTTCTATCGCTTCTCTGTCTTATTGCAGCTGCCCTCCCCTCAACCCCCCCCCCCCACACACACTTTTTTTGTTGTTTTTTGTTTTGTTTATCTTATCGTATTTGTGTGGATGTGTACGTATGTGAGTGTAGTTTGTCCCCGTTTGGTTCCGACCTGATTCGGGTGGATTGAGGGGGGGGGGGGGGGGGGATAAGGGTAAACATAGAAATTAGGTGCAGGAGTAGTCCATTCGGCCCTTCGAGCCTTCGAGTAAGGGCTTTGAGGGTCGCTTACATACTGTTGCACAATTATGTCCTGACTATCAGTGTCTGTTATCGTTGTATGTATGCAATTTGTTGTGAAATTCAAATAAAAAGATTTAAATTAAAAAATAAATCTATTTATTTGAAGGTAGACAAAAATGCTTCGAAGTGGAGCGAAGGAAATAGGTGACGTTTCGGGTCGAGACCCTTCTTCAGACTTTTGCTTTAGGCCCTAGCACTCTGACATTTAGGTGATTCTATAGTGAAGCAAATAAATATCCCATATGGCATGGACTAATATTCCCAATTTTAACCCTATTAACAGCCCAGTAGGATGAAATTGGTTACTTTTCCCAATGCACTACATTGCAAGAAGTAAAATTAAATTGGGGGGGCTCGAGAAACCGCAGATCCTGGAATTTTGAGTGGAGTGTAGGAAGGTCAGTACGGTGGCGCAGCGGTGAGTTGCTGCCTCACAGCGCCAGAGACCCGGCTTCGATCCTGACTACGGGCGCTGTCTGTACGGAGTTTGTATGTTCCCCCCGTGACCCGTGAGTGTGTTCTCCGAGAACTTTGGTTTCCTCCCACACTCCAAAGACGTGGATGTTAAATAGACAATAGACAATAGGTAGCAATGTTACAAAATTTTGAGATTTAAAAAATCAAGTCTGCAATTTATCCCATCACATAAAGCATAAAAAGAAGTTTAATTTGACACCTAATTTACTTTCATATCTTCAGTATTAAGAAAGTTATGGCCATTTTCATACTCGGAAATTAGCAACTTGCTCCCCATTGCCTTTCAATTGACTTAATTCAAAAGCTTTGATCTGGAAAAGTTAAAAGCCCATAACTTTCTTAAAAATTAAGAGAACTCAATGAAATGTTCAGTTATTATAGATTGAAGCATTCTGAAACAAATATTAAACAATCTTATTTGGATTACCTGAAATTAAAGCATATAATTAGTTAGTTATCTAATTGTAGCTAATTACAAAATTCAATGAGTAGATCTAAACATCTATCAATTTCTTAAGAAAAGATAAACTTTTTTTAAATTGCCTAAGTGTCCAAATAACATTCACACAATAATCCACAATATAACATAATTTTAAAATCTCATTTTCATGAATTTCTGGGCCAAATGGAAGGAATTTAGTGTTTGATTCCTGTAAATTAATGGCCATTTAAATCAACTAGCGAGTGGGTTTTAGTGGAATGCGGTGGATTAGAATGTTGCGGTTAGCAGTGAAGTCGGGAAGAAAAATACTGTTTGTTCATACATTTTTTGGGACCCCATTTCACAACATAAAAATATTATTAAAGCCTCCCGAAAACCCAACTTCTAATATAAAAATAAACTATTTACCTTTTTTTCTCCCCTACGGAAAATCCTTCCAGTTGTCGGAGCTCACGGCTTTTGAAGGTGATTTTTAAATGTCTCTAGTTAATAAATAATTTAGAGCAATTTAAAAATACCTTCATTGATGAAATGTCGGAGCGATTTTTCTTCCGCAACGAAATCGCCCGACATTCATCGATTATCCCAGTCTGTCGAAAAACGGCACTTTAAGCCTGCCCCCATCTGAAAGGCGCCAAAGTCGCGCACACGGGGAGCGGCAGAACTGCAGCGCCGCTAAAGGTAAGTTTTGCAACATACCTACAATAGGTGCAGGAGTAGGCCATTTGGCCCTTCGAGTCAGCACCAACATTCAATGTGATCAGGGCTGATCATCCCCAATCAGTACCCCATTCCTGCCTTCTCCCCATATCCCCTGACTCTGCTATCTTTAAGAGCCCTATCTAGCTCTCTCTTGAAAGCATCCGGAGAACCTGCGTCCACCGCCCTCTGAGGCAGAGAATTCCACAGACTTGGTAGAAATGTAAAATTGTCCCTAGTGTGTGTTGGATAGTGTGAATGAGCGGGGATCGCTGGTTTAGCCCAATATACGGGATGTCCCAGCTTTTACGGGACAGTTGGCAACCCCCAATTTGTATGATACACCAAACGTTAAAGAGACAATGTGCTGGAATAACTCAGTGGGCCAGGCAGCATCTGAATTACCTCTTCTCCTTGTGTGTGGCGGGCACAGCCTAAAGTTGTGCACGCCGGCTTGATTGCATTCGTCGAAACCGGGCGGACCACGTGAAGGTTGCAATCTCCCGCCCCGTCTGAATTACTCACTGAGTTTCGGTTTCGGTTTCAGTTTTAGAGATACAGCATGGAATCAGGCCCTTCGGCCCTTCTTCACAGATGATTGCCCGTACATTAGTTCTATCCGACGCGCTCAGGTCAAATTACAGAAGACAATTAACCTACAAACCTGCACGTACTTGGAGTGTGGGAGGAAACCGGAGCACCCGGAGAAAACCCACGCAGGTCACGGGCAGAACGTACAATCTCCGTACAGGCTGCACCCGCAGTCAGGATCGAACCGGGGTCTCTGGCGCTGTGAGGCAGCTGCTCCACCAACACGTACTTGCCTCAGCACATTTTTCTGCAATAAAGCGTGTGCAGTGACATTTGTGGATCGCAAAAATATTCCAATTACTCCTTGAAAAAGCAAACTCTTCTGTCGCTTAACAAGGTGGATCACAGCAGGAGGGCGGGATATGCATTTGTGGACGACAGGCAGATTAGCAACTGGTGGGATATTTACACTGATTAAGAGGTTTATTACTTGCTTGAGCGCTTCTGAAGGATTACCATTACAGGTGTGTGATAATTGGCTGCTAAAACCTCGCCCACCCTAACAAAGTAGCGTTTCAAAATCATGGCTTTTCTTCGCAGGGCGCAAGTAGGAATTCTTCCATAGAGTCAGTGAGCTACACAGCGTGGAAATAGGCCCTTCAAGTCCAAGTCCAAGTTACATTTATTGTCACATGCACCAACTGGTACAGTGAAATTTGAGTAACCATAGAGCCATATGAATAAAAGCACAATACACGATAGAGTTTAACATAAACTTCCACCACAGCGGAATTAACGTTCCCCACTGTGATTGAAGGCAATAAAGTTCAGTCATCTCCCTCTTTGTTCACCCGTGGTCGGGGAACTTTGAACCCTCCACAGTCGCCCAATGTACAGGCCCTCTCGCCGGGATGATTGAAACTCCGGCGTTGGAACGGATCGGAAAACACTCTGTGGCTTGGAATTTCTAAATCGGCCGCTTCTTACCGGAGACCGCGGCTTCCAAAGTACACAGGCGCCACGGGACGGAGCTCCAACGCTGGCGATCCTCGGCAGGATCCCAGGCTCCGCGATGGTAATTCAGCGCTGCACCTGCTGCTGAAGTTCTGGCCGGTCTCCGGTAGGAAGGGCCGCTGCAATCCAGTTGGTAGGCCGCGAGGGGCCGAAGATGCGACACAGAGAAAAGACGCATCTCCGTCCAGGTAAGTGACTGAAAAACGGTTCCCCCCTATTCCCCCCACCCCCCCCCCCCACCACCCCCCCACATAAGACATATTAAAAGCCCTGACCCACAGTACGAGTTCATTCCAAGAGCTCTGCCGAATTTTGCCCTGATTTAAACTTGGAGATTTACGGTAATGGCCGCTCGTCGGTACTCGGGGCTCTCGTGGACATTTTTCATCATGTTGAAAAATCTTCACGAGTCTTCCCGTGCTTTCCTGCTGTTAGCGAGTCTTCCCGAGTACCTGCCGTTAGCGTCACAAGCCGCTAAGAGACGTCCCCGAGCTCCGACGCACACGCTACGTTCATTCTCCGTGCTTACCACGAGTTCGATTTTTTTAAAACTCGGGAATGAACTCGCACCATGGGGCAGGGTTATAAGGAACAACTTGCTCACGCTGACCAACATGGCCCACTTGCTTGTGTTTGGCCCATATCCCATCCAAACCTGTCCCATCCATGTACCTGTTTAAATGTTTCTGAAATGTTGTGATAGTCCTAGCCTCAGCTACCTCCTCCGGTAGCTCGTTCCATACATCCACCACCCTTTGTGTAAAAAATGTACCCCTCAGCTTCCCCCCCTCACCTTAATCCAATGTCCTCTGGTTCTTCATTCCCCTACTCTGGGTAAAAGGCTTTGTGCGTCTATGCAATCTATCCCCCTCAAGACCTTGTGCATCCCTATAGGATCGCCCCTCATCCTCCTGCACTCGTAGGAATAAAGTCCCAGTCTGGCTCAACATCTCCCGATAGCTCACGGCCTCAAGTCCTGGCAACATCCTCTTAAATCTTCTCTGCACCCTTTCCATCTTGACCTAACATGGTGACCTAAACTGAACACGATACACTAGATGCGGCCTCACCGATGTCTTATATAGATGTAACATGACCTCCCAACCTCTATACCCAATGCTCTGAATGATGAAGGCCAATGTGCCAAATGCTTTTTCGACCACCCTATCTACCTGCGACCACTTTCAATGTACCAGCACTCCTTGGCCCCTCTGCTCTACAACACTCCCCAGAACCCGACCATTCACGGCGTAGATCCTGCCCATGTTAGACTTTCCAAAATGCAACACCTCACATTTCTCTGTATTAAATTCCATCAACCATTCTTCAGCCCACCTGGCCAAGCGATCAAGACCCTGCTGCAATTTCTGACAGCCATCTTCACTATCTACCCTAAGGCGGCACGGTGGCGCAGCGGTTGAGTTAAGGGGCGACTTGTCCCACTTGGGCGACCTAATTGGCAAGGTGGAAACAAACAGAGAGACGTTTAACGTCGAATAAAAGGGTAAAGTGTTTAATGGGTCTTCCCAAGATTGATGCTGAGTCGTAAGGGAATCGGTAGATGGGAGAATGACTCTGGAATAAAGAATTAAGGGCCCGTCCCACTTGGCCATTCTCTCGGCGTCATATCAGTGTCGCCAAAAGATTTTGAACATTTCAAATTCCAGCGGCGACAAAAAAAAATGTTGCGACACTTGAAAAAACACCGCGCGTCAATACGCCATCACGCCGCGTCACGCCGCGTCACTCCGTGAATTTTTCAGTGACCTGGTACGTCAGTCAATGATGCCAAAATAACCGCCAAGTGGGACAGGCCCTTTACCCATTTTGGGCAGAGATTATGAAGAATTACTTCTCTCAGCGTGGATTGGGATCATTGGAGTTCATCGCTTCTGACATCTAAGAGGCCGTGTGTGTCATGGGCAGGTGTGTGGGGAAGTCAAGAGTTATGGACGATAGACCCATGGGCGGCAGGGTGACGCAGCGGTAGAGGTGCAACTTCACCGATAGCGGTGGAGCTACTGCCTCACAGCGCCCGAGGCCCGGGTTCGATCCCGACTACGGGTGCTTGTCCGTACGGGAGTCTGTACGTTCTCCCCGTGACCCGCCTGGGTTTTCTCCGAGATCTTCGGTTTTCTCCCACACTCCTAAGAACGTACAGGTTTGCAGGTTAATTGGCTTGGTCAAAATGTAAATTGTCCCCAGTGTGGGTGGTATAGTGTGAGTGTGCGGGGATCGCTGGTCGGTGCGGACACGGTGGGCCAGAGGGCCTGTCTCTGCGCTGTATCACTAAACTAAACAAAAAGCTGGAGTAACTCAGCGGGTCGAGCAGCTTCTCTGGGGTAAGGGAATGGATGACGTTTCAACCGGGCAGGGAATTGTAGGCCAGGCCACGACCATCGACTCTGCCGATCCTCGCCTCCCCCAACTCACCCGGACCACCCAGGCTCAGTTCTGGAGCGAGAGTCGGAAAGAGGGTCTCGACCCGAAACTTCTCCAATCCGTGTTCTCCAGAGATGCTGCCTGACCCGCTGAGTTACTCCAGCGCTCTGTGAAACGTCACCTATCTATGTTCTCCACAGATGCTGCCTGACCCGCTGAGTTACTCCAGGACTCTGTGAAACGTCACCTATCCATGTTCTCCACAGATGCTGCCTGACCCGCTGAGTTACTCCAGCGCTCTGTGAAACGTCACCTATCTATGTTCTCCACAGATGCTGCCTGACCCGCTGAGTTACTCCAGCGCTCTGTGAAACGTCACCTATCCATGTTTTCCACAGATGCTGCCTGACCCGCTGATACTCCAGCGCTTTGTACCCTATTGTCATAAGGTCATAAGGAATAGGAGTGGAATCAGGCCATTCGGCCCATCAAGGCTACTCCGCCATTCTATCAGGGCATTGCATTTTGTATATTAACCTGTAACTGCAGTTGATTGATTCTAAAATTTATACAATGATAATCCCTTACGCGGTTACGGCAAACATCGTCAATAACGGACCATGTCCCCCCACCTTAATCATTATAATGAGAGTTTATTGTATTGGGATTAAAAATTAAGATAATGGCATATATTTCCTTCAATAACCGATAAAAATGATTACTGAGTGTGCATTTTTGCAGCACTAGTTTCAACATTCATGTTCATGAATAATAGGAGCAGAATTAGGCCGTTCGGCCCATCAAGTCAACTCCACCATTCAATCGCGGCTGATCTATCTCTCCCTCTCAACCCCATTCTCCTGCCTTCTCCCCATAACCCCTGACACCCGCGCTGATCAAGAATCTATCTAACTTTGCCTTAAAAATATCCATTGACTTGGCCTCCGCCGCCTTCTGTGGCAATGAATCCCATAGATTCACCATCTATCTGCCATCTGTGCATGGCACGATGGCGCAGTGGGTACAGTCGCTGCCTCACAGCCCCAGGGACCCGGTTCGATCCTGACCACGGGTGCTTGTCTGCTCGGAGTTTGTGTGTTCTCCCCGTGACCTGGGTGGGCTTTCTCCGAGATCTTTGGTTTCATCCCACACTCCAAAAACGTGCTTGGTGTAATTTGAAAAACCGTCCCATAGTGTGTGTAGGATAGTGTTAGTGTGCGGGGATCGCTGGTCAGTGCAGACTCAGTGGGCCGAAGGGCCTGTTTCTGCTATGTGTTTCTAAACTAAACTAAATATAAATTCAACGTGGCAAGCGAAAGTCTCTGATAGATGTGGGAATCTTAGTCTGCTGAATCTTGTGTGTAGTTGCCATTATTAATTCTGGCTGATGTAACCCCTCATACCTCATCAGTGTCCTTGTTCCTACCCATCCGCACCTCGATTCTACGGTGAAAAATGGACTAACTGCTCCCTTCGCAGACCTCGAGAGACGTATCTCCCAACTGTTTTAGTTCTGCAGTGCCACAGCCAATTTTTTAAATGTATTTGGCGATATAAAAATTTGCAGCTGAGTGCATCCATTACATGCTCAGTCCTGATCCTGTTGGCTCGCGAAAAATTTATCTCCAGATGCGATGAGTCTATGCCAAAAGACCTCTCACTGCTAATGTTTGCTGCGGCAACTTGGGCTAATTGAATGATGCTTAACTCTGCATTTAAACCACTATGTTATAGTTTCATTTCATTTCGAGGTACAGCCACAGAAACAGACCCTTCGGCCCTCCGGGACCGTGCCGACCAGCGATCCCCGCGCACTAGCACTACCCAACGCACGCTACGGGACAATTTACAGTTTTGAACCGACGTCAAGTTTTTAACCTACAAACCTGTACGTCTATGTAAAAAAAGGGGAAACCGAAGATCTCGGAGAAAACCCACGCAGATCACGGGGAGAACGTACAAACTCCTAGTCGGGATCGAACCCGGGATCGAATCCAGCGCCGTAAGGCAGCAACTCTACCTCTGCGCCTCCGCGCTGCTCCCCATGTGAAGGGAGGAAAAGTCCAAGTGTTGTATCTGTGCAATGTAAAATGGCTCAGTCGTGATCATGGATGTGGAACATGGAAACGTAGACAAATAGGCGCAGGAGTAGGTCATTCGGCCCTACGAGCTAGCACCGCCATTCAACATGATCATAGCTAATCATCCAAAATCAGTGCCCCGTTCCGGCTTTCCCCCCATATCCCTTGATTCCCTTGGCCCTCAGAGCTAAATCTAACTTTGTCCTTCCACCGACCGGAGAGAAACAGGCCCTTCGGCCCACCGAGTCCACGCCGACCAGCGATCCCCGCACACTAACACCATCCTACACACACTAGGGACAATGTACACTTATGTCAAGAATGAAAACACAATCCATTTAACCTACAAACCTGTACGTCTTTGGAGTGTGGGAGGAAACCGAATATCGCGGAGAAAACCCGCGCAGTCAAGCGCACTTCAGTTCACGTGACAATAAACTAAACATAGAAACATACAAAAATCAGTGCAGGAGTAGGCCATTCGGCCCTTCGAGCCAGCACCGCCATTCAATATGATCATGGCAGATCATCCAAAATCAGTACCCCGTTCCTGCTTTCTCCCCATATCCCTTGATTCCGTTAGCCCTAAGAGCTAAATCTCTCTCTTGAATACATCAAACATTCACGAGTCAAGAGCGTTGTATTGTCATGTGTCCCAGATAGGACAGTGACATTCTTGCTTGCTGCAGCACAACAGATTATGTAAACATAGTATATAACGGGAGATAAAAGTTCAGTGTGTGTATATACACATGCACACATACGCACTAAATAAACAAATATAGTGCAATAATGATAATAGTCTTTCGTAGTTCAGAGCTTATTTGTTGTCATGTTCAATAGTCTGATGGCCGTAGGGAAGAAGCTGTTCCTGAACCTGGACGTTACAGTTTTCATGCTCCTGTACCTTCTTCCCGGTGGCAGTGGTGAGATGAGAGTGTGGCCAGGATGGTGTGGGTCTTTGATGATGTTTACCACCTTTTTGAGGCAGTGACTTTGATAGATCCCTTCGATGGTGGTCCCTTCACAGCCATTGATGGACTGGGCAGTGGTCACAACCTTTTACAAACTTAGTAGATTTAGTCAACCGGAATGATGGAAAACTGCGAGGGAAAAACTGAGAGCAGCAGTTTGCCATTAACATTCCAGATACATTTTTCAATAGCAGAGAATATAATGGTGCAGTGGCCACAGTTATATATGTGACAGCGTGAACAGGGAGCTGAGGGAACTCGTGTGAAAGTGTTAGCATTGTCATTCTGTATTGGAATGACAGCTTGGTCTCGCCTCCATAGTGTTGCAGAGAATATATTTTGACAAGTAGCAGCCAAACTTTAGTTTGCCAAATCTTCTTAATGACTTTGAACTTGCACGGGGACAGCAGACAAAAGATAATTCTGCAATCTGCCAAACAGGATTATAATGTTCCATTATTTTGTACAATATAACTGCTGTGGATTCTCCCAAGCAAGGATACATTTTCTTAAGGTTTGGTTCGTTTTTTTCCAATGACTTTAGTGCCCGCTTCATATCATTGCAAATGGTTTCTCCTTATCCTTCGCCATAAGTCATCGGGACAGAATTAGGCCATTCGGCCCATCGAGTCTACTCCGCCGTTCAATCATGGCTGATCTATCTTTCCTTCCCAACCCCATTCTCCTGCCTTCTCCCCGTAGGCCTTGGCAACCTTAAGGGGCTGGCCCACTTGGGTGTCATTTGCACGTCACGCAGATGGCGTGCGAAGATTTTGTACATCCCAAAATCCTGGGGCGCCCCGCGCGACCGCGCGTCACTGCCTACATCACCACGAACTATGCACGCGTAATGCACACCATGGCCGAATTATGCGTAAATTATGTTGCGTAAATTATGCGCAAATGACGCCCAAGTGCTCATCAGCTATTGTCTTTCCGCTGACTGGTTAACACGCTACAAAAGACGGCACGGTGGCGCTGCGGTGGAGTTGCTGCCGGAGACCTGGGTTCGATCCTGACTATGGGTGCGGAGTTTGTACGTTCTCCCCGTGACCTGCGTCTGCTTTCTCCGGGATCTTCGGTTTGCTCCCACACTCCAACGACGTGCCGGTTTGTACGTTAATTGGCTTCGGTAAAATTGTCCCCGGTGAGTGGTGGATGGTGATCACTGGTCGGCAAGGATTCGGTGGGCCGAAGGGCCTAGCTCCGCGCTGTATCTCTAAAGGCCTAAGTCTAATTATTGACAGCACTGAGGATGTACACTATACATTCGCAGGACTGAGAGCATATATAAAGGTGAGAACAGCATCTCATATTTAATTCCCCATCCCATTCCCACACTGACCTCTCCGTCCTGGGCCTCCTCCATTGTCAGAATGAAGCTAACCGCAAATTGGAGGAACAGCATCTCATATTTTGCAAGGGCAGCTTACAGCCCAGTGGCATGAATTTTGATTTCTCTAGATTCAAGTAACACTTTCATCCCTTCTCTCTCCATCCCTCCCCCACCCAAGTCATCGTACCAGCTTCAAAGCCGTCTTGTTGAGTCTCGTTGTCTGTAACTCATTTTCACTAGCCCGCAGCCAACAATGGCCTGTTTCCTTTATCATCGTTACTTTTTTGCATATCTTTCATTCATTTGTTCTCTATCTCTCTACATCACCATCTAAATCTCTCGTTTCCCTCTCCACTGACCCTCAGTCTGAAGAAGGGGCTCGACCCGAAACGTCGCCCATTCCTCCTCTCCAGAGATGCTGCCTGCCCCGCTCAGCTACTCCAGCTTTTTGCCTCTATCTTTGGTGTAAAACAGCATCTGCAGTTCCATTCAGATTGCCTGCAATCCAAGGCTCTGAACATTGACTTCCCCAATTTCAAGTAAGACGCCCCCCCCACCCCCCCACCCCCCCCCCCCACACCTCCCACCTCTTTCCCCTGCCCCACCCCCATCCCAGTTGCCACACGCATTTCTCCAACCCCCTCCAACTTCTCTAGTCGCCCTGGATAGACACAAATCTATTATTCTCCACATGTTTAAATTATAATGTTCTATTTTTAATTGTCCACTGTAAATCGTGTCGTTATCCTTGCGAGCAAAGCGTCCAGGTCAAATTCCCTGCATGTATACAGACTTGGCTAATAAAATGTCTTCAATTCAAGTACTGGAGTAACTCAGCGGTCTGAAGACCTTAAACATCACCTATTCCTTTTCTCCAGAGATGCTGCCTGACATTGAAACATAGATACATAGAAAATAGGGTGCAGGAGTAGACCATTCAGCCCATCAAGCCAGCACTGCCATTCAACATGATCATGGCTGATCATCCGTAATCAGTACCCCATTCCTGCTTTTTTCCCCATATCCCTTGATTACTTTAGCCACAAGAGCTAAATCTAATTCTCTCTTGATCTCGGAGAAAACCCACGTAGGTCACGGGGAGAACGTACAAACTCCGTACAGACAGCACCCGTCGTCGGGATCGAACCCGGGTCTCTGGCGCTGTAAGGCCACAAGGCCAGCACTGCTCCATCTTGGCAACGTGTTTCTCTGAACAGCATGGCTGTGAGTACAGGCCCATTGCCGACAATCGCTCATCGTACAAATGTTCTTTCTGGTGTGTGCAGGATAATGCTAGCGTACAGATTTTGCTTGTCCTGCATGAAATCAAAGGGCCGAAGGGCCTGATCCCGCCCTGTATCGTTAAGGTCTACAGATAAAACCAAGATTGGTTTGATGAGAATGACCTGGAATTAACTAATTAATCTGAGCGGTATAACGAGCCCCAGACGCTCATAAACCGCCTCAACGATTGCTCCTCCAAAGAGAAAAGATGACAAGTAATGTAAGTAAATAAGACTGCAGATTCTGCATTAACAACGTTTAATGATTAAATTATAAAAATCTTATTATCACCTTCGGAATGAACTCCGAAGAAATGAGTGATGGATTGGATTGAGAGTTCCCATGGAAACAGAGTAGTCTTCATCGAGTGCCAGCATTCCAAGTAGCTGTGCGTAGCCATCTGTGAGAACCTTCTCCCCAAGGGTCGGCACGGCGGCGCAGCGGTAGAGTTGCTGCCTCACAGCGCCCGAGACCCGGGTTCGATCCTGAACCCCGGGTGCTGTCTGTGTGGAGTTTGCACGTTCTCCCCGTGACCTGCGTGGGGCTTTCTCCAAGATCTCCGGTTTCCTCCCACACTCCAAAGACGTGCAGGCTTGTCGGTTAATTGGCTTCGGTAAAAATTGAAAATTGTCCCTTGTGTGTGTCGGATAGTGCTGATGTATGGAGATCGCAGGTTGGCATGGAATCGATGGGCCGAAGGGCCTGTTCCCCCCGCCCTGTATCCCCACAGTCTGAAGCCTAAAGTAAAGATAAAACCAAGATTGGTTTGATGGGAATGACCTGGAACTAATTAACTTATTAACTAATTAATCTGAGGGGATAACTTTTTCACACAAAGGGCGGTGGGTGTATGGAACAAGCTGCCAGAGGAGGTAGTTGAGGCTGAGACTATCCCAATGTTCAAGAAGCAATTAGACAGGTGCATGGATGGGACAGGTTTCAAGGGATATGGGCCAAATGCAGGTATGTGGGACTAGTGTAGATGAGGCATGTTGGCCGGTGTGGGCAAGTTGGCCTGCTTCCACGCTGTATATCTGACAATAACATTATTTCTCAAAGGAAAGATAACAGATATACACCATTCTGAAGGCTGAGGTTGAACAAAAAGCCTCCGTGGTAAACAACAGATGGTGGGTGGAATTAATGCAGGAGATGTCGCAATGTGCCAATATCCATGATGCCAGTGGTTTCGTCAGTGTTGTCAAGGCTGAGGCTCCATAAGGCCTCATGTCAGACCTCATCGGGAGCATTGGGAGCAGTTTTGGGCCCCGTATCTAAGGAAGGATGTGCTGGCTCTGGAGAGGGTCCAGAGGAGGTTTACAAGAATGATCCCAGGGATGAGTGGGTTAACATATGATGAGCGTTTGACGGCACTGGGCCTGTACTCGCTGGAGTTTGGGAGGGTGATTGAAACTTACCGAATAGTGAAAGGCCTGGATAGAGTGGATGAGGAGAGGATGTTTCCAGTAGTGGGAGAGTCTGGGATTAGAGGGCATGGCCTCAGAATAAAAGGATGTACCTTTAGAATGGCGATGAGGAGGAATTTCTTCAGCCAGAGGGTGGTGATGAATCTGAGGAAATCATTGCCACAGAAGGCTGTGAAGGCCGACAATTGGTATTTTTAAGGCAGAGATTGATATTTTCTCAATTAGGAAGGGTGTCAAAGAAGACGGGGAGAAGGCAGGAGAAGTGGGTAAAACCATGATCGAATGGCGGAACAGACTAGATGGGCCGAATGATCTAATTCTGCTCCTATGCCTTTTAACATATAACATATAACATATAACATATAACAATTACAGCACGGAAACAGGCCATCTCGGCCCTTCAAGTCCGTGCCGAACAACTTTTTTCCCTTAGTCCCACCTGCCTGCACTCATACCATAACCCTCCATAACCTTCTCATCCATATGCCTATCCAATTTATTTTTAAATGATACCAACGAACCTGCCGCCACCACTTCCACTGGAAGCTCATTCCACACCGCTACCACTCTCTGAGTAAAGAAGTTCCCCCTCATGTTACCCCTAAACCTCTGTCCCTTAATTCTAAAGTCATGTCCTCTTGTTTGAATCTTCCCTATTCTCAAAGGGAAAAGCTTGTCCACATTAACTCTGTCTATCCCTCTCATCATTTTAAAGACCTCTATCAAGTCACCCCTTAACCTTCTGCGCTCCAGAGAATAAAGACCTAACTTATTCAACCTATCTCTGTAACTTAGCTGTTGAAACCCAGGCAACATTCTAGTAAATCTCCTCTGTACCCTCTCTATTTTGTTGACATCCTTCCTATAATTGGGCGACCAAAATTGTACACCATACTCCAGATTTGGTCTCACCAACGTCTTGTACAATTTTAACATTACATCCCAGCTTCTATACTCAATGCTCTGATTTATAAAGGCTAGCATACCAAAAGCTTTCTTTACCACCCTATCTATATGAGATTCTACCTTCAAGGAACTATGCACGGTTATTCCCAGATCCCTCTGTTCAACTGTATTCTTCAATTCCCTACCGTTTACCATGTACGTCCTATTTTGATTTGTCCTGCCAAGGTGTAGCACCTCACATTTATCAGCATTAAACTCCATCTGCCATCTTTCAGCCCATTTTTCCAACTGGCCTAAATCACTCTGTAGACTTTGGAAATCCTCTTCATTATCCACAACACCCCCTATCTTGGTATCAACTGCATACTTACTAATCCAATTTACCACCCCTTCATCCAGATCATTGATGTACATGACAAACAACAAAGGACCCAACACAGATCCCTGAGGCACCCCACTAGTCACCTGCCTCCAACCCGACAATACTTTTATGACCACTGCCAAAAATCAATCTTGCTGAAAGCCAAGAATGGTGACGAGATAATCAAAGCCAACGAACACTCCCATTGAGAGGGAACACCAAAGATGTCAATGGAGGACATCTTGTTCCTCATGCCCCTGCTGGCCCACCATTAGGAACAACAACATCAGCAATGCTGCAGTGATAAGAGTTTGAAAAGGCCATCTGATGAGAGGGATAAGTTACCTAAGTTCATGACCATAGAGCAGAATTAGGCCATTCGGCCCATCTACTCTGCCATTCAAGCATGGCAGATCCATCTCTCATCCTAACCCCATTCCCCTGCCTCCTCCCCATAAACCCCTGACGTACAGGTTAGGGCGGTCACGGTGACGCAGCGGTAGAGTTGCTGCCTTACAACGAATGCAGCGCCGGAGACCCGGGTTCCATCCCGACTACGGGTGCTGTCTGTCTGGAGTTTGTACGTTCTCCCGGTGACCCGCGTGGGTTTTCTCCGAGATCTTCGGTTTCCTCCCACACTCCAAAGACGTACAGGTTTGTAGGTTAATTGGCTTGGTCAATGTAAAAAAAAAATTGTCCCTAGTGGGTGTAGGATCGCTGGTCGGCGCGGACCCAGTGGGCCGAAGGGCCTGTTTCCGCACTGTACCTCTAAACCCGTACTAATCTCCACCATAAAAACACCCAATTACCTGGCCTCCACAGCCTTCTGTGGCAATGAATTCCACAGGTTCCCCACCCTCTGACGAAAGAAATTCCTCCTCAGCTCCTTTCTAAAGGTGCGTCCTTTTATTCTGAGGCTGCGTCCTCTGGTCCTGGACTCTCCCACCAGCGGGCTCATCACCTGCGCATCTTGGCCTTTCACTATTGAGTAAGTTTCATTGAGGTCAATGAAATTCCATCTCGTAACTTTATGAATAAGTAAAATGATAAAAGTAATTTAATTATTGAACCAAGAAAGACTCCAGGGAATGGATAAAATCCCTGCAGATGTGCAAAGACATGGGGGAAGAGATCACTCTGACACAGACCCTTGACCCTGTCTCTGTCTCTCTCTGTCTCTATCAGTTGGCAACAGACGAGCACTCTCGGAGATCGGAGCATCTGATACCATCGTGATGGCGCATATGGAAAAAGACAAGTGCAACCAGAGAAATTATCCGTGTCATGTGGGTAAGTTATAAATAATAAAAATTATAAAATATTTAATGCACAATGGCGCAGCGGTAGAGTTGCTGCCTCACAGCGCCAGGGACCCAAGTTCGATCCTGACCACAGGTGCTGTCTGAACGGAGCTTGTACCTTCTCCCCGTGACCTGCGTGGGTTTTCTCCGGGTGCTCTGGTTTCCTCCCACACTTCAAAGAGGTGCAGGTTTGCAGGTTAATTGGCCTTGGTAAAATTGTCACTGTGTGTCAGATAGTGTTTTAGTGTATGTGTACGATTGCTGGCCGGCGAGGACTCGGTGGGCCGAAGGACCTGTTTTCGTGCTCTATCTCCAAAGACTATAGCCGAAAGAAAACTGAAGATCGACACAAAAAACTGGAGTAACTCAGCGGGTCAGGCAGCATCTCTGGGGAAAAGGAATAGGTGACGTTTCAGGTCGAGACCTTCTTCGGACTGAGAGTCGGGGGAAAGGGAAAGGAGAGATATAGACGGTGATTTATTGAGATGTAGAACAAAAGATATGCAAAAAAGTAAAGATGATAAAGGACATTGTTATCTGTGGTCTAGGTGAAAACGAGTTACAGACAGTGAGGCTCAACAAGCCAACTGTTCCCTTGTACTGAAAATAGAAGTTTGGTTTAGTTTAAAGATACAGTGCGGAAACAAGCCCTTGGGGCCACCACCCTACACACACTAGGGACCATTTACATTTATACCAAGCCGATTAACTTACAAACCTGTAAGTCTTTGGAGTGTGGGAGGAAACCGAAGATCTTGGAGAAAACCCACGCAGGTCACGGGGAGAACGTACAAACTCCATAGAGGCAGCATAAATTGATCCTAGTGTGTAGGATTGTGCTGGTGTGCGGGGTGATTGCTGGTTGGATTTGGTGGGCCGATGGACCTGGTTTCGCGCTGCATCTCCAACATCTGAAGTCCAAACTAAAGTGTTCCATCTTACGTCGCCTGTCCCACTCAGGCGATTTTTCATGCAACTGTCAACGATCTCGATTGTAATCATGTATTGCCACACAACAGTAAACTGGCCCAGTAGAGTTAGTCCCTGGTGAGATAGGAGTTTACAGTCCGAATGGCCTCTGGGAAGAATCTCCTTCTCATCCTCTCCGTTCTCACAGCATGGCAACGGAGGCGTTTGCCTGACCGTAGCAGCTGGAACTAAGTTCCTAACTTGAATCGTGGCTGATCTATCTCTCCCTCCTAACCCCATTCTCCTGCCTTCTCCCCTCAACCCCTGACACCCGTGCTAATCAAGAATCTATCTACCCCTGCTTTAAAAAAATATCCATTGACCTGGCCTCCACAGCCTTCTGTGGCAATGAATTCCACAGATTCATCACCCGCTGACGAAAGAAATTCCTCCTCATCTCCTTCAAAAAGGAACGTCCTTTAATTCAGAGACTGTGACCTCTGGTGTTAGACTCTCCCACTAGAGGAAACATCCTCTCCGCATCCAACTCTCCCCGTTAAAGGCCAAACCATTCCTCACCCACACAATCTATCAGTCACCATTGACTCATGATACAGTAAAATTAGTCATGTCTCCCCTAAATGTCATTTTTCATATTGATTTGTTGCCTAGTATCATTGTTTCATTCCCACAGTAGTCTTCCTTTAGCTAAATCTCCTCCACAAATAGAATACTTGGAAACTGGCAATCTTTTGTCCCTTATCTAATTGTCAGAACTGATGCCTAAAATGACAGGACATTGATAAAAAACCGTGACTTCAGTCAATTTTGTTTCCCAGATAACTTTCTGCTTTTTCAATCATCTGGATGCAATTAAAAAAACTCCGCAGTTGGCATCCATCAATCTCTGTAATAAGTAAGAAAGAACTGCAGGCGCTGGTTTAAACCGAAGATAGACACAGAACGCTGGAGTAACTCAGCGGGACAGGCAGCATCTCTGGAGAGAAGGATTGGGTGAGGTTTTGGGGTCGAGGCCCTTCCTCGGAATGATGAATGACTTGAATCTCTGGAAGAAATAAGTAGATCAGTTAAACCGGTTGCCGGAAATTTTAATTCTCCTCCCCACTCCCACACAGACCATTCTGTCCAAGGCCTCCTACATTGTCAGAGTGAGGCTAAACGCTAATTGGAGGAACAACATCTCATATTTTGCTTAGGCAGCTTACAGCCCAGTGGTATGAATATTAATTTCTCTAATTTCAGGTAGCCCCGGCATTCCCTCTCACTCTAACCCTCCCCCACCCAAGTCGTACCAGGTTCTCGTTCTCACCCACCAAACAGCCAGCAATGGCCTGTTTCCTTTATCATTGTTACTTTCATGCATATCTTTCATTCATTGTTCTTTATCTCTCCACATCACCGTCGATATCTCTCGTTTCCCTCATCCCTAACCAGCCTGAAGAAGGGTCTCGACCCGAAATGTCACCCGTTCCTTCTCTCCAGAGATGCTGCCTGTCCCGCTGAGTTACTCCAGCATTTTGTGTCTGTCTTCGGTTTAAGCCAAATTCTGCAGTTCCTTCCTACATATGGTTTTGGCAAAGCTGTGCTGAGAGTTGTTGAAGATAATAAATAGGTACTCCTTGTACCTTTCACTGGTTCTCCATAAGATGAATCATTTATCTTTGTACTGGAACCACTGAACATTTTGGCTTATTCTCTCCTTGGAACATATCTTGCTTGGCCACTAGCATTAACACGATTATCTATAGATTTGTAGAGCTGTGTAAGAAAGAATTGCAGATGCTGGTTTAAATCGAAGGTGGACACAAAATGCTGGAGTAACTCAGCGTCTCTGGAGAGAAGGAGTGGGCGACATTTCGGGTCGAGACCCTCCTTCAGACTGATGTCAGGGGAGGGGGTGGGACAAAGATAGAATGTAGACAATAGACAATAGGCAATAGACAATAGGTGCAGGAGTAGGCCATTTGGCCCTTCGAGCCTGCACCGCCATTCAATGTGATCATGGCTGATCATCCCCAATCGGTACCCCTTTCCTGCCTTCTCCCCATATCCCCTGACTCCGCTATCTTTAAGAGCTCTATCTAGCTCTCTCTTGAAAGTATCCAGAGAACCTGCCTCCACCGGCCTCTGAGGCAGAGAATTCCACAAACCCACAACTCTCTGTGTGAAAAAGTGTTTCCTCATCTCCGTTCTAAATGGCTTACCCCTTATTCTTAGTCGGAAACAGTAAGACTGGTGGGAGAGCTGGGAAGGGGGAGGGGATGGAGAGGGAAAGCAAGGGCTATCTGAAGTTAGAGAAGTCAATGTTCATACCGCTGGGGTGTAAGCTGCCCAGGCGAAATATGAGGAGCTGTTCCTCCAATTTGCGCTGGGCCTCACTCTGACAATGGAGGAGGCCCAGGACAGAAAGGTCAGTGTGGGAATGGGACGGGGAGTTGAAGTGTTGAACAACCGGGAGATCAGGTAGGTTTAGACGGACTGAGCAGAGGTGTTCAGCGAAACGATCGCCGAGCCTGCGCTTGGTCTCGCCGATGTAGAGAAGTTGACACCTGGAACAGCGGATACAGTAGATGAGGTTGCAGGAGGTGCAAGTGAACCTCTGCCTCACCTGGGAAGACTCACCTGTTTGGGTCCTTGGATGGAGCCGAGGGGGGATGTATTCATAGAGCTGTCCAGCATGGACACAGACCATTCAGCCCAAGCTGTCCTTGTAGACCAAGCTGACATCTTGGGTTAGTCCCATTTGCCCTTATTTGGACCAATGCCCTCTGAACCATTTCAATGCGCAAGTATCGCTGGTCGTTGTGGGCCGAAGGGCCTGTTTCTGCGCTGGATCTCTAACCTAAGCGAAACCAAACTACATTGTGACATTTCATTAACGTCAATTAGTTTCAGAAGGTTCTTGGCATCTCTTTTAGAGTCATAGACCCATACAGTGTGGAAACGGGCCCTTCGGCCCAACTTGCCCACACCAGCCAACATGTGCCAACTACACTTGTCCCCACCCCCCTGCCCCCTCCCCCCCCCCCCCCCCCGCCTGCGTTTGGCCCACAACCCTCTAAACCTGTCCTATCCATGTACCTGTCTAAATGTTTTATAAATGTCACAAAACTACCTCCTCTGGCAACTCATTCCATACATCCACCACCTTCAGTGTGAAAATGTTACCCCCCCCCCAGATTCCTATTAAATCTTTCTAGAAGAAACTCACACCTTTACAGCGAGAACATTCAGACTCCACACAGATAGCACCCAAGGTCAGGATCGAACCTGGGTCTCTGACGATGTGAGGCAGCAGCTTTTTCCGGTTGCACCAGTTTAGTTTAGTTTAGAGATACAACATGGAAACAGGCCCTTCTGCCCATCGAGTCCGTGCTGACCAACGATCACCCGCACACCAGTTCTATTCCACAGAGGAGGGGCGATTTATAGAGGCCAATTGACCTAAAAACTTCACGTCTTTGGGATGTGGGAGGAGACCGGAGCTCCCGGAGAAAAAGCATGCAGGTCACGGGGAGAACGTACAAACTCCGTACAGACAAGCACCCGGGGTTAGGATTGAACCCGGGTCTCTGGCGCTGTGAGGCAGCAACTCGACCCGCTGCGCCACCGTGCCGCCCCGCATTCTCCCCCTACACCTCCAAGACGCGCAGGTGTGTAAGTTAATCAGCCCTCTGTAAATCGTCCTTTGTGTGTAGGGGCCCAATTGATCTATAAGCTGATGAAAGAATGAAATCGGCCAAAAGTAGCAAAAAGGATATGGGGAAAAAGCAGGAACGGGGTACTGATTGTGGATGATCAGCCACGATCACATCGAATGGCGTTGCTGGCTCGAAGGGCCGATAGGGCTTACTCCTGCAGCAGTTTTCTATGTTTCTATGTGTCTAAGCTGTGTCTTTGGGAGGTGAGGGGGGAACCGGAGCGCCCGGAGAAAACCCAAAGCAGCTTTTCCAACGTGGCCACCGTGTCGCGATGATGAATGGTTTTCCTTCGCACCGAAATGAATTAATTCAGAAGGTAGGCTCGCTCACTGTTTTTTAAAAAAAATTAATTATCCTGGCCAATCCTTTATCAAAGGTTCATAGAGTGTAATAAAGGGAGCTGAATGAATCACAGTGCCTCCAGACTGAGGATAAAGAATAACCTGGGAGGATGTGACATGACAGCAAGACTGAAAGGCAATTAGTTTTCTTTTTACTTCAATTTTGTTTTCAGCTGAAGAGAAACCGTGTCAAGTTATCTCCAAGTACGCATAGTATATCAAGTCAAAATCTCCAGGCCTCGGTAATTAAACAGATAAGAAAATGTTCTCAAATATCAATCTGAATGAAAAAGCTTTGAATCAAAAGGGCGATGAGGAGGGTTTTGAAAGGGAGAAGACAAATTTCACTGGAATTTAGAAGGATGAGAGGGAATCTTATTGAAACATGTACAATTCTTGAAGGATTGGACGGGCCAGATGCAGGAAACATGTTCCCGATGTTGGGGGAGTCCAGAACCAGGGGTCACACAGTTGAAGAATACGAGGTAGGCCTTTTAGGACTGAGATGAGGAAAAACGTTTTCACCCAGAGAGTAGACACAAATGCTAGAGAAACGCAGCGGGTGAGGCAGCAGCTAAAGAGCGAAGGAATAGGTGATGTTTCAGGTCGAGACCCTTCTTCAGACTGATTGTCACCCAGAGAGTTGTGAATCTGTGGAATTCTCTGCCACAGAAGGCAGTGGAGGCCAATTCGCTGGATGCATTCAAGAGAGAGTTAGATTTAGCTCTTAGGGCTAAAAGAATCAAGGGATATGGGGAGAAGGCAGGAACGGGGTACTAATTGTGGATGATCAGCCATGATCATATCGAATGGCTGTGCTGGCTCGAAGGGTCGAATGGCCTACTCCTGCACCTATTTTCTACGTTTCTATGTTTCTAAGAGTTACAATCCATACGTTTGGATAGAGCGGATGTTTCCACCAGTGGGAGAGTCTAGGACCAGAGGGCACAGCCTCAGAATAAAAGGACCTACCTTTAGAAAGGAGATGAGGAGGAATTTCTTTAGCCAGAGGGTGGTGAATCTGTGGAGGCAAAGTCAATGGATATTTTTTTAAGTGGAGATTGACAGGTTCTTGATTAGCACGGGTGTCATGGGTTACGGGGAGAAGGCAGGAGAATGGGGTTGAGAGGGAAAGATAGATCAGCCATGATTGAATGGCGGAGTGGACTTTGTTTAAATTAGTTTCGTTTCGGCCCCATAGCAGAAGCGTCCACGTCGCGGGGCTGGAAACTGGAAGTATCCCGAGCTAATTCTGCTGCCACCATCATCTATTGCGACAAGTGATGGCTCCCACTGAATGTCGACGGAAGCTTTCGACCTTTTCAGGATGGATGATGACAGCGAGGTCAACATTTGTAACAAGATGGACACGGAAAGAAGGAGAAAGAGTTTAGTTTAGAGATATGGCGCAGAAACAGGCCCTTCGGCCCGCCGAGTCCGCACCTATTCCCGCATGTCAACACTCCCCTACACACACTAGGGACAATTTTACACTTATACCAGGCCAATTAACCTACAAATCTGGGCAAGTCTTTGGAGCCTTTGGAGTGTGGGAGGAAACCGGAGATCTCGGAAAAAAACCCACGCAGGTCACGGGGAGAACGGACAAACTCAGTGCAGACAGCGCCCGTAGTCAGGATCGAATCCGGGTCTCTGGCGCTGTGAGGCAGCGACTCTATCGGGATGATCACCCTCGGGTTCAGTCCTTGCTGCTTCACATCCGCGCTGCCTTGCTGCTACAGGCTCTGTATCCAACTGCAGAAACGCTGGCTGGCTTCCATCCCAATCCACACCATCATCTGCTGTCGAATTAACACCCGCGCCAAATCGCCCCAACTGTTCTCAGTTTATGTATTTTTAACACGCGAGCTGACAAGTCGCCTTGGCGGCTTTAAGTAACATTGGTGCTGCAGCAAAGGTCACGTCACAGTGCTTGTGAGGTTCCATAGAGATTGAGACCAGCGCTTGCAAATTAGACAGGCTGTTAGGTTTTCCCTTAGCAATGCGATGCTGTGCAGTTTCAGCATCGTAAGACTGAGGAGCTGAATTTAGTTCATCGCCACGTGTACCGAGGCTTTTGTTGCGCACTGTGTTCCTACGTTCATGAGTGCTAGGTGCAGAATGTGGCCCCTCAAGTCTGCCCCTGCCATTAACCTCCAAACCTGCCCGTCGTGGGAGAAAACTGGAGCACCCAGAGGAAACCCACGTGGTCACGGGGAGAACGTGCAAACTCCGTACAGACAGCACCTGTATTCAGGATGGAACCCAGGTCCCTGGCGCTGTGAGGCAGCGTCTCCACCGCTGTCGCCACCGTAACACTAACGCTAAATGAATTATGACAGGAAAATGTATTAAAACCTAACGGGTGGCGCAGCGGTAGAGCTGCTGCCTCACGGCGCCAGAGACCCGGGTTCGATCCTGAATGCGGGTGCTGTCTGTACGGAGTTTGTACGATCTCCCCACAACCACGTGGGCTTTCTCCGAGTGCTGTGGTTTGCAGATGGGAGGGGTCTGTAGCCTGAAGAAGGGGTCGCGACCCGAAACGTCACCTATTCCTTCCCTCCATAGATGCTGCCTCACCCGCTGAGTTTCTCCAGCGTTTTTGTCCACCTGTGGGTTTGCAGGTTAATCAGCCCCACCGTAAATTGTCCCTAGTGTGTGGGGAGTGAATGTGAAAGTGGGATAACATAGAACTGGTGTGAACGGGTGATCGATGGTCGGCATGGACTCGATGGGCCGATGGGCCTGTTTCCACGCAGAATCTCTAGCCTAACCTAAAACTCCCAATGAAATCTAATTAGCACAAAATATGTATAGGGATTCATAGAGATAACCCTACATTTTTTGTCTGATCATGCAATTCTGTTTAGTGCCGTATTGACAATATTTCATCCCAATCATAAATGAGTCAAGATTGAACTCGGGTGGGTCTCTGGCGCTGAGAGGCAGTAACGTTACCGCTGCACCTCCCTGCTGCCCCCTTTCTTTAATGGCTAACATAAAAGATCAGCCTGTGGAAGGGTCTCGAGCCGAAACGTCACCCATTCCTTCTCTCCAGAGTTGCTGAGTGTCCCGTTGAGTTGCGCCAGCATTTTGTGTCGATCTCCAATTTGCAAGTGTACTTAAGGCACTTTATATCTCGTTTAAGATTTGTTTAGCAGGGGGGGAGCAGCATGACTCACTTCAGAATTGTTTCTGAACCAAGATGACAGGGAACCTCACCACACAGGAAGCCTCCAATCACTACTCTTTGCTTTTTATTCCAATGCATTTTTAACTCATTGGCATGTTGCCCTGGTGTCATCGAATAATTTGTCTATTTTAACATTTCAAGGGCACAGTACCAAAATATATCCAGCTAAATTGCAAATTGCAACTGAATCATCCTACCACAACTAGGGAGCAGTCCATATTTCGCTAGGGCAGCTGACACCCCAGCGGCATGAATATTGACTTCTCTAACTTCACCAACCCTGGCTTTCCCTCTCTCTCCATCCCTCCCCCTTCCCAGTTCTCCGACCACTCTGACTGTCCCCGAATCCATCTTACCCCTGCTTCGTTGTCACCTGCCCCTGGCGAACAATGATCTATTCTATATTTTCCTTGATCACTTCTCTTTTGATGTCTCGTTTTCACACCGTACCCTTCCTTATCTCCAGTTTCCCCACTCCCCTGAATCTCAGTCTGGAGAAGGGTCACGATCTGAAACGCCACCCATTCCTTCTCTCCAGAGATGCTGCCTGTCCCGCTGAGTTACTCCAGCATTTTGTACTGTCTACCTCATTACTATCTACTTTACTAGAACTACTATCTACCTCATTGGTGACCCTCGGACTATCCTTGATCGGACATTACTGCCTTTTCCTTGCACTAAACGTTATTCCCTTATCATGTATCTATACGCTGCAAATGGCTCAATTGTAATCATGTATTGTCTTTCCGCTGACTGGTTAGCACACAACAAAAGCTTTTCACTGTTCCTCGGTACACGTGACAATAAACTGAACTGAACTGAAATATATTCTGCCTGAAATATCTGTGTATCATAGATGACAATTTAATATTCTTTTCGCTCTGATGTATAGACTCTTGGAGTATTGACTTTAACTGTCGGACAAACGCATGATTGCATTCTACATTAATTTATTTTTGACCCAGTTAGTACACACTACTCGACAAAGCTCGGTAAAAATTCACAAAGGAAACGCCGCGCTCCATTGCTTTCCCTTCGTTGAACTTCAGGCCCATTTCAGAAGATCATAAGTGATAGGACTAGAATGTGGCCATTCGGCCCATCAAGCCTACTCCGCCATTCAATCATGGTTGATCCACCGCTCCCTCCTACCTCCATTCCCCTGCCTTCTCCCCGTAACCTCTGACACTTATTTTGTATACTTTTCGTTTGCTTCAATGAATAAACGTCTCCGTGGATTGTCACCTTGTCGTGGTGGAGAAGCTCGTGTGGTCCTGAGATCCTGAGAGTGATGCCGTCTGGAGCGATGCTCTAGGTAGGGCCACCCATGGCGGTAAGGTCGAGGGGGAGGTCTCTGACAAAGAGCGATCCAACCAAGACCTCAACGGTGGAACAGGCGGAGGACGATGGCTGACCTTAGTGGAGCGTCACAACGGCTGGGAAGGCGGATGAAGGCTGCAGCAGGAAAGGGTCTCCGGTCGTCTTGGACTCCATGCCACTAGATCCTGACCCAGATCTGTCAAGGACCGTGGGGTGGCTGCCTGTGCACCAGTCTCCCCACATTAAACAAAGTCACGCACTGGCGTCCTCCATATGGGGAGTAGCACCCTGGAGACACCCATGGTCTAAGGGGGCCTGAGAAGAAGAATAAAGACCAAATTCCCCCCCTGCTAATTATGAGGGGGGGACGTCATTGAAACTTAACAAATAGTGAAAGTTGTGGATAGACTGGATTGGGAGAGGATGTTTCCACTCATCGGAGAGTTCTCCAATCCTCCTGCCTTCTTTGACACCCGTACTGACCCAAGAACCCATCAATCTCCACTGTAGAAATGCCCAATGGCAGCCTCCACAGCCTTCCTTGGCAATGATTCACCACCCTCTGGTTAAATAAATTCCTCCTCATCCTTCTAAATGAATGTCCTTTAATTCTGAGGCTATTGCCTCTGGCCGCTAGACTCTCCCACTAGTGGAAACATCCTCTCCACATCCACTCTTTCCAGGCCTTTCACTATTCTGTACGTTTCAATGGGACCACCGCCCCCCCCCCCCCTCCCCCCAGTGAGTCCAGGCCCAGTGCCGTCAAACGCTCATCATACGTTAACCCAATCATCCCATCCCAATGCAAACATATTCTGGTGTGCTGATGCATCTGCTGGCTTGTGTACGGAGAACAAAGGGAGACCTGGCGCGGGGGAACTTTGTAACTATGGCAGCGCCCTTTAGGTGGCCACCATTTGCATACCTTGGGCATGCAAGCAAAGAACTTCACTGCGACTTATCACATGTGACAATAATGTATTCATTCATGCAATTAACATTTGTGTTCTATACTGTGTAGTGTAACCTGTCAAAGGTTCAGTAAGTTCACTGTAGAACCATTGCAAGGTAATGTGGCTCAGTGCTGTAGCATTACACCTCATGTGGCGCTATGGCGCAGCGGCAGAGCTACTGCCTCGGGTTCGATCCTGACTACGGGGGCTGGCTGTACAGAGTTTGTACCTTCTCCGCATGACCTGCGTGGATTTTCTCAGAGATCTTCGGATTCCTCCCACACTCCAAAGACGGGGGGGGGGGCCATGTATTCATGGACATGTCGGGCAAGAGGGCTATGTACGTTACTAGCTCCTAGTAAGCCCCTACCTTTAAGCTCCTAGTTTAATTATTGCGAACCTACCGCAAGCATTTTGCTATAACACTGGATAGTATTCACAAAAACACTAAAAGATGAGGAGAGCATTCCCTGATCAAACTTCAGTGTTACGTCTTGGCACTAATTGCTACACCCCTTATCTGTGGACTGTGGACGACTTGATTGTCTTCATGTATAGTGGCGGGACTGTGGCGCAGCGGTAGAGTCGCTGCCTTACAGCGAATGCTGCGGCAGGAGACCCGGGTTCGATCCCGACTACGGGTGCTTGTCTGTCATGGGGAGTTTTTGCGTTCTCCCCATGACCGCGCGGATTTTCTCCGAGATCGGATTCCGCCCGCACACCAAAGACGTGCAGGTTTGCAGGTTATTTGGCTTGGTATGAATATTAAATCGACCCTCGTGTGTGTAGGGCGGTACGGACCCAGTGGGCCGAAGGGCCTGTTTCTCGAAACTAAACTAATCGTTGCGCAGAAACAAAGTATCTTGGAGCATTGCGTTCATTACACATCTATTATTCAAAGGACTACTAACGGCTTCAAGCACCTAACATGCTGAGGTCCGTTGCGAAAATCACACAACCAGTGATATGTGCATCTGCAAATTTAACGTTGGACGTGGGAGGAAAATGTATTCATAACGGCAACATTTCCCTCATACATGCAATATTATGCATAAAAATACCATCTGAAATTAAGCCATATGACCAATTAGTATTTTTAGAAGTAATTCCTCTGTTACCAAACTGAAGTGTGACTGTCTTTTCAATTCCTTGGCAATAAACCAACCTCCCTTCCGTTGACTCCATCTACACCTCACGCTGCCTCGGCAAGGCCAGCAGCATCACCCCGGCCACTCCCTCTTCTCCCCTCTCCCATCGGGCAAGAGGTACAGAAGTGTGAAAACGCACACCTCCAGATTCAGGGGCAGTTTCTTCCCAGCTGTCTTCGGGCAACTGAATCATCCGACCACACCCAGAGAGCTGTGCTGAACGACTATCTCCCTCATTGGAGACCATCGGACTATCTTTGATCGGACTATCTTCAACCGTACCAAACCAATTAACCTACAAACCTGCACGTCTTTGGAGTTTGGGAGGAAACACGGAGATCCCGGAGAAAACCCACGCAGGTCACGGGGAGAACGTACAAACTCCGTACAGACAAGCGGCAGTAGTCGGGATCGAATGGGGGTCTCTGGCGCAGTGAGGCAGCGACTCTACCGCTGCGCCATCATGCCACCCAACAAGTGTTTTGTGAAGATATCATCGCATTTTGTGAAGAGTGTGTTTCTGTAATGGTGAAGTGAAATTATTTTATATATACAAGCCCACCCACACATCGTGAATAAGGGACATGTGTAGATAGTCACAAAATGCATGCAGTTATGGGCCTGTCCCACTGAGGCAATTTTTTCGGCAACTGTCAGAGCCACAGCAGGTCGCCAAAAAAACAGCGACTGGACCCCCCACGACAATGCCTACAAGAACCTGCCACCCAGCCGACGGCAAGCCACGGCAAGCTACCGACAACCGGCGACCCATTAGGACGTCCGCCTACGACCACACCTACGACAACCTAAGTCCACCCGCGACAAGGTAAGACAATTCAGCCGCCGGTACCCGTCGCCGGTTGACGTAGGTTGACGCAGGTAGTCGCCAATGGAATTCACCGGTCAGTACCGGTGACAACCTACGTCATCCTGGCGACATCCTACGACAGCGCCCACGTCAGGAGAAGTCAAGCGACGCTCATTGGTGTCAAGTCAACTGTCGCCGAAAAGTTTGAACATTTCAAAATCCAGGGGCGACCAGAAAAAAACACTCCGACTCTTTGGGAGACTACTCACGACCATACAGCCAACACCCTGGTGACCATGAGGAGACAGCCTAGTCACCTAAAATATCACCTCAGTGAGACAGGGCCATAATTCAGCGGGACAGGCAGCATCTCTGGAGAGAAGGAATGGGTGACGTTTCGGGTCGAGACCCTTCTTGAGAGTCAGGGGTGGGGGAGACGGAGATATGGCAGAGTAAGGTGTGAAAATGACAGATCAAAGCAGACAAAGTTCGAGGGAAAGTACCAAACGTCACCCATTCCTTCTCTCCAGAGATGCTGCCGGTCCCGCTGAGTTACCCCAGGAATTTTGTGTCTATCTTTCGATTTAAGGCAGCATCTGCAGTTCCTTGCTACACAAGAGACACCCATAAATGCCTGGAGGTCAGGAACAGTGTAAAGCCCAGTGTTGGCATGATGTACTACACATTGACACATTGCCGGGGAGAGCAGCTGAGGATTCCAGGCGAGAGGGACTCACTGGAGGGCCGATATCACAAGTGTAATTCATTGGCACAAATGGATGCCCCAGCTGGCATCTGTGTATCTCAGGAAATCCTGGGGTGAGCTTCCCGTTCATTTACATCCATGGCAATGAATGGGATGACATCGGAATTGCCTTGTCTGTGTGCCCAGCTCTCCAGTAAGGAGATTTGCAAGGGGTGCCTTGGACAAACGGAGACAAGCTGCAGGAGCAACACAGCAGTTTGTGTGAGAAGGAACTGCAGATGCTGGAAAATCAAAGGTAGACAAAAACGCTGGATAAACTCAGCGGGTGTGGCAGCATCTATGGAGCGAAGGAAATAGGCAACGTTTCGGGTCGAGACCCTTCTTCAGCACACAGCAGGTCAGGCAACATCTCTGGGCGAAAAAGGATGGGTGATGTTTCGGGTCGGGACCCTTCTTCAGAGTGGTGGCGGGGGGGGGGGGGGTTCAGACGCTGCCTGACCCGTTGAATTACACCAGCACTCTGTGTGTTTGTAATGAAAAATCCCTATCACTTAAATCAGCTCGTCAATGTCAAAGCTGAATCACACTGCAGGATATTAAAACCTTGTCTCGTCATCTTCAACATGAGTATGTATTTCTTAATTTCCTTTCAGCCATTTTCGATTGATTGTAAAACTTCAATAACAGCAAGATAGAGTCACAGAGTGATACAGCGCGGAAACAGACCCGCTGGCCCAACTTGCCCACACCCACCGGACCAACATGTCCCATCTACACTAATTCTCACTTGGCCCATATCCCTCTAAACCTGTCATATCCATGTACCTGCCTAATTGCTTCTTAAACGTCACTACAGTCCCTGCCCCAACTACCTCCTCTGGCAGCTCTTTCCATGCGAGATGTAATTCCTTTATTTAGCCGGTTGCCAACTCCCCCTCCCATTCCCACACTGACCTTTCTGCCCTGGGCCTCCTCCACTGTCAGAGTGGGGCCCAGCGCAAATTGGAGGAGAGGCACCTCATATTTCGCCTGGGCAACTCATGCCCCAGCGGTATAAACATTGACTTCTCTAACTTCAAGTAACCCTTGCTTTCCCTCTTTCTCCATCCCTGCCCCTTCCCAGTTCTCCGACCAGTCTAACTGTCCTCCTGATTACGTTATCTCTGTTTGCCTCGTTGTCACCTTCTCGTAGCTTCCTTTTCCTTGACCTTCATCCCCTTTGATGTCTCATTTTCGCACCTTACCCTTCCTTATCTCTGTGCCTCCCTCTCCCTCGACTCTCAGTCTGAAGAAGAGTCTCAACCCGAAACGTCACCCTTTCCTTCTCTCCAGAGATGCTGCCTGTCCCGCTGAGTTACTCCAGCATTTTGTGTCTATCTTCGGTGTAAACCAGCATCTGCAGTTCCTTCCTACACAAATTCCCTTATTACATTTGCTCACCAATGCGCTCCCAACTATAGTTTGTTAAAATATAGATAGGACAAAGGACATTTATTGTCACATACACCAATTGGTGTAGTGAAATTTGTCTTGCCATGCAGCACATAGATAAAGATAGGACATAACATTAAAGAATTTAACATAAAACATAAAAAAACATCCCCCCACAATGGTTCCCATTATGAGGGAAGGCACAAAGTCTAGACCCCATCCCCAGTTCACCCATAGTCGGGCCTATTGAGGCCCCAACAGTCGCCGCTATGGGGGCCGATGTTCCAGGCCCTTCTTCGCCGGGTGACAGTGCTCCGGCTGCGGGAGAACCCTCTCAGCGGCTCGGGGTGCCTGTAACGGCCGCTTCCTTGCTGGAGACCGCTGCTTCCAACGCCAACAGGCCGCGCTGGATGGAGCTCCACAACTGGCGATCTCGCAGAGAGATCCCAGGCTCCCGATTTGAATTTCAGCGCCACCGCCCCACAGCTCCGCGATGTTCACCTGCGGTCTTCAGCTCACCGGAGCTCCAGCGCGGCGACCCAGGCAAGGCATCGCCCGCTCCGCTCCACGATGGTGGCTCTGGGCGGTCCCCCCAGGAAACGCCGCTCCAGGCCCGCTGGTAGGCCGCGAGGACGGGTCGACGGTGCAGCCCGGAGAAAAGCTGCCTCTCCGACCAGGTAGGGACCCTGAAAAGTAGTTTCCCCCTTCCCCTCCTCCACCCCCACATAAAAAAAGGCCAGGACTCCGAAAAACAAAAAACTCAACTAACTAAAAATAAAAAAAAGAGAGAAAAGACGGACAGCTGCAGGCTGGGCAGCCCTACCCGTACAGCCATACCCGGACGGCGCCCCCAACAAATACCTAAAAGAAAACAAAAAAGATACCAAAAAACATGACCTATTGCATTTATTTCTGCGAGAAAATACACAGATAATTCACTCCTTCGTGCTTTAAACCTGGTGGAAAATAAAACTGTTTGAGTATTCTACACTTCCCTTTAATAGATCATTTGCCCAACTGTTAAAACACTGTCTAAATATTGAGAAAGGAAAAACCCTTTTCATATTATTTCTCTTATCTCAAACATCACAGCTAAATAATAAATACTTGCACATTCTACCGAAGTAGAAGCCTGCAATAATATTTCTCCACATATCTTCATCTGGCTAAAGATCAGCAGAACCATTGCACTCATAACGAGGACAAGGCTGCATAATGGGAAACAGAACTCAATGGATGTTAGATTTCCAATTAAATGGCCATTTGGACATTTTCAGCTATTTAAAGTCATAGGGTGATACAGTGTGGAAACAGGCCCTTCGGCCCAACTTGCCCACACCTGCCAACATGTCCCAGCTACATGTCCCACCTGCCTGCGCTTGGTCCATATCCCTCCAAACTTGTCCTATCCATGTATCTGTCCAACTGTTTCTTAAACGTTGGGATAGTCCCAGCCTCAACTACCTCCTCTGCCAGCTTGTTCCATACACCCACCACCCTTTGTGTGAAAACGTTACCCCTCAGATTCCTATTAAACCCTTTCCTCTTCACCATAGACCTATGTCCTCTGGTCCTCGATTCACCTACTCTGGGCAAGACCTCTGTGCATCTATCTGATCTATTCCTCGCATGATTTTATATATCTCTAAGATCACCCCTCATCCTCCTGCGCTCCAAGGAATAGAGTCCCAGCCTGCTCAACCTCTCCCCATAACTCAGACCCTCTAGTCCTGGCAACATCCTCATTTTTGAGTGCTGTATTAACTGCCAAAGTACAGTATATTTTTCTAAAGATGATAATGATTTTAAGGAAGCAATTTTCCATTATTTTTTCTTTTAAAACTTAATTTAGTTTAGTTTAGTTTATTGTCACGTGCACCGAGGGACTGGGAAACTTTTTTGTTGCGTACTAACCAGTCAACGGAAAGACAATACATGATTTACAATCGAGCCATTCACAGTGTACAGCTACATGATAAGGGAATAACGTTGAGTGCAAGGTAAAGTCGGCAAAGTCCGATCAAAGATAGTGGGAGGGTCTCCAAATGAGGTGGATAGTAGTTCAGAGCTGCTCCCTAGTTGTGGTAGGATGGTTCACTTGCCTTATAACAGCTGGGAAGAAATCGTAGATAGACACAGAATTCTGGAGTAGCCCAACGAGACAGGCAGCATTTCTGGATAGAAGGAACGAGTGACATTTTGGGGCCGAGACCCATCTTCAGACTCCCTGTCCCTGAATCTGGAGGTGTGCGTTTTCACACTTCTATACCTATCTGCCCGATGGGAGAGGGGGGAAGAGGGAGTGGCCAGGTGTGCGACTGGTCCTTGATTATGCTGAAGGTGGGTAAAAAATGCTGGAGTAACTCAGCGGGACAGGCAGCATCTCTGGAGAGAAGGAACGGGTGACGTTTCGGGTCGAGACCCTTCTTCACACTGAGAGTCAGGGGAGTGGGAGAGGATGTTACTTCTTCAAAGTCGGAGTACCTTGAGGAGATCTCGCCGTGAAGTGGATGAAATGTTTAATGCGGCTGGTCTTGCTGAATAGGTGCGGTCGGAATTGTGAGGTGCATCACCATAGATCTGCCCTTGGGGTATAGAGTATGAGAATGACTCTCCTCACATGAACAATGGGACATTTTTTCTGGGCAAAACAATCTTTAGCCTTTCATTTAGAATAAAGGTCAAGCTATTCCAGAAAATCTCACACAGAAGGATTTTGTAAAACTAGCGCAGCAATTCATAGTGAAATGCATTTTCAATGGTAATCTTCCACTTCTGACACTTTGTCTATTTCGGTTGGAAAATGTGCAGAAAGGGACCTTTGCAAATCCGAGCAAAGTTACATTGTGATAATGTCTTTTCAAAACATTTGCCAAACATGTTTTCAATTGTGAAAACAAGGTGACAGTATTCTTAAACTACGGAAAGTGATGTCCTTTCTTGAAAAGTCATCTTTAATAAAGTTATTTTGTATGAATAGAAAAATGTTTGCAGTTGTTATCGTACGTAGATACATAGACAATAGGTGCAGGAGTAGGCCATTCGGCCTTTCGAGCCAGCACCGCCATTTCATGTGATCATGGCTGATCATTCACTATCAGTAGCCCATTCCTGCCTTCTCTACATATTCCCTTGGTTCCACTAGGCCTAAGAGCTCTATCTAACTCTCTTTTAAATGCATCCAGTGTATCGGCCTCCACTGCTTTCTGAGGGAGAGAATTCCACAAATTCGCAACTCTCTGGGTGAAAAGGTTTTTCCTCGCCTCCGTTCAAAATGGCCGACTCCTTATTCTTAAACTGTGGCCCCTGGTTCTGGACTCCCCCAACATTGGGAACATGTTTCCTGCATCTAGTATGTTCAATCCCTTAATAATTTTATATGTTTCTAAAAGATCCCCTCTCATCCTTCTAAATTCAAGTGAAATCTCAGTCACTCCATTCTTTCATCGTATGACAGTCCCGCCATCCCGGGAATTAACCACGTGAGCCTATAGCAGGAATGTCCTTCCTCAAATTAGGAGAGCAAAACTGCACCCAATACTCCAGGTGTGGTCTCACCAGGGCCCTGTACAACTGCAGAAGGACCTCCTTGTTCCTATACTCAACTCCTCTTGTTATGAAGGTCAAACATGCCATTAGCTTTCTTCACTGCTTGCTGTACCTGCATGTTTACTTTCAGTGGCTGATGTACAAGGACACCCAGGTCTTTGTTGTACTTCCCCTTTTTCTAACCAGACACCATTCAGATAATAATCTGTCTTCCTGTTCTTGCCACCAAAGTGGATAACTTCACATTTATCCACATTATACTGCATCTGCCAAGCATCTGCCCACTCACCCAACCTGTCCAAGTCACCCTGCATCCTCATAGCATCCTCTTCACAATTCACACTGCCACCCAGCTTTGTGTCATCTGCAAATTTGCTAATGTTACTTTTAATTACTTCATCTAATTCATTAATGTATATTGTAAATAGCTGCAGTCCCAGCACCGAGCCTTGCGGTACCCCACTAGTCACTGCCTGCCATTCTGCAAGGGACCCGTTAATCCCTACTCTTTGTGTCCTGTCTGCCAACCACTTCTCTATCCATGTCAGCACTCTACCCCCAATACCTCTAGTGCTCTAATTTTTCCCGCTAATCTCCTGTGTGAGACCTAATCAAATGCTTTCTGACAGTCCAGGTGCACTACATCCATTGGCTCTCCTTTGTCCATTTTACTTCTTACATCCTCAAAAAATTCCTGACGATTAGTCAAGCATGATTTCCCCTTTGTAAATCCATGCTAGCTTCGACCGATCCTGTTACTGCTATCCAAATGTGCCGCGATTTCACCATTTGTAATTGACTGCAGCATCTTCCCCGCCACCAATGTCAGGCTAATGCCTCCCAATCCTTTTTGTGTCTATCTTCACATGGAGGACATAGATAGGCAACATTTCAAGTTATAGAGTCTTGGATTCAAGCCCTTCGTCCCAACTTGCCTACACCGACCAACGTACCCCATCTACATTAGTCCCTCCTGCTGTCCAAAGACATGCATGTTTGTAGGTTATTTGACTCCTGTAAATTGTCCCTAGTGCGTAGGATAGTCCTAGTGTATGGGGTGGTTGCTGGTCGGCACAGACTCGATGGGCCAAAGGGTCTGTTTCCATGCCGTATCTCTAAACTAAACTAAGTCAAAACAGGGGACAAAAGAACTTGAGTTCTGTAATATATTCTAATGTCACAATACAACTTTTAAAGTAATTATGTCAAACTGATGACCCAAGGGTAATTATTGTAAGCTCTACTTTTGCTCTCTTTCATTATTCAAAACATACCCTTTCTTAAAGAAAAGAGATTTGGACTCAAATATCTCATGCATATATTAACAATTATTTCAAACACTCCTAATATTTGCATATCAAAGAGATGCTACTAAATGATGCCATGCTTAATCACCCCCATGCTATCCAATCCATCTTCTGATTTGGTTTTGTTCAGTTTAGAGATACAGCATGGAAACAGGCCCTTCGGCCCATCGAGTCCGCGCCGACCAGGGATCCCCGCACACTAACGCTATCCGACACACACTATCCGAAGCCAATTAACCTACAAGCCGACATGTCTTTGGAGCGCGGGAGGAAACCGGAGCACCCGGAGAAAACCCACTCAAGTCACGGGGAGAACGTACATAACTCCGTACAGACAGCGCCCGTGGTCACGAAGGAACCCGGGTGCTCTGGCACTCCGGTTTCCTCTCGCACTCCAAAGACGTACAGGTTTGTAGGTTAATTGGCTTTGTTAAGAATTGTAAATTGTCCCCAGTGTGTGTAGGATGGTGGGTACACAAAAAGCTGGAGAAACTCAGCGGGTGCAGCAGCATCTAAGGAGCGAAGGAGATAAGCGACGTTTCGGGCCGAGACCCTTCTTCAGACTCCTTCAGCAGTCTGAAGAAGGGTCTCGACCAAAAACATCGCCTATTGGCAAATTGGCACCTGACTATCTTTAGACAAGTTATATGGCTCTCAAGCTTACATTGCAGTGTTTACATTTATAGTGTGCCTTACAACAGATTTTTAAGCAGATAATTCAATATACATTGCGATATTGTTGTGCTCTATGAAATACATCACTGTGTTCTCATTGAAAATTAGGTTTGCGCTGGCTTTTGTTATTCATTTCAGTTTCTAGAATATTTATCAAATCGGATAAGAATCATTTTGACGTCAAAATCATTGGAGTGCTTCATATTTACAATATCATCCCTTAAATGTCAAATACCACAGTGTTTTTAACTTCAAAAATGATTATAATAGGTGGGAGAACTCAGCAGAAAAATCTTAACACCCCATGTATAATATTGGAAGCTGGTCTTGGTCATACTCTTGTTTGTTATACTATTCTTATACCAATGTAAAGGGCCTGTCCCACCAGCATGCAACTCTATGCGATTAGCGCGACCTAACGTGGTCGCTTGAGCCGTCCGGCGTCGCGGGGCCGGTCCCACTTCGATCGCCGGAGCCGTGCGGAATTGTGCGGAGTTCGTCCCGAGTTCGTCCCGAGACCGCGTGGGGCTCCGAAAAACCGACTATGTCCAGAAATCCCGCGCGGCAACGGCTTGTCGGCTCGCAGTCGCCTCGACATTTACACACCGCCCCGACATCGTGCCTCCGTGAACCTATTTGTAAGTGCCTCCGTGACCCTCACATGTGTGGCTCCGTGGCCCTGTATGTGTGTGTGTCTCGGTGCCCCTCTCTGTGTGCCCCTCTAAGTCCTGGCGAACTTACCTTGGACTTGCTTCAAGTTCGCCTTGCTTTGCGCCGCATTGCGCCACTCACCCAACCTCCGCGCGGCCCTCGCTGCCGGTTCAGTTGCGCTTGCCGCATGCAGGCGCATGCTGGTGGGAACGGCCCTGTACAGGGGATCACCCGACCTCCGCGCGGCCCCTGCTGCCGGTTTGATCGCGTTCATCGCACAGAGTTGCATGCTGGTGGGACAGGCCCTTAAGGCACTTTGACCAACAAGAGTTGTTTTTTAAATGTGCTTTATAAATAAAAGTGACTTGACTTGGTCTTATGAGAAGCTCATTTTGGAAGAGAGAATATAGAAGAGTGCAATGAGGGAAGGAAAACTGCAGATGCAGGTTTAAATCGAAGATAGACATAAAATGCTGGAGTATTTTGTATCTGCGGGCCGCACTACATACCTGGATTTTCAGAAGGTTTTCATCAAAGGCCCCACACAGGAGCTGTTGAACATCATATTTCATTGCCACTTAAGGCTGTGGAGGCCAAGCCAATGGGTATTTTTAAGGCAGAGACAGATAGATTCTTGATTAGTACGGGTGTCAGGGATTACGGGGAGAAGGCAGGAGAATGGGGTTGTGAGGGAGAGATAGATCAGCCATGATTGAATGGCGGAGTAGACTTGATGGGCCGAATGGAATAAGGAGTAAGCCATTTAGAACAGAGACGAGGAAACACATTTTCTCACAGAGAGTGGTGAGTCTGTGAAATTCTCTGCCTCAGAGGGCGGTGGAGGCCGGTTCTCTGGATGCTTTTAAGAGAGAGGTAGATAGCGGAGTCAGGGGATATGGGGAGAAGGCAGAAACGGGGTACTGATTGGGGATGATCAGCCATGATCACATTGAATGGTTGTGCTGGCTCGAAGGGCTGAATGGCCTACTCCTGCACCTATTGTCTATTGTCTATTGTTTATTGAATGGCCCAATTCTGCTTCTACTACATATGAACGTACAACTCAGGGTAAGAAGCTGTTTCTGAGTCTGGTGGTGCACTCTTTCAAGCTTCTGTACCTTCTGCCCGATGGGAGAGAGGAGGAGGAGGAGAAGGAATGACCGGGGTGGAAAAGGTGCTTGATTATGTTGGGTTCTCTCTTGATGCAGCGTGGTGTAGATGGAATCTCCAGCCAGGAGTCTGACCTGAGTTTGCTTTCAGTTTTCAAGTTGCTTTCAGTTTTAGCAACATGTTGTCAAGCTGCAAATGGTACAGAGAAGATTTACAAGGATGGCGCAAGATTTACAAGGACTCGGTGGACCTGAGCCACAAGGGAGAGGTTGAGTAGGCTGAGACTCTATTCCTTGAAGTGCAGGAGTAGGAGGGGTGATCTTATAGAGATGTATAAGATCATGAGAGGAATGGATAGGGTATAGAGTTAAAGAAGGAACTGCAGATGCTGGAAAATCGAGTGTGCACAAAATGCTGGAGAAACTCAGCGGGTGCAGCAGCATCTACGGAGCGAAGGGAATAGGCAACGTTTCGGGCCAAAACCCTTCTTCAGACAGGGTATAGAGTCTTTTTCCCAGAGTAGGGGAATCAAGAACCAGAGGACATGCGTTTAAGGTGAGGGGAGAAGATTTAGTAGGAACCTGAGGGGCACCTCTTTTTACACATATGTGGGTATATGGAATAAGCTGCCGGAGGAGGTAGTTGAGGCAGGTACATTTAAAAGACAGTTGGAAAAGTATATGAATAAGCTAGGTTTCGAGGCAGGTGGGACTAGTGTAGTTGGGGCATGTTGGTCAGTGTGGGCAAGTTGGGCCGCAGGACCTGTTTCCACACTGTATCACTCTCTGTCTCAATGATGATAATAGACAATAGGTGCAGGAGTAGGCCATTCGGCCCTTCGAGCCAGCACCGCCATTCAATGTGATCATGGCTGATCATCCCCAATCAGTACCCCGTTCCTGCCTTCTCCCCAATGATGGATTGGGGTGAGATGTGGAATGATGGCAGCAGAGGCAGCATAACTTGCATGATTACTTGCGAGATTTTAAGCATTAGATAGTCATCAATAGTTTAGTTTAGTTTAGTTTAATTTAGTTTAGTTTAGTTTACTTTAGATACAGCACAGAAACAGGCCCTTCGTCCCACTGAGCCTGCCTTGCCGACCAGCGATCCCCGCACACTCACGGCATCCTACACACACTACACATAATTTACAATTTTACCAAAGTCAATTAACCTACAAACCTGCACGTCTTTGCAGTGTGGGAGGAAACCGGAGCACCCGGAGAAAACCCACGCAGGTCACGGAGAGAAGGTATAAACTCCGTACAGACGGCGCCTGTAGTCAGGATCGAACCTCCTGACTGACTCCTGATAACAAATGTGAAATGAAATGAACCCGAGTCTCTGGCGCTGTAAGGCGGAAACTCTACCGCAGCGCCACCGTGTAAAAATAGCTCCATCAACACGAAAGGTTAAAAGAGGATTAGAAGAAAGACAGGAGTCTGCAATTCATCTTTCCACCATGAAACATCCTTCATGGTAATTACAGTATATCTTAAATCAATCTCCATGGCTGTATTGTGGGTTAGCCTACAAATGATTTTATAATTGGTCTGCATACTCTGCCATTAACAGTATTCTTGATAGATACTTCACTGAAGAACTTCAATTAAGTTCAGCCTGGAGGCGTAGCAGTCGAGTCGCTGCCTCACAGCACCAGAGACCCGGGTTCGATTCCGACTACGGGTGCTGCCTGTCTGGAGTTTGTACGTTCTCCCCGTGACCTGCGTGAGTTTCCTCCGGGATCTTCGGTTTCCTCCCACCCCCCAAAGACATACAGGTCCGCAGGTTAATTGGTGAAATTGTAAACTGCCCCTAGTGTGTGTGTAGGATAGTGTTAAGGGCCTGTCCTACCAGCATCCGACTCTATGCGATGAGCGCGATCAAACTAGAAGCGGGGGCCGCGCGGAGGTCGGGTGATCCCTGTACAGGGCCGTTCCCACCAGCATGCGCCCGCATGCGGCAAGCGCGACCAAACCGGCAGTGAGGGCCGAGCGGAGGTCGGGTGAGTGGTGCAACGCGGCGCAAAGTGAGGCGAACTTGGAGCGAGGTGTAAAGGTAAGTTCGCCAGGACAGAGAGGGACACACATAGAGGGCCACGGAGCCACACACACTGAGGGCCACGGAGGCACGACGTCAAGGTGGTGTGTAATGCGTCGAGGCGACTGCGAGCCGACAAGCCGTTGCCGCGCGGAATTTTTGAACATGGTCAGTTTTACGGAGCCCCGCGCGATGTCGGAACGAACTCCGCACAATTCCGCACGGCTCCGGCGATCGAAGTGGGACCGGCCCCGCGACGCCGGACGGCTCAAGCGACCACGTTAGGTCGCACTCATTGCATAGATTTGCATGCTGGTGGGACAGGCCCTTTAGTGTGCGGGGATCGCTGGTGGGCACGGACTCGGTGGGCCGAAGGGCCTGTTTCCGCGCTGTATCTCTAAACTAAACTAAAACTATTATTATGAACTAGACAAAAGGAGTGCAAAGTCTTTCTTCACATTCCATTTTACGTAGGAGTGGTAATTATCACTATTTACCTGCATTACCAGAACTCAGCGAGATAATTACCAGAACATTTTGTAGCTCAGCAAATAATGATCCTATTTTTTTTAAACAAGAACAAGATTGAAGACTTCTACGAGGGCAGGAAACAACGCACGGTGTTGCACGACTCCTGGCATTATCGTTATAATGAGCAGCAAACTGTAGACTTAAATAAAAGATAGGTGTGCTGATGAAACAGGCACATTTTAATGAGCTTCATGTCTCCTATTTTAATAACTAAACAAAATGGAAGTGCCGTCACTCTCTCCAGCAAATGATTCAATAATTTAGCCCACAAAACACGTAATTACAAAATATAGTTTAGTTTAGTTTATTGTCACGTGTACCAAGGCACAATGCAAAGGTTTTATGTTTAAGAAGGAACGGCAGATGCTGGAAAATCGAAGGTAGACAAAAATGCTGGAGAAACTCAGCGGGTGCGGCAGCATCAGTGGAGTGAAGGAATAGGCAACGTTTCGGGTCGAGACCCTTCTTCAGACCTGATGCGATGGTGGGGAGGCGGGAAGAAGAAAGGAAGAGACGGAGACAGTGGGCTGAGGGAAAGCTGGGAAGGAGGGAGAAAGCAGGGACTACCTGAAATTGGAGAAGTCAATGTTCTGGGGTGTAAACTACCCAAGCGGAATATGAGGCGCTGCTCCTCCAATTTACGGTGGGCCTCACTCTGGCAATGGAGGAGGCCCAGGACAGAAAGGTCGGATTCGGAATGGGAGGGGGAGTTGAAGTGCTGAGCCACCGGGAGGTCAGGTTGCTTATTGCGGACCGAGCGGAGGTGTTGGGATTTGAGTTTAGTCCAGTTTAGTTTGGGAGATGCAGCACAGAAACAGGCCCTTCAGCCCATCGAGTCCATGCCGTAATGCTGCAACTCTACCACTGTGCCACTGTGTGTTGCGTGCTATCCAGTCAGCGAAAAGACAACACATGATTACCATCGAGTCACCTACAGTTACAGGATAAAGGGAATAACGTTTAGTGCAAGGTCCAGTAAAATCCAATGAATGATAGTTCGAGGGTAGACAAAAATGCTGGAGAAACTCAGTGGGTGAGTTTAGACTGAAGAAGGGTCTCGACCCGAAACGTCACCTATTCCTTCGCTCCACAGATGCTGCCTCACCCGCTGAGTTTCTCCAGCATTTCTGTCTACCTTCGGTTTTTCCAGCATCTGCAGTTCTTTCTGAAACAATGGTATTTCGAGGGTCTCCAATGAGGTAGATGGGAGGTTAGGACTACTCGCAGTTTTGTCATGGGATGGTTCAGGTGCCTGATAACAGCTGGGAAGAAACATGATAAAAAAGAATAACTTTTAATGCAAAATAAACTCCAGTAAAGTCTGATTATGGATAGTCAATGGGTCTCCAGCACAATCACGTCTCACAACCGTATTGATCAAGTATTTGTCAATCTCTGGCTTACAAATATCCATTGACTTGGCCTCCATAGCCTTCTGTGGCAATGAATTCCACAGATTCACCACCCTCTGTCTAAAGAAATCTTCCTGATCTTCTTTCTAATGGGATGTCCTTTTATTCTGAGTCCATGGCTTCTGGTCCTGGACTCTTCCACTAGTGGAAACATCCTTTCCACACCCACTCAATCAAGAGGAGTCTTGCTTTGTCAGCTCTTTGCTTGATGTTAGTTTTGGGGAAAACTGAGTCAGGTGTTGAGGGCAGCAGGATGGCACAGCGGTACAGTCGCTGCCTCACAGCGCCGGAGACCCGGGTTCGATCCTGACTACGGGTGCTGTCTGTACGGAGTTTGCACGTTCTCCATGTGACCTGCGTGGGTTTTCTCCAAGATCTCCGGTTTCCTCCCACACTCCAAAGACGTGCAGGTTTGTTGCTTAATTGGCTTGGTAAAATTGTACATTATCCCCAGTGTGTGTGGGATAGTGTTAGTGTGCGGGGATCGCTGGTCGGCACGGACTCGGTGGGCCGAAGGGCCTGTGTGTCACGCTGTATCTCTAAACTAAGCCAAACTAAGCAGCGCGTTCCTGCCCAAGTTAAGGCTGAGTGGTCAGTGATACTATTTAGTTTTGTTTTTTTTGCACTTAGACAATAAATTCATGAAGTTCAAGTCGCCATTTCATAGCTGATTTGGGGCCGAGATAATATCCACAGATACCAGCGCAGCCAGTGAACTGGATAGCTGTCCAATTCAAAACTATGCTTTCAAAGGGAATAAGAAGTGAGGACTTTTTTGAGAGGCAATTTTCTCTTGCTCACAGAAATATTCATCACACTGGTTACAGGATGAATAGTGAAAGGCCTGGACAGAGTGGATGCGGAGAGGATGTTTCCACGAGAGGGGGAGTCCAGGACGAAGGCAGGAGAATGGGGTTGAGAGGAAAAGATAGATCAGCCATGATTGAATGGTGCAGTCACCTAGATGGGCCGAATGGCCTAATTCTGCCCCTATCACTTACGAACATGAATTCACGGGGTTGGTGGAGATGCAACATTGATGTATTTTTATTGATGAATTAGTTATCAAAGTGTTTAATTTTCACCTTTTCTTTGCATTATTTTTGAGTTTACTTAACGAGTTTATACAAACTTCATTTGATGACTTGTTTTCCAGACATTTCACACAGGCACTCGATAAACCTGAAGTGACTATCAGCCCCATAATCTATCAAATTGCAAAATAGACATCACCTGTCCACCCAAACTGGGTCAACAGCAACAAGGCAATTGGTGCAGAAAGGAGTGGGAAAAAAAGCATTAACTGAGAGTATCTTCACTCTAAGAGAACATGTTTTTAAATTTAAAAAAAACGGTTTGATTTGTTGAAGTTCTGAGTGTCATAGGAAGAACAAACAAACTTTGTACATTCTCTGTGCAGAGAGCATCCGTGTTCAGGATCGAACCTGGGTCTCAGGCGATGCAAGCAGCAACTCTACCACTGCCCCACCCTGCCGCTCTTAACTCCTCGTCTTTCATCTCAAGCCGAAACGGCATGTTGTCTGTCCCGCTGAGTGGCTCCGGCATTTTGTGTCTATCTTCAGTGTAAACCAGCGCCTGCAGTTCCTTCCTCCACAAAGCTCTAAGGGTGGCCTCGCCAACGTCTTATAGCTCTGCAACGTGACCACCTAATCACAATACTCAATTTTTAAGAATTAGGAGAGATACAATTACGTCCTGGTAACACACATGGTTGGGGTAGTTCCTGCCTCTCCCTGTAGTTCAGGCCCAGGATAGAGTGAGAGGAGCTGACGATGATGTCTGAAGAAGGGTCTCGACCTGAAACGTCACCCATTCCCCCTCCAGAGATGCTGCCTGACCCGCTGAGTTACTCCAGCATTTTCATAAGATCAAAAGTGATAGGAGCAGAATTAGGCCATGCGGTCCTTCAAGTGATTGAGTTCTTTAGGGATAGACAGAGTTGACGTGGATAAGCTTTTCCCATTGAGGGTAGGGAAGATTCAAACAAGAGGGCATGACATGAGAATTAAGGGTCAGAAGTTTAGGGGTAACACGAGGGGGAACTTCTTTACTCAGAGAGTGGTGGCTGTGTGGAATGAGCTTCCAGCAGAAGTGGTGGAGGCAGGGTCGATTTTAACATTTAAAAGTAAAGTGGATAGGTATATGGACGGGAAGGGAATGGAGGGGTATGGTCTGAGTGCAGGTAGATGGGACTTGGGGAAAATAAATGTTCGGCATGGACTGGAAGAGACGAGAGGGTCTGTTTCCGTGCTGTAATTGTTATATGGTTATATGTTATATGGTTAAGTCTACTCCGCCATTCAATCATGGCTGATCTATCTCTCCCTCCTAACCCCATTCTCCTGCCTTCTCCCCATAACTCCTGACACCCGTACTAATCAAGAATCTATCTATCTCTGCCTTAAAAATACCCATTGACTTGGCCTCCACAGCCTTCTGTGGCAAAGAATTCCACAGTTTCACCACCCTCTGACTAAAGAAATTCCTCCTCATCTCCTTCCTAAAGGAACATCCTTAAATTCTGAGGCTATGTGTGACCTCTAGTCCTAGACTCTCCCACTGGTGGAAACATCCTCTCCACATCAGTTCAGTACGAGTACTTTGGTTCTGTCTTCACTAAGGCAGACACAAAGAATCTCCCAGAAATACTAGGGGACGGAGGATCCAGTGGGAGGGAGGAACTTTAGTCAGGAAATGGTGTTAGGTAAACTGTTGGGACTGAAGGCAGATAAATCCCCAGGGCCTGGTGGTCTGAATACCAAAGTACTCAAGGAGATGGCCCTAGAAATCGTGCATGCATTGGTGATCATTTTCCAATATGCTCTCAACTCTGGATCAGTTCCTGTGGACTGGACGGTAGCTAATGTAACTTCACTTTTTAAGAAAGGAGGGAGAGAGAAAATGGTAAATTATAGACAATTAGCCTAACGCCCCTGTCCCACTTAGGAAACTTGAACGGAAACCTCTGGAGACTTTGCGCCCCACCCAAGGTTTCCGTGCGGTCCCCGGAGGTTCCCGGAGGTTTTTGTCAGTCTCCTCTAATGGTTGAAAGTGGTTTCCGTTTTAAAAGTCGGTAATTTTTCAGTCGAAGCCGGTTGCAATGCTGGTTGAAGTTTGTTGCCGGAGGACAAAACCTCCGGGAACCGCACGGAAACCTTGGGTGGGGCGCAACGTCTCCAGGGGTTTCCGTTCAGGTTTCCTAAGTGGGACAGGGGCATTACATCGGTAGTGGGGAAGATGCTTGAGTCGATTATTAAAGATGTTATAGCAGCGCATTTGGAAAGCAGTGACAAGATCGGTCAAAGTCATTTATGAAGGATTTATGAAGTGGAAATCATGCTTGACTATTCTTCTGGAATGTTTTGAGGATGTAACAAGTAGAATGGATAAGGGAGAGCCAGTGGATGTGGTGCATCTGGGCTTTCAAAAAACCTTTGACAAGGTCCCACACAAGAGATTAGTGTGCAGAATTAGAGCACATGGCATTGGGGGTAGGGTATTGACATGGATAGAGAACTGGTTGGGAGACAGGAAGCAAAGAGTAGGAATTAATGGGGGGTTACACAAAAGCTGGAGAAACTCAGCGGGTGCAGCAGCATCTAAGGAGCGAAGGAGATAGGCGACGTTTCGGGTCGAGACCCTTCTTCAGAATTAATGGGTCCTTTTCAGAATGGCAGGCAGTGACTAGTGGGCTGGGACCCCAGTTATTTACAATATATATAAACGATTTAGATGAGGGAATTAAAAGTGACAGATTGCGGATGACACAAAGCTGGGTGGCAATGTGAGCTGTGATGAGGATGCTATGAGGCTGCAGGGTGACTTGGATAGGTTGGGTGAGTGGGCAGAAGCTGGGCAGATGCAATTTAATGCAGATAAATGTGAGGTTTGTCCACTTTGGTGGCAAGGACAGGAAGGCAGATTATTATCCGAATGGTGTCAGGTTAGGCAAAGGGGAGGTGCAACGACACCTGGGTGGGCTTGTACATCAGTCACTGAAAGTAAGCATGCAGGTACAGCAAGCAGTGAAGAAAGCTAATGGTATGTTGGCCTTCATTGCTAGAGGATTTGAGTTTAGGAGCAAGGAGGTCCTACTGCAGTTGTACCGGGCCCTAGTGAGACCACACAAGGAGTATTGTGTGCAATTTTGGTCCGCTAATTTGAGGAAGGGCATTCTTGCTATTGAGGGAGCGCAGTGTAGGTTCACCAGGTTAATTCCTGGGATGGCGGGACTAATATATGATGAAAGAATGGGTCGAGTGGGCTCATATTCACTGGAATTTAGAAGGATGAGAGGGGATCTTATAGAAACATATAACATTCTTAAGGGATTGGACAGGCTAGATGCAGGTAAAATGTTCCCGATGTTGGTGGAGTCCAGACCTAGGGGTCACAGTTTAAGAATAAGGGGTAGGCCACTTAGGACTGAGATGAGGAAAATCTTTTTCACCCAGGGAGTTGTGACTCTGTGGAATTCTCTGTATTCATCAGAGGGTTAGATTTTGCTCTTAGGGCTAAAGGAATCAAGGGATATGGGGAGAAGGCAGGAACGGGGTACTGATTGTGGCTGGTAGACAAAAGTGCTGGAGAAACTCAGCGGGTGCGGCAGCATCTATGGAGCGAAGGAAATAGGCAACCCAGAAGGGTTTCGGCCCGAAACGTTACCTATTTCCTTCAAACCCTTGGGTTTCAGCCCGAAACGTTGCCTATTTCCTTCGCTCCATAGATGCTGCCGCACCCACTGAGTTTCTCCAGCACTTTTGTCTACCTTCGATTTTCCAGCATCTGCAGTTCCTTCTTAAATACTGATTGTGGGATGATCAGCCACGATCACATTGAATGGCAGTGCTGGCTCAAAGGGCCGGACAGCCTACTCCTGCACCTATTGTCTATGTTCCCATGGTTCTAATCTTTAAGTGTCTAAATGTTTGTGTTTGTCTTTGAAGATTTCAGTATATGAGCAGGGAGGTTCTACTGCAGTTGTACTGGGTCTTGGTGAGGCCACACCTGGAGTATTGTGTACAGTTTTGGTCTCCTAATCTGAGGAAAGACATTCTTGCCATAGAGGGAGTACAGAGAAGGTTCACGAGACTGATTCCTGGGATGGAAGGACTTCCATATGAAGAAAGACTGGATAGACTCGGCTTGTACTCGCTAGAATTTAGAAGATTGAGGGGGGGATCTTATAGAGACTTACAAAATTCTTAAGTGGTTGGACAGGCTAGATGCAGGAAGATTGTTCCCGATGTTGGGGAAGTCCAGAACAAGGGGTCACAGTTTAAGCATAAGGGGGAAGTCTTTTAGGACCGAGATGAGAAAAACATTTTTCAGGCAGAGAGTGGTGAATCTGTGGAACTCTCTGCCACAGAGGGTAGTTGAGGCCAGTTCATTGGCTATATTTAAGAGGGAGTTAGATGTGGCCCTTGTGGCTAAAGGGATCAGGGGGTATGGAGAGAAGGCAGGTACGGGATACTGAGTTGGATGATCAGCCATGATCATATTGAATGGCGGTGCTGGCTCGAAGGGCCAAATGGCCTCTACTCCTGCACCTATTTTTTATGTTTCCAGGTCTTGGAGCGAGGGGAGGGTGGTTGGGACCCAGAAGACACTGGAGTGAGTGAGTGGTCGGGAGCGGGACTGCGCATGTATGCTGTTGTGTGCCACACAGGAGGAATTAACTTAAAGGGAGGGGAGAGGGGAATGCAAGTGAATGTGCGGCGGTGAGGGAGCGGATCAAAGTGAGTTGGAGCTGCGGCTTTGATTCCAGCTAGCGACCTACACACACACAGGCTCACACAGTGGTGTGTTGCAGCTGCGAGCTGGGACTGGACTGGAAGCGATGCCTTGCTGCTTGTGATTTCAGGGGGCGAACGAGCGAGCGAGCGGACGGTGCACAAGGTGAGTTATTGCCTTTTAGTTGCAAAATGCAACGCTGCCGGCCGGGCTGGACTGTGCACCATGCCTCCAGCAGCGTGAGGCAGCACAATCGCTCTCTTGTTTGTTTAAAATATATATATATATTCTATATATTTATATAATAAGAAACGCGTTTGCTTACTATTTGGAGAAAGCAGACTGCAGTTTGTGTTCTGAAAATAGCAGAAGGCAGGGAGAGATGGAGAGGGAGGAAGAGAGAGACGGAGAGAGCAAAGTGCTGGAGGAACTCAGCGGGTCGGGCAGCATCTGTGGAGAGTAGACCGGCGACGTTTCAGGTCGGGACCCGGGAGAGGATGGGGGGGAGAGAGGGAAAGGGGGCGAGAGGAGGGGGAGGGAGACAGGAGGGGGAGGGAGAGGGGAGGGAGAGGGGAGGGAGAGGGGAGGGAGAGGGGAGGGAGAGGGAAGGGAGGGGGGGAGAGGAGGGAAGAGAGGGAAGAGAGGGAAGAGAGGGAAGAGAGGAAGAGGGAGAGAGAAGAGGGAGGGACAGAGGGGGGAAGGGGAGAGAGAGGGAAAAAAAGAGAGCAGGGGAAGAGAGTCAGAGAAAGGGGGGGGGGGAGAGAGAGAGAGAGAGAGAGAGAGAGAGAGAGGGGGGGGTTAGAGAGGTACGGCGCCAGGTTGAGCCGAGAAAGAGGTAAGTGCCACGGACAGGGGCAGTTCTCACTTCCCACACAAGAGGACGCAGACTTCCCATCCCGCTGCCGTTTAACCCCGGGCCGGGTGAGGAGACGAGAGATGAAGACAACAAGCTGGAGCAACTGAGCGGGACAGGCAGCGGCATCTCTGGAGAGAAGGGGTGGGTGATGTTTCGGGTGGAGAGCCTTCTTCACCCCAGAGACGCCGCCTGTCCCGCTGAGTTACTCCAGCTTGTTGCGTCTACCTTCAGTAATTAATAACCCCCCGCCCGCGCCAGGGGAAGTAACGGGGAGGGCAGAGAGATCGCGGAGACTTGTCTACCCTCATGGGTAGACAAAAGTGCTGGAGAAACTCGGCGGGTGCAGCAGCATCTGTGGAGCGAAGGAGATCAGATCGGCGTTAAAGAAGGAACTGCAGACCCTTAGATGCTGCTGCACCCGCTGAGTTTCTCCAGCACCTTTGTGTGAGATCAGATGGGCAACGTTTCGCGGGCCGAAACCCCTCTTCAGACTGATGGGGGTGGGTGGAAGAAAGGGGGGGAAAAAGGAGGGCTGGGGAGGGGGGAAGGGGAGGAGACAGCAAGGGTTAACAGAATTGAGAGAATTCCATGTTCAAGCCCAGAGGATGCAGACTCCCCAAGCGGAACATGAGGTGCTGTTCCTCCAATTTGAGGTGTTGGCTCACTCTGGCCATGGAGGAGGAGGAGGCCCAGGACAGAACGATGCTGCTTAGTTTCTCCAGCATTTTGTGCACCCTCGATTTTCCAGCATCTGCAGTTCCTTCCCTACCTCTAAGAATCTCACTGTCTGTAACTCATTCTCACCTAATTTTCACACCTCTCTCCCCCCCCCCCCCCCCCCCCCACATATCTTCCATTCAGTCTGAAGAAGGGTCTCGACCCGAAACGTCGCCTATCTCCTTCGCTCCTTAGATGCTGCTGCACCCGCTGAGTTTCTCCAGCTTTTTGTGTAATCTTCCATTCATCTCTTCTCCATCTCTCGTTTCCATGTCCCTTGGCTCTCAGGGACTCGACCCGAATCGTCGCCCGTTCCTTCTCTCCAAAAATAGTCTCTTGCCCAGCCCAGAGTGGGGGAATCGAGGACCAGAGGACATAGATTCGAGGAGGAGGAGGAGGAGGGAGGGGAGGGGAGGGGGGGGGGGGGGGGGAGAGAGACTTAAAAGGAATTTGAGGGGGTAACTTTTTTCACACAAAGGGTGCTGGGTGCATGGAGCGAGCTGCCAGAGGAGGTCGTTTGAGGCTGGGACTACCCCCAACGTTTAAGATGCAGTTGGGCAGGTACATGGAGAGGACAGACAAAAGTGCTGGAGAAACTCAGCGGGTGCAGCAGCATCTATGGAGCGAAGGACATGGGCAACGTTTCGGGCCGAAACCCAAAGGGAAATAGGAAACGTTGCCTATTTCCTTCGCTCCATAGATACCTTTCGATTTTCCAGCGTCTGCAGTTCCTTCTTAAACACGTGGATAGGACGGGTTTGGAGGGACATGGGCCAAACGCGGGCAGGTGGGAACTAGTGTAGCTGGGACATCGATTTCTTCGCTCCATAGATGCTGCTGCTGCTGCACCCGCTGAGTTCCTCCAGCACCCTAGCAGGGCAAGTTGGGCCGAAGGGCCTGTATTCCACGCTGTGTCACTCTACGGCGCTTTTTGTGCCTGTCTTCGGTGTAAACACAGCGCCTGCGGTTCCTTCCTGCACGGGTTTGGAGGCTTTTGCCCACCGGTGGGTTACAGCACGGAATAGTACAGCACAAGAACAGGCCCTTCGGCCCACAATGTCTGTGCCGAAGGTACACAAAAGGCTGGAGAAACTCAGCGGGTGCAGCAGCATCTAAGGAGCGAAGGAGATCGGCGACGTTTCGGGTCGAGACTATATATATATATATATAGTGTGTACAGACCCGCAGGTAAGAATGTAATCATCCCCGGCGCGGTGCACATGACAGTAAAACCCCTCTTATATCTGTTCAAACCACTCTGGGTGCCTGTTTTTAATTGGCATCTTGTTCCCCTCGGCTCCTTCCCGCTTTTGCATCAGTTTTCCTTGTATTTTTAAAAACAAGAGTAATCTGTTATTCATTTAAGATACTCCAGCATTTGTGTGTGTGTGGTCTAACTCAGCGGGACAGGCAGCATCTCTGGAGAGAAGGAATGGGGGGGGGGGGGGGGGGGGTCGTTTCTGGTCGAGACCCTTCTCTCCAGAGATGCTGCCTGTCCCGCTGAGTTACTCCAGCAATTTTGTGTGTGTCTACGGTGTAAACCAGCACCTGCAGTTTCAGAGATGCTGCCTGGCCCGCGATATAGATATAGATATTTTTATTTATTTACATATATATATCTATATCTTATATTTATATATATACTGTATATTATATATATGTCATATGTATATTGTGTATATATACATACATACATACATATCTATATACTATATTATATATATATATATAGGAGATAGGCGACGTTTCGGGTCGAGACCCTTTTTCAGACTGGTCAGGGATCAGGGAAACGAGAGATATAGACGGTGATGTGGAGAGATAAAGAACAATGAATGAAAGATATGCAAAAAAGTATTGATGATAAAGGAAACAGGCCATTGTAAGCTGTTTGTAGTGTGAAAATGAGAAGCTAGTGCGACTTGGGTGGGGGAGAGATAGAGAGAGACAGAGAAGGAAGGAATGCCAGGGCCCGAGGGCTGAGGGAGAGGTGGGAAGGGGAGGAGGCAGCCAGGGTTAACAGAATTGAGAAAATTCAATGTTTAAGCCCAGGGGATGCAGACTCGCCAAGCGGAATATGAGGTGCTGTTCCTCCAACTTGCGGTGTTGCTCACTCTGGCCGTGGAGGTATATATATAATATATCTATCTATATGTGTGTGTACATATCTTCAGTAATGAATGCCCCATCCGCCTTTTTTAAATGCACGGGCGGGGCGAGAGATGTGTATGTCTAGACCGTGGAATGGGAAATGTAGTGTGAGAGTATTTGAATTGCACTTTGAAAAGCATGGGGCAGATTCAATCGCATGTATCTGAAGCCACGCAGTACCTAACACCGTGTGTGTGTGTGTGCGTTTGCCTGGCGTGCTAACAGCGAGTAGAGACCGCGTTACATTCTCCAAGTGCAGTGCACATTTGGGCGATTAGGAGGGGCGTCCAATCCAACCCACATAACCCCCTTTTTTTTCCCTTTCAATGCCGCATTATTTTCCAGCGAGTGTCGCATTGCTAATGGATACAACAACAAAAAAAAACCCCGCTCCCGGTTTAAATGCGACGTGAACTCGGCGAACACTGATCATCTGCACTTCCTACCTGCACTCTTCAGAACAACCACGCTGACAACTTCCTCGTGTCTCAGTGTCTCCCTCTTCGCTGACTCTCAGCCTGAAGAAGGGTCTCGACCCGAAACATCACCCATTCATTCCTTCCCTCCGGAGATGCTGCCTGTTTTTATTTTGTGTGTGTCTATCTCCGGTGTAAAAAATCCAGCATCTGCACACATTGACCTAACACAGGGTTAGTGTTTAAGAAACAACTGCAGATGCTGGAAAAAATCAGTAGACAGAAATGCTGGAGAAACTCGTCTATGGAGAGAAGGAAGGAATGAATGAATACATTTATATTCACATACAAGGAATTTGCCTTGGTGCTCCACCCGCAAGTGACAACATGACACACAGTGACGGTTAAGAATGATACATAAAACATTAAACATTAATAATAAAACATTATCGATTAAACATGCAAATTAAATAAAATACAAAGGGAGGCCACAGATATTTGGTTATTGAGTAGAGCAACTACTCGTAGAAAAAAAATCTGTTTATATGTCTGGCTGTGGCAGCTTTGACAGTCCGGAGTCGCCTTCCAGAGGGAAGTGATTCAAAGAGTTTGTGGCCAGGGTGAGAGGGGTCAGAGATGATCTTGCCCGCTCGCTTCCTGGCCCTTGCAGTGGACAGTTCATCAGTGGAGGGAAGGTTGCAGCCAACAACCTCCTCAGCTGATCAGACAATTCGCTGCAGCCTCCGGGTGTCGTGCTTGGTGGCAGAGCCAAACCAGACCATGATGGAGAAGGACAGACTCTACGATGGCCGTACAGAATTGGACCATCTGCCTGTGGCAGATTGTGTTTCCTCAGCTGCTGCAGGAAGTACATCCTCTGTTGTGCATTTTTGCCTGTGGAGTCGATGGTGGCCCCACATTTAAGGTCCTTGGAGATGATGGTTCCCAGGAACTTAAAAGACTCCACAGATGTGACTGTGGTGTTGTTGATGGTGAGTGAGGGGAGGGGGAGCTCTCCTAAAGTCCACAATCAATTCCACTGTCTTAAGAGCATTGAGCTCCAGGTTGTTGCGATGGCAACAGGACACCAGCTGTAACACTTCCTGTCTGTAGGCAGATTCCTCCCCATCCTGGATCAGTCCAATCAGGGTTGTGTCATCGGCAAACTTGAGAAGCTTGACAGAGGAGTCGGTGGAGGTGCAGTCGTTGGTGTAGAGGAGAGGGGAGAGTACGCAGCCTTAAGGTGCTCCTGTGCTGAGTGTTTGCGTGAAGGTTCGGGTCGAGACCCTTTCTCCATAGATGCTGCCTCACCCGCTGAGTTTCTCCAGCATTTTTGTCTACCTTCAACACCGGGTTAAGGTGCATTTACCATTTTTTTTTTTTTTTCCCCCAGCTTAAATTAAAAGTAATTTGTTATTAAATCATTGGCCACTATAAACACCTTCAGTTGGCTTATTGAGTTTAAAACCGTGACGGATATTATACAGGGGCTCAGGACAGTTCAGAGCTGAAGTTCAGAGCCTGCTGTTGTGTCTGTGTCTGTGTCTGTGTCTGTGTCTGTGTCTGTGTCTGTGTCTGTGTCTGTGTCTGTGTCTGTGTCTGTGTCTGTGTCTGTGTCTGTGTCTGTGTCTGTGTCTGTGTCTGTGTCTGTGTCTGTGTCTGTGTCTGTGTCTGTGTCTGTGTCTGTGTCTGTGTCTGTGTCTGTGTCTGTGTCTGTGTCTGTGTCTGTGTCCAGAGGATAACGCCACATCTCAGAACAAACCCTCACATGTCCAGTGCCAAAACCCAGCTCGTTTTTCCCCCTCCAGTCTATTTTGTTTTGGGTCAGTTGGACATTAAACCCCATGCCCTTTTCGTCTGAGTTTCCAGACTTGAATGGGACAACATTTTTTCGAGGCAGATTAGACACAGAACACTGGAGTAACTCAGCGAGCCGGGCAGCGTTCTGGGTAATACTGCCCGGCCGGCTGAGTTACCCCAGCGTTTTGTGTCTACCTTCGGTGTAAACCAGCATCTGCAGCTCCTTCTCAGAGGCATAGTTGTCAGCGTATAACACACACTGTGTGGCGGAGAGTGAGTGGGAGTGTGGGAGAGAGTGAGAGACTTTCCTGTAAGAGGTTACCGTATGACAAGTGCCAAATGTTTTCCTAACTTCAAGTAATCCCTGCATTCTCTCTCCCTTTCTCTGCACCCCCACCCAAGTCACACCAGATTCTCGTTCTCACCTAGCAAACAGCTAACAATGGCTCTCCCAAGCCATCTCCATGGTCCCCATGTAATGGGATCGGAACATCTTATTTTGGGTGTTTGCAGAGTTACGAATGACAGTTGCTTTAGGGCTAATGAAGTGAAATTATTCCCAGCAAGCTGTTGCAGTTCCAGCAAGGGTTACTGTCTGTGGAGGCTTGAGATGAGATTTTTATTTCACATTCCCACCCGTCCACTTTAACGTAAAACTAAAATTTCCTAGACTCTGATTAAAATTTAAATCTCAAACTCTTGCAGAATGTAGAACAGTACAGCACAGGAGCAGGCCCTTCAGCCCACGGTGATTGTACTGAACATAATGCCTAGGGCCGGCAAGGTGGCGCAACGGTAGAGTTGCTGCCTCACGGTGCCAGAGACCCGGTTTTGATCCTGACTACGGGCGCTGTCTGTACGGAGTTTGTACGTTTTGCCCGTGACTGCGTGGGTTTTCTCCGGGTGCTCTGGTTTCCTCCCACACTCCAAAGACGTGCAGGTTAATTGGCTTTGGTTTAAAAAAAAAAAGTAAAATGTCCTTGGTGTGTGTAGGATAGCGCTAGTGTACGGGGTGATCGCTGGTCGGCACGGGCTCAGTGGGCCGAAGGGTCTTTTTCAACATTGTATCTCAGACCAATTCTTATCTGTCTGCATACAATCTGTGTCCAGTCCCTCTGTATTCCCAGTAATGCCTTGACTCCAAGAGTCGCTTACAAGCCACTATCACAGTGCCTCCACCCCCACCTCTGGCAGCGTGTTCCAGGCACCCACCATCCTCTGTGTAATTAAAAAACAGCTTGATCTGCACATCTCCTTTAATCTTTGCACCTCTCACCTTAAAGCTCTTCCCCCGAGTGCGTTTCTGGCCCGTGAGGCTCCTAATCATCATATTTAGTTTAAGTTGGGGGTACAGCATGGAAACGGGCCCTTCGGCCCACCGAGTCCACACCGACCAGCCATCCCCGCACATTAACACCATCTTACTCGCACCAGGGGCAATTTATTCTTGCGCCAAGACAATTAGCCTACAAACCCGTACGTCTTTGGAGTGTGGGAGGAAACCGACGATCTCGGAGAAAACCCACACGGGTCACGGGGAGAACGTACAAACTCCGTACAGACAGCGCCCGTAGTCGGGATTGAACCCGGGTCCCTGGTGCTGTGAGGCTACGATCGGAGTTGCAAGTCGCCCTTTCACGAAGCCCCTGGCAGTTTTACATCTGTTGTGAATCATGATAAAGATGGCAAATAAAACGTTATTTTAAAGAAAGAACTGCAGATGCTGGAGAATCGAGGGTTACACAAAAAGCTGGAGAAACTCAGCGGGTGCAGCAGCATCTAAGGAGCGAAGGAGATAGGCGACGTTTCGGGTCGAGACCCTTCTTCAAATAAAACGTTGTGTTTTGTTTAGAAAAATTATTTAGATTTGGATTTAAAAAGTTTAGAAAAAATAATTTGTGTGATATCTCTAGTTAATGTGTTGAAGGTTTACAGACCTGACAGAGGTATATAGTATGAACAATTATAAGGGGCTGTCTGAATCTTTTATCCCAAGTGGAAATGCTAAAGTCTAGAGGGCACAGCATTAGGGTGAGAGGGAAAACATTTTGAGGAGATGTTCAGGGCATGTTTTTTTTTAAATATACGCAGTGGCGTTATAGGTTAAAGGGAAAAGATTTAACAGGAATCCGAGGGGTAACTTTTTCACACAAAGGGCGGTGGGTGTATGGAACAAGCTGCCAAAGGAGGTAGTTGAGGCTGGGGCTATCCCAACATTTAAGAAGCCATTAGATAGACACAAATATAGACTTTTGTCTATTCAAGAGAGAGTTAGATAGGGCTCTTAAAGATAGTGGAGTCGGGGGATATGGGGAGAAGGCAGGAACGGGGTACTGATTGGGGATGATCACATTGAATGGTGGTGCTGGCTCGAAGGGCCAAATGGCCTACTCCTGCATCGATTGTCTAAAAAAGCTGGAGTAACTCTGCGGGACAGGCAGCATCTCTGGGGAGAAGAAATGGATGACTTTTCGGGTCAAGACGCTTCTTCAGACTTGATCCGAAATGTCGTCCATTCGGATCATTAATCCAGCTTTTTGTGAGTATTTTTGTTTAAACCAGCATCTGCCGTTCCTTCCTACACATTAAGAAACGGTCTTCTTCTTCCGTATGGCGTGTGCAGCCTAAAGCTGTAGGTCAACTTGTTCTATTTGATCTTTTGCTTGTACACGTCAGGTTGATTGCATTAGTCGGAACAGGGTGGACCACGTGAAGGTTTCAATCTCCCACACCATTAAGGAACCGTTAGACCGGTGCATGGATAGGACGTGTTTGGAGGGATAGGGACCAAATGCGGGCAGGTGGGACTAGTGTAGGTGGGACATGTTGGCCGGTATGGGCAAGTTGGGCCGAAGGGCCTGTTTCCATGCTGTATCACTCTATGACTCTATGGTTGGTGGTCGGGGTGGTGGTGGAGGCAGATTTGATAGTGGCATTGAAATGGCTCTTGGATAGGCACATGAAGATGGGAAGAATATGGAGGGTACACAAAAGGCTGGAGAAACTCAGCGGGTGCAGCAGCATCTAAGGAGCGAAGGAGATGGGCCATGGATGATGTGCCGGCAGATAAGATTAGTCTGACTTAGCATCATGTTTGGCACAGACCTGTTCACAGTATTCTATAAGTGATGGGACGATTTTTGGGTCCCTTCTCCTGTAACAAGACAATGACTATCCGTTCACTCAGAAATGCAAATATCTATATCGTTCACTTACAATCAATGTTCAGTTTCAGTTTGGTTTATTGTCACGTGTACCGAGGTACAGTGAAAAGCTTTTGTTGCGTGCTAACCAGTCAGCGGAAAGACAATACATGATTACAATCGAGCCGCTCACGGTGTACAGATGCATGATCAGGGAATAACGTTTATAACAAGGTAAAGTCCGATCAAGGATAGTCCGAGGGTCACCAATGAGGTAGATGGTAGTTCAGGAATGCTCTCTGGTTGTGGTAGGATGGTTCAGTTGCCTGATAACAGCTGGGAAGAAACTGTGCCTGAATCTGGAGGTGTGCGTTTTCACACTTCTGTACCTTTTGCCCGATGGGAGAGGGGAGAAGAGGGAGTGGCCGGGGTGCGACTGGTCCTTGATGATGCTGCTGGCCTTGCCGAGGCAGCGTGAGGTGTAGATGGAGTCGGTTGAAGTGCAGTTGGTTTGTGCGATGGTCTGGGTTGCGGGAACTGCGACTTCTCGTGGTCTTCAATAAAGTCAATGCCTGAAGAAGCCTCTCAACCTGAAACGTCACCCATTCCTTCTCTCCAGAGATGCTGCCTGTCCCGCTGAGTTACTCCGGCATTTTGTGCCTTATCTTCGGTATAAATCCAGCATCTGCAGTTCCTCCCTACACACAGGGGAATGGCGTTCAGTGCAAGGTAAAGTCCAATTGAAGATCATCGGAAGGTCTCCAATGAGGCCGATAGTTGCTCCGGACTGCTCTCCAGTTCCTGATAGAATAATTCAGTTGCTTGATCACAGCGGGGAAGGAACTGAAGGGTATGTGTAACATTGTGTAATACTTTCTAGTCACTGAAGTCTATGAAATGCACTCTTTGATATGCAAAATTTAATGATAATATTGTATTGGAAGGAAAACCTTAGGAACAAGTGCCCCGTAAGGGAAAAAATAAATAAAATAAAATATCAAGGAGGAAAAGCAGAGAGCAGCAACGTTAATTTAGTTGAATGTACTGCATTATATTTTGTTCAAGACAAGACCTGAAGTGATTACCCAAGGTCCAGCAATGGTTTAGTTTTGGAGATAGGCAGAAATAGGCCCTTTGGCCCACCGAGCCCATGCCAACCAGCGATCCCCGTACACTAACACAATCCTACACACTAGGGACGATTTACAATCTCTACCGAAGCCAATTGGCCTACAGTCCTGCACCTCCTTGCAGTGTGGGGGGAAACCGGAACACCTGGGGAAAACCCACACGGTCACGGGGAGAAAGTCGGAACTCCGTACAGACAGGATGGAACCCGGGTGTCTGGCGCTGTACGGTTGCAACGCCACCGTTGCGCCTCCCCGCCGCCCCTTTTGTAGGCTTGTACGTGAAGCAATGTTCTGCACGTAAAATTGGAGTTTGTCAGAGCTGATTTGTTTCAAGAGTTTCGATGAAAATCAAAGTTGCAGCTTCATTGGCGGAATTTTGACTCTGTGTTTAGTTTAGGTGAGCGATACAGCTCCGCACCGACCAGCCATCCCCGCACACAAACGCTGCCATACATACAATAGGGACAACTTAACTTGCACATACACCAAGCCAATTAACCTACAATTACCTGCACGTCTTTGGAGTGTGGGAGGAAACCGGAGATCTCGGAGAGAACCCACGCAGGTACAAACTCTGTGGGTTAGGCACCCCTAGTCAGGATTGAACCCGTGTCTCTGGCGCTGTAAGGCAGCAACTCTACCGCTACGCCACCGTGGTGTCCTATGTCGATGGTATGTTTAAAGATATTTTAACCTGGATGTAGGTAATGTTACAGAACAAACAGCAGTGTAACTGAAGCAGCCTCGTGCTCTTAATGGTATTATCAGGATCAATGATGTGAAGGTTTAATACCAAACTGGGCCGTATTCAGCGATGGGGGCCTTTGTAGCTCGGATATCCATACCCATCGGCAAAATCGCTATTGCTGTCGCGTTATCACAGATGTGCCTTGCACGGCGTTCAAAGATGGCCAAGGATGAGGAAGATCAAACCCTTGCTTTGCATTTAGGAATTCAAAGATGCCAAAAGATGAGCAATGCAATTTTGTTCAAACCAAGCTGTTTGAATGACAATAAAAGGTATTCTATTCTAGACATACAGTGTGAAAACAGGCCCTTCAGCCCACCTAGTCCACGCCAACCAGCGATCCCAAGACACTAACACTATCCTACACACACGAGTTTTTACATTCATACCAAGCCAATTAACCTACAAACCCGTACGTCGTGGGAGTGTGGGGGGGGAAACCGAAGATCTCTGAGAAACCCCGCGCAGGTCACGGGGAGAACGTACAAACTCCACGCAGACAGCACCCTCAGTCGGGATCAAACCCGGGTCTCCGGCGCTGCGAGGCAGCAACTCTACCGCTGCGCCACCGTGAGGTTGTTAATGGTCTGTCAGAATGCTTCTGATGCAAGATCACCAGTTTGTGTCTCTCTCTCTCTCTCTCTCTCTCTCTCTCTCTCTCTCTCTCTCTCTCTCTCTCTCTCTCTCTCCGCAGATGCCGCCTGACCCGTTTAGCGTTTTTACTTTTTCTATTTCAGATTGCCAGCATTTACTTTTATTCCTTTTTGTTTCTTTTGTTTGGTTCAATTGAATGTTTTGTATGGCAGTTGTCCGCGTGCAAGAAGCAGATTATGGCCTTGAAATCTCTTTCAGTGAAAGAAATTGAGGCTTGCATTTCTCAAAGACCCTTTTATGAATCTTTCTCCCCCCCCCCCCCCCCCCCCCCCAAAAAACCTTTCAAGGCTGTGCACTGTCCACAGAGGCTTTCCACCCCATTCTAGTCACTAGGCCATGTGGCAGGCTGTTCTGGGACAAAGTGAAAGAAGTGAAGTCAATTTTATTTGTCACATGGACCCGAAGGTGCAGTGAAATGAATTTGCCAGCAGCGATACACTTCAAAAGAACACACGATACACAACAAGACTTAACACAAACATCCACCACTGTGGATGGAAGGCAACAAAATTCAGTCAGTCCTCCTCCTTTGTTCATGTTTATCACAACATGTTCCCACGATGTGATAATGTTTTATTAATGTCGTTCCCCTGTGTTATTTGAGGCATAATATTGCCCAGAACACTCCTCTGCTCATCTATCACAGAGTCACAGAGTGATACAGTGTAGAAACAGGCCCTTCGGCCCAACTTCCCCACACCGGCCAACATGCCCCATCTACACTAGTCCCACCTGCCTGCGCTTGGTCCATATCCCTCCAAACCTGTCCTATCCATGTACCTGTCCAACTGTTTCTTAAATGATGGGTTAGTGTCCCAGCCTCAACTACTTCTTTGGCACCTTGTTCCATTCGTCCCCCACCCTTTGTGTGGAAAAAGTTACCCCTCAGATTCCTATTAAATCTTTTCCCCTTACCTTGAACCTACGTCCCCTGGTCCTCGATTTCCCCAACTCTGGGCATCTACTCGATCTCTTCCTCTCATGACTTTGCGCACCTCTATAAGATCACCCCCCACCCCCCCCTCATCCTCCTGCGCAGGAGAGTGGGGTTAGGAGGGAGAGATAGATCTGCCATGATTGAATGGCGGAGTAGACTTGATGGGCCGAATGGTCTAATTCTTCTCCTATCACTTATGACACGATCTGTATTAAACTCTCGCCCTCGAGTTATGACCTCTGGTGTTGGTCATTTGGACCCTTGTCCACCCTATCTACGCCTCCCATCTACTTCTCTCAAGCCTCCTCTCAACCTCTGGTGGACAAAAGTGCTGGAGAAACTCAGCGGGTGCAGCAGCATCTAAGGAGCGAAGGAGATAGGCGTCGTTTTGGGTCGAGACCCTTCTTCAGACTGGTCAGGGATCAGGGAAACGAGAGATATAGACGGTGATGTGGAGAGATAAAGAACAATGAATGAAAGATATGCAAAAAAGTATCGATGATAAAGGAAATGGGCCATTGTAAGCTGTTTGTAGTGTGAAAATGAGAAGCTAGTGTGACTGAGGTGGGGGGGGGAGGGGGGGGGGGGAGATAGAGAAGGAATGCCAGGGCCCGAGCTGCTGAGGGAGAGGTGGGGAGGGGGAGGAGGCAGCCTGGGTTAACAGAATTGAGAAAATTCAATGTTTAAGCCCAGAGGATGCAGACTCCCCAAGCGGAATATGAGGTGCTGTTCCTCCAACTTGCGGTGTTGCTCACTCTGGCCGTGGAGGAGGCCCAGGACCGAGAGGTCGGATACGGATTGGGAGGGGGAGTTGAAGTGCTGAGCCACCGGGAGGTCGGGTTGGTTATTGTGGACTGAGCGGAGGTGTTCGGCGAAACGATCGCCTAGCCTCCGCTTGGTCTCACCGATGTTGATCAGCAACAGATGCAGTAGATGAGGTTGGAGGAGGTGCAGGTGAACCTCTGTTGGACTTGGAAGGACTGCTTGGGTCCCTGAAAGGAGTGGATGGGGGAGGTGAAGAGACTGAGCTTGGGAAACTCAGCGGGTGCAGCAGCATCCATGGAGCGAAGGAAATGGGCAACGTTTCGGGCCAAAACCCTTGGGTTTGAAGCAAATAGGTAACGTTTCGGGCCAAAACCGTTGGGTTTCGGCCCAAAACGTTGCCTATTTCCTTCGCTCCATAGATGCTGCTGCACCCGCTGAGTTTCTCCAGCACTTTTATCTACCTTCGATTTTCCAGCATCTGCAGTTCCTCTCAACCTCTGATGTTTTAGCCATTTTATTTTATTGATGTTTGTATTCACTAAGAATTAAACTCCGTCACATTTTGGTATTGGTCTCAGTTTGGTTTATTGTCACGTGTATCGATGTACAGTGAAAAGCTTTTTGTTGCGTGCTAACCAGTCAGCGGAAAGACAATACATGATTAAAGTCGAGCCGTCCACAGTGCACAGGTACACGATAAGGGAATAACGTTTAGTGCAAGGTAAAGCCGGTAAAGTCCGATCAAGGATAGTCCGAGGGTCACCAACGAGGTAGATAGTAGTTCAGCACTGCTCTCTGGTTGTGGTAGGATGGTTCAGTTGCCTGATAACAGCTGGGAAGAAACTGCCTCTGTATCCGGAGGTGTGCGTTTTCACACTTCTGTACCTTTTGCCCGATGGGAGAGGGGAGAAGAGGGAGTGGCCGGGGTGTGACTGGTCCTTGATGATGCTGCTGGCCTTGCCGAGGCAGCGTAAGGTGTAGATGGAGTCAATGGAAGCCCGTGCGGAGGCATCGAGAATGGTTTTTTTTTTTTTCACACTTGGTAGTGTGTGGAAAATACATCCGAGCTGAAGCAGTTGACAATTTAAACTCACAACTTGACAACATTCCTGGGTGTCATTCATGAACTAACCCATCTTTCATTGAAATATACAGCATGGAAACAGGCCCTTTGGCCCATCAACTCTATGCTGACCATCAAGCGCTCCTTCATACCTGTTAGACAATAGACGATAGGTGTAGGAGTAGGCCATTTGGCCCCTCGAGCCATCACTATGTTATATGTTCCATTCGCCCTTGTATGTTATATGTTATCCCACTGTCTCCATTCACTATACATTGGGAACAATTTGCAGGAGCGAATTTACAGGAGCCCGTCCCACTTGGCGCTATTTTTTGGTAACAGTCGTCAACATTGACTGACGTATCAGGTCACCGTAAAAGTCGTGTCGTGACGAGGCGTGATGACGTATAACGCGCGGTGTCTCGGGTGTCGCAACTTTTATTTGTCGGCGCTGGATTTTTGAAATGTTCAAAATCTTTCAGCGACTCTGATACGTCAGTCAATGTCGCAGAAAACAAAACACCAAGTGCGACAGGCCCTTTAACCTACAAACCTTGTGTGCGTCTTTGGGATGTGTTTTGGGGGGGGGGGGGAGGAAACCCACGCGGTCACAAGGAGAATGCGCAAACTTCACACTCGGGCAGCACCCAGGGTCGGGGTGAGACCCGGGTCTCTGGCGCTGAGAGGCAGCAGCTCTACCTGCTGCACCACTGTTTCTGTCGGGGTGGGGGCAGTTATCTTCCTCCTTTATTTTGCAGCAAACCTGATCTGGGGGTGAGAAAGCGAGAGTCTGTTGTGGAAAATCTTTTGGTAGAAGAGTTGAGGGTGCGGGTTTGTTTTTGATCCACCATGGAATCTATTGTGAAATAGACTTAGAAACATAGAAAAGAGGTGCAGGAGTAGGCCATTCGGCCCTTCGAGCCTGCACCGCCATTCAATGTGATCATGGCTGATCATCCAACTCAGTATCCCGTACCTGCCTTCTCTCCATACCCCCTGATCCCTTTAGCCCCAAGTGCCACATCTAACTCCCTCTTAAATATAGCCAATAAACTGGCCTCAACTACCTTCTGTGGCAGAGAATCCCAGAGACTCACCACTCTCTGTGTAAAGAATGTTTTCCTCATCTCGGTCCTAAAGGAATTCCCCCTTATCCTTAGACTGTGACCCCTTGTTCTGGACTCCCCCAACATCGGGAACAATCTTCCAGCATCTAGCTTGTCCAACCCCTTAAGAATTTTGTAAGTTTCTTGAGGCAGATACTTGAGGCAGATACGTTTGGATAGGCGTAAAGAGACCTTTGGATGGGCCCGAAACGTCGCATTTTCCTTCTCTCCAGAGATACTGCCTCGCCCGCTAAGTTACTCCAGCATTTTTGTGTCTACCTTCGATTTAAACCATCATCTGCAGTTCCTTTCCACACGAGAGTTAATTTTAACATTGTGTTCGGAATGGACATTGCGGGCTGAAGGGCCTGTCTGTGTGTTTGTTGTGCCGTGCAGCGGGAATGAGTGGGGTGGCATATGATGAGCGTTTGACGGCACTGGGCCTGCACTCGCTGGAGTTTAGAAGAATGAGAAGGGGGGGGAACCTCATTGAAACTTACCGAATAGTGAAAGGCCTGGATACAGTGGATGTGGAGAGGATGTTTCCACTGGTGGGAGAGTCCAGGACCAGAGGTCACAGCCTCAGAATTAAAGCATGTTCCTTTAGGAAGGAGATCAGGAGGAATTTCTTTAGTCAGAGGGTGGTGAATCTGTGGAATTCTTTGCCGCAGAAGGCTGTGGAGGCCAAGTCAGTGGATATATTTAAGCCAGATGGATAGATAGATACTTGATTAGTACGGGTGTCAGGGGTTATGGGGAGAAGGCAGAAGAATGGGGTTAGGAGGGAGAGATAGATCCGCCATGATTGAATGGCGGAGTTGAATTGATGGGCCGAATGGCCTAATTCTGCTCCTGGCACATCACCTTGTAGCTAACAGCCCTGCATCCAGGCAGTATTCGGGCAAAACTCTTCTGCACCCTCAATAGACAATAGGTGCAGGAGGAGGCCATGCGGCCCTTCGAGCCAGCACCGCCATTCAATGTGATCATGGCTGATCATCCCCAATCTGTACCCCGTTCCTGCCTTCTCCCCAAATCCCCTGACTCCGCTATCTTTAAGGGCCCTATCTAGCTCTCCCTTGCAAGTATCCGCTGTCTGAGGCAGAGAATTCCACAGACTCGCAACTCTCTGTGAGGAAAAAGTGTTTCCTGGTATCGATTATAAATGGCTTGCCCCTTATTCTTCAACTGTGTGGCCCCGGGCTCTGGACTCCCCCCAACATCGGGAGCATGTTTCCTGCCTCTCCTGAGATATTCTGAAGCAATTTGTCACCCATCCATCTTCTCCGGAGATCTGCGGTGCCGAAGGGCCTAATTCTGCTCCTTTCATTTGAGCACTTGAGTTAAACTGCAACAGCAGCCATACAATGCGCTCTGATGTTGGTCAATACCAGTGTGTGGCCCGGTGCTTGATAATCAGATTGCTCTGGGGCCAGTTATTGACCTGGCCTTCATTACCGCAGCTCTTTGTGGCTTAGCAATAAATCTGTGAATTCAAATGTGCCCGAAGGAACAAGAGGCATAAATAACGAGATAGCATTCCCTCGTGAAATACAAGAGGCATCTTTTAATATAATAGGCAGCGATCGATATGACTTGCATATTTCACTTTTTCATTTAAGTGTTGTCTGAATCTTGCTTTGAGCAGTTTAATAGAGGTAATGCGTTAACAGATGGGATATTTTTGACACTGCTTCTGCAATCAATATATAATCCATTTTTTTTAAGATGAGAAAGGGACACTGGAATATATTTTTGGATTTTCGCATTTAAAAAGTAGCCCGGAGTTCTTGGGTCTTAGGCTCCCCTTCGCTCATGGCTGACCATGGGTGTCTCCAGGGTTGGAGGACGCCTGTGCGTGACTTTGTTTAACGTGGGGAGACTGGTGCACAGACAGCCACCCCACGGTCCTTGACAGATCTGGGTCAGGATCCAGTGGCATGGAGTCCAAGACGACCGGAGACCCTTTCCTGCTGCAGCCTTCATCCGCCTTCCCAGCCGCTGTGACGCTCCACTAAGGTCAGCCATCGTCCTCCGCCTGTTCTACCGTTGAGGTCTTGGTTGGATCGCTCTTTGTCAGAGACCTCCCCCTCGACCTTACAGCCATGGGTGGCCCTACCAGGAGCATCGCTCCAGACGCCATCACTCTCAGGTCCACACGAGCTTCTCCACCACGACAAGGTGACAATTCACGGAGAAGCCCGGAGTGGGGGAGTCAAAAAGCCGAGGACATAGGTTTAAGGTGGGGGGGGGGGGGAGAGATTTAATAGGAATCTGCGGAGTAACTTTTTCACACAGAGGGTGGTGGGTGTATGGGTCAAGTAGCCAGAGGAGGTAGTTGAGGCAGGGATTATCGCAACGTTTAAGAAACATTTAGCGGGTACATGGATAGGGGAGGTTTAGATGGATATGGGCCAAACGCAGGCAGGTGGGACTTGTGTAGATGGGACATGTTGGCAGGTTGGGCCAAAGGGCCCGTTTCCATGCTGTTATACTCTGTGTCTCTATGAAGAAGGGTCTCGACCCGAAACGTCACCCATTCCTTCTCTCCATAGATGCTGCCTGTCCCAGCATTTTTTGTCTACCTCTGTCTCTCGAGGCCAGTGTTGGTTTAGTTTACAGATACAAGGCTGAAACGAGCTCCTCGCACACCGACTCCGCGCCGACCAGCAATTCCCGCACACTATCACTATCGCACACCCACTCACTCACTCTCACACTCGATTACCGAATCCTGCACGTCTTGGGAGTGTGGGTGGAAACCGGAGCACCCGGAGAAAGCCCACGCAGGTCACGGGGAGAACGTACAAACTCTGTACAGGCAAGTAGTCGGGGTCGAACCAGGCTCTGTGACGCTGTGAGGCAGCAAGTCTTGCTGCACCACCACCCTGTCTCTATGGCTCGCAGTATTGTGCAGGCATTCATCATATAATTGCGCTTTTACGCATGCATGCTGGCTATCTAATGCAAAAGCAGTTTCCTGTAAAGGCCAACAATAGGTTTTAATATTATTGATATTTTCATTTGAAGTTGCCAGGCACTCGCCAATTGAGATGTTTTGGATATGCTGTATTATTAATAGTCGCGTGCAGCGGTTGCATATCCAGGGGAGAATGTTAAATCATTACTCTTTCCTTGGGGGGAACTTGGTAAGTTGTGTTTAAATCGGAGTGAAATATTTTTCTTTGATTTTGCAGAATTCATTTTTGCCCGTGAGATTGAGATGTGCGAAACACTGGCTCAGTGTTTCATGCGAAACACATCAATAATGCACCAAATTCAGACCAATTCCATTTCCTTTCCTGGTATTTTCTATATTTCCTTTTCGGTGCTGACGGAGACCCTATTCACCCTGTCATCCCCCATGTTGACTGGCAAAACAATTTTTCCTAACCCCCTTTCTCGCTGAGTTACTCCAGCATTTTGCATCTATCTTTGGTGTAATCCAGCATCTGCATTTCCTTCCCACACCATTCTTTCTCTCACTGTTAAGGGCCTGTCCCACCAACATGCGACTCAATGCGGTGAGCGCGACCTAACGTGGTCGCTTGATCAGTCCGGCCTCGCGGGGCTGGTCCCACTTCGCTCGCCGGAGCCGTGCGGAGTTGTACGGAGCTGGTACCGACATCGCGCGGGGCTCCGAAAAACTGAACGTGTTCAGAAATTCCGCGCGGCAACGGCTTGTCGGCCCGCAGTCGCATCAACGTCGTGCCTCTGTGTCCCTCTCTGTGTGTCCTTGAGAACTTACCTTGCGGAATTCGCTCCAACTTCGCGCCGTGTCGCGCCACTCACCCGACCTCCGCGCGGCCCCCGCTTCCAGTTTGGTCGGGCTCACCGCATGGAGTCAGCTGCTGGTAGGACAGGCCCTTTACACTTTCCTCCCTCTGTCTTTACATCCGGCAACACTTCAAACCTGTCTCATGCCTTTTCTTATCTCTGGCCTTTGTTCCAGCCTGTCCCCTCCCTTGCCTGTATTGACCGTTTACCTGCCGTGCTTTGTCCTGCCTCTCTCAGTCTCCGGCTTTCTTCTCTTTTCCCCATCCCCCACCTCCCCCCACATTCAGTCCGAAGAAGGGTCTCAACCTGAAATGTCATCTATCAATATTCTCAGGAGTTGCTGCCCGACCTGCTGAGTTACTCCAGCACTTTGTGTCCTTTTGTGCATTAACCAGCATCTGCAGGGTTTTATTTCCATAGTCCTTTTTTTCCCCGTCAACTCCCCAGTTAAACCTAGCAGTAAATTACAAAATCCTCAAGATGTACGAGCTGTAGTCTTGAGGCAATGGTTTGTTAATATTCAGTATTGACCTTCTGGAAGTTAAATGATTGGAAGTTTAGTTTAGTTAGAGATAGAGCAACGGGCCCTTCGTCCCACCGAGTCTGCGCTGACCAGCGATCACCCTGTACCCTAACACCACCCACACCCACCCCCACCCCCACCCCACACACGCACACGAGAAACTCAGCGGGTGAGGCAGCATTTATGGAGCGAAGGGATAGGCGACATTTCGGGTCGAGACCCTTTCCTCAGACTGATGTGGGGGTGGGGGATACTGGGAGAAGAAATAAAGAGGCGGACATAGTGGGCTGTGGGAGAGCTGGGAAGGGGAGGGGAAGGGAAGGAGGGAGAAAGCAGGGACTACCTGAAATTGGAGAAGTCAATGTTCATACCGCTGGGATGTAGACTACCCAAGCGAAATACGAGGTGCTGCTCCTCCAGTTTGCAGTGGGACTCACTCTGGCCATGGAGGGGGCCCAGGGCAGAAAGGTTGGATTTGGAATGGGAGGGGGAGTTGAAGTGGCTTCGGAGTGTGGTAGAAAACAGGATCACCTGGGGATGTGTAGTCGGTTGAGGATTGGATATCTGTGTATTTGTTAAATGTGTGGGTGTGTGAATTGGAGACAAATAACAATGACATTCCCATCTTGTAACAGATGCTTGGTTGAATTTAGACATTCTATTTTAGATACTTGAAGACGGTATCTTAAAAGATACGTGGATAGGAAATGCTTGGAGGAATATGGACCAAACTAGCTTCGATGGGCATCTTGGTCAGCATGGGCAAGTGGGCCGAAAGGCCTACTGTGCTGTGTGACACTATGATGTTATTTCTAATTTCGTTTGGATACAGCGCAGAAACGGGCCCTTCTGCCCACTGCGTCTGTGCCGACCAGCGATCCCCGCACACTAATACTGTCCTACACGCACTAAAAATAATATCAATTTTACCGAGACTAATTTGCCTGCAAACCTAGTACGTCTTTGGAGTGTTGGGGGAAACCCACGCAGGTCACGGGGAGAACTTAGAATAACTTAGAATAAAGGGGAAGCCATTTAAGACTGAGGTGAGAAAAGACTTTTTCACCCAGAGGGTTGTGAATTTGTGGAATTCCCTGCCACAGAGGGCAGTGGAAGCCAAGTCACTGGATGGATTTAAGAGAGAGTTAGGTAGAGCTCTAGGGGCTGGTGGAGTCAAGGGATATGGGGAGAAGGCAGGCACGGGTTATTGATAGGGGACGATCAGCCATGATCACAATGAATGGCGGTGCTGGCTTGAAGGGCCGAATGGCCTCCTCCCGCACCTACTTTCTATGAAGGTGTAAACTCCGAACAGACAGCACCTGTAGTCGGGATGGAACCCGGGTCTCTGGCACCGTAAGGCAGCAACTCTACCGCTGTGCCACCGTGCCGTCCTCTAACTGGGGGTTCCTTTATTATAGAGAGTATGATTTATGTAGTGTAATGAGGACTGGCAATAGGTCTTGTGAATGTAGCACATTATTCCCACCTGTGGCACATCCTAAACCTTTCGTTCCATCGAGTATCTGGATTGAAATAGCAATTTGCCGAGAGTAATCGGTGCCAACATTCAGCTCGCTCGCCCTCATCAATATGTTCCTGACCCGCGAAACATTGACATCGAGGCGCTCCTAAATGGCCGGCAACAAGGTCTGAAATGGTTTGACCTTTAATGATGGCATCAGCTAAGCTTCATAAAATGGACTATAAAATAGCATAACCTTGAAGCCGGGAAATGGTTCTTTAAGTCTCGTTAATACATAATGGCATCTGTGTGAATTTGTTCTGCTGTTAAAGGGAGCACCTGAGATGGCCAATTAATGCAGTGTGAGTTGGCTCCATGGCAAATCTAGGTTGAAGTTCCAAGAATTTTTGGCTGGGAGGTAATCGGGAATGAAGTGGCGAGGTGGGGACCACTTTGCATAACAAGCGACGTAACCTTATCAATACTCCTTGAAATTCAGGTGTTGGCATGTTGCTTCTCAGTCAGTGATACAGCATGGAAACGGGACCTACTACCCAACTTGCCCATGCCCACCAACTTTCCCCCATCTACACTAGTCCCACCTGACTGCGTTTGGCCCATATCCCACTAAACCTGTCCTAGCCATGTACCTGTCCCAATATCGTACCTCGATGCCTCGACTACCTCCTCCAGCAATGGACACAAAATTGCCAGAGTGCCTCAGTAAGTCAGGGGCATCTCTGGAGAGAAGGAATAGGTGATGTTTAGGGCCGGGACTTTCTTCAGACCTGAAATGTTCCCGGTTTCCTGTGCATGTTGTCCCCGTGACTGTTTCCTGCGGGTGACATTAGGTGCAGGAGTAGGCCATTTGGCCCTTTGAGCCAGCACCGCCATTCAATGTGATCATGGCTGATCATCCCCAATCAGTACCCCGTTCCTGCCTTCTCCCCATATCCCCTATCTTTAAAAGCCCTGTCTATCTCTCTTGAAAGCATCCAGAGAACCGGCCTCCACCGCCCTCTGAGGCAGAGAATTCCACAGACTCGCAACTCTCTGTGTGGAAAAAGTGTTTCCTCATCTCTGTTCTAAATGGCCTATCCCTTATTCTGAAACTGAGGCCCCTGGTTCTGGACTCCCCCCAACATCGGGAACATGTTTCCTGCCTCTGGCGTGTCCGAACCCTTAATAATCTTATATGTTTCAATAAGATCCCCTCTCATCCTTCCAAACTCCAGAGTTTACAAGCCCAGCCGCTCCATCCTCTCAGCATATGACAGTCCCGCCATCCCGGGAATTAACCTGGTGAACCTACGCTGCACTCCCTCAATAGCAAGAATGTCCTTCCTCATAATTAGGGGACCGAGACTGCGCACAATACTCCAGGTGTGGACTCACGAGGGCTCTGTACAGAACTAGTAATTTCAACGAACAGCAATAAAACTCTGGTGAAGTGAAGTTGAAATCCCATCAATGCAATTTGAGTTTCTTAAAGATGTTGACATTGAAATGAAAGATAGTGGCCGTGATGCATGAACATGATTCATTAATATTCTCTGTAGAAGGAAATTTGCCGCTTCTCTCCCCTGTGACCCAAGTGCCACTTTGCTACAAATCAAATTTGTTGATTATTATTATTTGCTGCTGAAATATTCATTTGGATCAACCAGGAATGGCCTTGTAATATTAATCCTGCCAAAGTGAATATTACAAAACTAGACAAAGGTGTGTACCCATGTCTCGGGGAGAATGTGCTTCCTTTCGATCGGCTTTGAGGCAGTCACGGTGGCGCAGCGGTGGAGTCGCTGCCTCACAGCGCCACAGACTCGGGTTCGGTCCCAACTACGGGTGCTGGCTGTGCGGAGTATGCACGTTCTCCATGTGACCGCGTGGGTTTTCTCCAGGATGCTCTGGTTTCCTCCCACACTCCACAGACGTGTGCAGGTTTGTTGGTTAGTTTGCTTGGTAAAATGGTAAATTGTCCCTAGTGTGTGTTGGATGGTGCTAATGTACGGGGATCGCTGGTCGGCGCGGACCCGGCTAGCCGAAGGCCCTGTTTCCGCGCGGTATCTCTAAACTACACTAAACAAGATTGAAATGAGTGCAGATATTACATGTTGAATAATGGGTAGTTGTCCGCGGTTTGTCACCTTGTCGTGGTGGAGAAGCTTGTGTGGTCCCGAGACCCTGAGAGCGATGCCGTCCGGAGCGATGCTCCTGGTAGGGCCACCCATGGCGGTACAGTCGAGGGGGAGGTCTCTGACAAAGAACGATCCAACCAAGACCTCAACGGTGGAACAGGCGGAGGACGATGGCTGACCTTAGTGGAGCGTCACAACGGCTGGGAAGGCGGATGAAGGCTGCAGCAGGAAAGGGTCTCCGGTCGTCTTGGGCTCCAAGCCACTGGATCCTGACCCAGATCTGTCAAGGACCGTGGGGTGGCTGTCTGTGCACCAGTCTCCCCACATTAAACAAAGTCACGCACAGGCGTTCTCCATGTAGGGAGTAGCACCCTGGAGACACCCATGGTCTAAGGGGGCCTAAGAAGAAGTATAAAGACCAAATTCCCCCCCCCTGCTAATTATGAGGAGGGGGGGGGACCTCATTGAAACTTAACAAATAGTGAAAGTTGTGGATAGACTGGATTGCGAGAGGATGTTTCCACTCATCGGAGAGTTCTCCAATCCTCCTGCCTTCTTTGACACCCGTACTAACCCAAGAACCCATCTATCTCCACTGTGGAAATGCCCAATGGCAGCCTCCACAACCTTCCTTGGCAATGATTCACCACCCTCGGGCTAAATAAATTCCTCCTCATCCTTCTAAATGAACGTCCTTTAATTCTGAGGCTCTTGCCTCTGGCCGCTAGACTCTCCCACCGGATCCTGACCCAGATCTGTCAAGGACCGTGGGGCGGCTGTCTGTGCACCAGGAGTCGGCCATTCGGCCCTTCGAGGCAGCACCGCCATTCAGTGTGATCATGGCTGATCATCCCCAGTCAGTGCCCCTAGTTGGGTCGGATCGGATCGAGCACAGAAGTACATTTGGACTTTTACACGGATGGACTTTTCATGGAAATTCAGAAAGCTTTATCCTTGGAGACTTGGCAACTAAAGAAAAAAAAGAATAACTGGTGCACTTTCACAAATTAATCATAACCGGTAATTAAGATGAAGATTTGTGCGTTTAGTCTTGTTGTTAATTATTCGCTTTCCGCTATCTTGTTTTTTAATAAAATGGCAGGTGTTTGACTCGGTGAAGGGGTCCCTTGGTGTGCAGATGTTTACTCAGCAATGCACGCACCGCCTCGAGTTCTATGCACCGTATTCGCCGCAAGAACACCGCTGTCACGAAGCATAGGAACATAGAAAATATGTGCAGGAGTAGGCCGCTCGGCCCTTTGAGCCAGCACCGCCGTTCAATGTGATCGTGGCTGATCATCCCCCATCAGTATTTAAGAAGGAACTGCAGATGCTGGAAAATCGAAGGTGGACAAAAGTGCTGGAGAAACTCAGCGGGTGAGGCAGCATCTATGGAGCGAAGGAAATGGGCAACGTTTCGGGCCCAAACCCAAGGGTTTGAAGGAAATAGGTAACGTTTCAGGCCGAAACCCTTTGGGTTTCGGGCCGAAACGTTGCCTATTTCCTTCGCTCCATAGATGGTGCTGCACCCGCTGAATTTCTCCAGCACTTCTGTCCACCATCCACAATCAGTACCCCATTCCTGCTTTCTCCCCATATCCCTTGATTCCTTTAGCCCTAAGAGCAAAATCCAACTCTCTCTTCAATACATCCACTGCCTTCTGTGGCAGAGAATTCCACAGATTCACAACTCTCTGGGTGAAAACGTTTTTCCTCATCTCAGTCCTAAATGGCCTACCCCTTATTCTTAAACTGTGTGACCCCAAACCCCCCGGGTTCTGGACTCCCCCAACATCGGGGAACAGTTTTCCTGCATCTAGCCCGAGCCATCCTTTAAGAATTTTACATCTTCTTGCGTACGGCGTGCACAGCCTAAAGTTGTCGGGCAACTTGTTCTATTTGATTGTGCTCGCCGGGTCGATTGCATTTGTCGCAACACGGCGGACCACGTGAAGGTTGCAATCATCCCACCCCAGAATTTTATATGTTTGTGGGACAGGCTAGATGCAGGAAGATTGTCCCCGATGTTGGGGAGGTCCAGGACAAGGGGCCTCACAGCTTAAGGATAAGGGGGAAATCCTTTAGGACCGAGATGAGAAGGACTTTTTTCACACAGAGAGTGGTGGGTCTCTGGAACTCTCTGCCACAGAGGGTAGTTGAGGCCAGTTCATTGGCTATATTTAAGAGTGAGTTAGTTGTGGCTAAGGGGATCAGAGGGTATGGAGAGAAGGCAGGTACGCGATACTGAGTTGGATGATCAGCCATGATCATATTGAATGGCGGTGCAGGCTCGAAGGGCCAAATGGCCTACTCCTGCACCTAATTTCTATGTTTCTAAATTCCAGTGAATACAAGCCCAGTCGATTGATTTGTTCATCATGTGTAAGTCCCGCCATCCCAGGAACTAACCTGGTTATATATAGACTGGCAGGTAATATAGTCCGTGTGGGCTGATGGTTCGTTTGTGATGAATGCCAAGTACTAATCCCGACAGGAGCCAGCGTTGTTTCATACGTCAATGTGTGAAAGTATTCCTGATCACAACTCGACATAGTGGAGTTGCTGAAGTTGAATTTCGTGGCTTTCTGATTAACTAGTCGATTTCCAATGGCTTTTGGTATTTGCGGCATTGAAATGAACTGTATTATTCCGTATACAGTAAAGTAAGAGGCTAATTGTGATGAAAAGAACTGCAGATGCTGGTTTAAATCAAAGATAGAGCCCAAATGCTTAAGTAACTTCATTGGCCAAGTATTCACATACAAGGAATTTGCCTTGGTGCTCCGCCCACAAGTAATAACATGACATACAGTGACAGTTACAAATGATACAGAATATGCAAAACATTATTAATAATAATAAAACATTAATGATAAGACACCATTGATCAAGCATGTGAACCAACAAAATACCAGATCAAAGGGAGGCTACAGATTTTTGGCTGTTGAGTCGAGCAAAGCGTTGCCTAATTCCTTCGCTCCATAGATGCTGCCTCACCCGCTGAGTTTCTCCAGCACTTTTTTTCTACCTTCGATTTTCCAGCACCTGCAGTTCCTTCTTGAACACTGTCTACACCTTTCTGTCGGAGCTAGAGAATGCTTGGAGATGCTGCAAATTGAAATTATACAGCGTGCCATAATAATTCTTGTCTATTATCACTAGCTTCCGGCACTTGGCATGCTTCCATCCTGCACTAATATCTGAGTCTATGCTGTGTTGTATTTCCATAATCACGATTTTCAGTTGCTGACTAATATGCATTATGATATAATTTTAAAAAATCCAAAAAAAATCTCCTCTCTCTAAATACATACTGGAGTTTGGCGACCCTTTGCGTGCTGGCTACAGAGTTTCGTTCACTAGTTTAGAGCTACAATGCGGAAACTGGCCCTTCGGCCCACCGAGGCCATGCTGACCAGAGATCCCCGCGCGCTAACACATTAGGAAGGAGATGAGGAGGAATATATTTAGTCAGAGGGTGAGTGGATATATTTAATGCAGAAATATAGATTCTTGGTCAGTACGGGTGTCGGAGGTTATGGGGAGAAGGCAGGAGAATGGGGTTAGGAGGGAGGGAGAGATCAGCCATGATTGAATGGAGCAGTAGGGTTGATGGGCCGAATGGCCTAATTCAGCTCCTATCTCTTATGATCTTATGACTTATCAACACCATCCTACACACACTAGGGACGATTTACAATTGTACCAAAGCCAATTAGACGACAAACCTGTACGTCTTTCGAATGTGGGAGGAAACCAAAGATCTTGGAGAAAACCCACGCAGGTCATGGGGAGAACATACAAACAGACAGCACCCATGGTCGGGGTCTAACCCAGGTCTCTGGCGCTGTGAAATCTTTAAAATCTCTCTTCCTCCTCTAAAGGTATGGTGTATGGTTTCTGGAGTGTGGTGTACAATTTTGGTCGCCTAATTATAGGAAGGATGCAAACAAAATGGAGAGAGTACAGAGGAGATTTACTAGAATGTTGCCTGGGTTCCAGCAACTAAGTTACAGAGAAAGGTTGAACAAGTTAGGTCTTTATTCTTTGGAGCGCAGAAGGTTAAGGGGGGACTTGATTGAGGTCTTTAAAATGATGAAAGGGATAGACAGAGTTGACGTGGATTAGCTTTTCCCATTGAGGGTAGGGAAGAGGGCATGACATGAGAATTAAGGGACAGAAGTTTAGGGGTAACATGAGGGGGATCTTCTTTACTCAGAGTGGTGGCTGTGTGGAATGATCTTCCAGCAGAAGTGGTGGAGGCAGGATCGATTTTAACATTTAACAGTAAAGTGGATAGGTATATGGACGGGAAGGGAATGGAGGGGTATGGTCTGAGTGCAGGTAGATGGGACTAGGGGAAAATAAATGGTCGGCACGGACTGGAAGGGCCGAGAGGGCCTGTTTCCGTGCTGTAATTGTTATATGGTTATAAATCTAGAATTCTGCGCTCTATCACTCCCTGCTCGACATACTACCCATCTTCCGGCAACCGATAGCCCGGCACCCCTCTTATTCCAGACAAAATTACGAGAGCGCACTTGAAATCACCGAAAAGGCACAACACCATTCAGTTGACCTTTCCATCGGCAGAATCCTATTTATAGGATCCAGTAAAATGCCTCTGGGATGACGTTAACCTTTGGACAGCTACATTAATTTTGATATTGTTTTTTTCGTTCAAACTACAGCATGGAAACAGGCCCTTCGGCCCACCGAGTCTGCGCCTACTAGCGATCCCCGCGCACTAACACTACCCCTAGTGCGTGTCTGATAATTTAACATTTACACCAAGCCAATTAGCCCACAAACCTGGAAGTCTTTGGAGTGTGGGAGGAAATTGGAGAAAACCCACGCAGATCACGGGGGGAACGTACAAACTCCGTACGGACAGGATCAAACCCAGGTCTCTGGCGCTGTGAGGCAGCAACTCTACCGCTGCGTCACCGTGCCGCCCTAATTAAATAAAAGCTGGTGACTGTTCTACAGGGATAATAAAATGAGATTTCAGTTGACAATTACAATTTTTCTTGAAGAATAATTTATCTCTTTTTATTAATATAATGGCCTATCTGTAAAATGGATCCCCTGCTAATATTATGAAGATGTGTTAATATTAGAAGATGTTGCTAGTGATGGTCGTTTGGCAGTGACTCGAGGGATAGAAAATTGAGGTGTAGATAGTAGATTTTTTTCATTTTGCCCGGTCGCAGAGGTTTCAAAAACCAGGGACAGAAAACCAGGTTCCCCTGCAAGACCATGTCAAACAGTAAGTCTAGTTTATTGTCACATGTACTGAGGTACAGTGAAAAGCCTTTGTTGCGTGCTAACCAGTCAGCGGAAAGACAGTCTATGATTACAATCGCGTCATTTACAGTGCATGGATACATGGGAATAATATTTTTGCCAGTAAAGTCCGGTCAAAGATAGTCCGAGGGTCACCAATGAGGTAGATGGTAGTTCAGGACTGCTCTCTAGTTGTTGATAGGATGGTTTATGCGAAGAAACTGTCCCTGAATCTGGAGGTGTGCGTTTTCACACTTCTGTACCTTTTGCCCGATGGGTGAGGGGAGAAGAGGGAGTGGCCGGGGTGCGACTGGTCCTTGATGATGCTGCTGGCCTTGTCGAGGCAGCGTGAGGTGCAGATGGAGTCAATGGAAGGGAGGTTGGGATGTGCGATGGTATGGGCTGCGTCCACAATTTGTTGCAATTTCTTGCGGGCTTGGTTGGAACTGTTCCCAAACCAAGCGGCGATGCATCCCGATAAAATGATTTCTGTGGTGCATCTGTAGAAGTTGGTGAGAGTTGTATGGGACACGCCGAACTTCCTAAGCCTTCGAAGGAAGTAGAGGCGTTGGTGTGATTTCTTGCTCGTGGCATAAATATGGGTGGTCTACAGAAGTTGTTGGTGATATTGTCTCCTAGGAATCTGTCAACCATCTTTACTGTGGCGCCTTCAATGAGCATCCCGATACACTGATCCTTCATCATTTTCTGTAACTACTGAAGCTCGATTAGCAAGAACACTAATAGTCATATGTACTGACAACGGAACTGCCATTCTTACTTGCAGCAGATAACAGGCCCGTAAACACAATAGATGATATACACTGAATAAAAATAGCTCACTAAATTAAAAACACCAATAACTTGCCGAATAGTGAAAGGTCTGGATAGAGTGAATGTGGAGAGGATGTTTCCACTAGTGGGAGAGACCAGAGGCCACAGTCTCGGAATAAAGGACGTATCTTTAGGAAGGAGATGAGGAGGAATTTCTCTAGTCAGAGGGTGGTGAATCTGTGGAATCAATTGCCACAGACGGCTGTGGAGGCCATTAGTGGATATTTTTAAGGCGGAGATTAACAGGTAGATTCTTGATCAGTGCGGGTGTCAGGGGTTATGGGGTGAAAGCAGGAGAATGGGGTTAGGAGGGAGAGATAGATCAGCCATGATTGAATGGTGGAGTAGGCTTGATGGACCGAATGGCCTAGTTCTGCTCCTCACTTATGAATATGAATACTATTGCAAGAAACCCTTTGTGCAAACCAAGATAGTTCATTATTTAGTTAGTGCCGTAGCGTTAAATGGGTTTGATTCTTGCCATAGAGGGGGTACAGAGAAGATTCACCAGACTGATTCCTGGGATGTCAGGACTTTCATATGAGGAAAGACTGGATAGACTCGGCTTGTACTCGCTGGAATTTAGAAGATTGAGGGGGGATCTTATAGAAACTTACAAAGTTCTTAAGGGGTTGGACAAGCTAGATGCTGGAAGATTGTTCTCTATGTTGGGGGAGTCCAGAACAAGGGGTCACAGTCTAAGGATAAGGGAGAATTCCTTTAGGACTGAGATGAGGAAAACATTCTTTACACAGAGAGTGGTGAGTCTCTGGAATTCTCTGCCACAGAAGGTAGTTGAGGCCAGTTCATTGGCTATATTTAAGAGGGCGTTAGATGTGGCACTTGTGGCTAAAGGGATCAGGGGGTATGGAGAGAAGGCAGGTACGGGATACTGAAGGGCCTGTCCCACTAGCGCGCGATTAGACGCGACAAGCGCGACAAATTCGGACGCGGGGGTCGTGTGGGGGTCAGGCGATCCCGGTGCGAGTGAAGGGCCTGTCCCACTAGCGCGCGATTACACGCGCGACGTCCGAAGGAAGGACGTTATTTTTCATCACGTGACGATGCGCATGAGCATGCGCGTTGCACGACGTCGGGCAGTGACGTCATCACGCAACGCCACGCTGAAGACGCACAACGTCAAAACGTCATCACGTTAATCACGTTCTGCGCGACAGGATTTTGCCGCACGTAATTTTTTGAGCAGTGTCGGTTTTTGGACACTACGCGCGATGTCGACACCAGCTACACACAACTCGACGAGACTCCGGCGATCGCAGTGGGACAGGGTCACGCGAGGCCGGGCGACTAAAGCGACCACGGTAGGTCGCGCTTGTCGCGTCTAATCGCGCGCTAGTGGGACAGGCCCTTGAGTTGGATGATCAGCCATGATCACATTGAATGGCAGTAAAGGCTCGAAGGGCCGAATGGCCTACTCCTGCACCAATGATGACTGTTGGAAAGAAGCTGTTTTTGAATCTGTGGTCATTGTCTTCAGGATCCTTACCTTCTTCACGATGGTTGAGTGAAATGAGAGCGTGGCCAGGGTGGCACGTGTCTCTGCGGACGCTGGCTGTTCTCTTGAGGTGGCACCAGCTCCAGGTGCCATCAACGTTGGGGAGGTCGGGAACCATAATGGACCGGGCAGCGTTCAACACTTTCTCGTAGTCTCCTTCACCGCCTGGCGTTCAAGTTGCGGAACCGGGCCGTGATTTAACCAGTCATTACGCTCTCTACCGCACACCTGAAGCTATGCTGTGGGAACGTTTTCACCAACAGAGGCACATTGATTCAGGAAAGCACTTCACCAAGATCTTCTCGCGGGAAGGCAGAGATCAGCTATAAATAAAAAAACACAAAGTGCTGGGATAACTCCATGGGTCAGGCAGCATCTCTGGATAGCCGGGTTCAATCCTGACTACGTACGGGCGCTGTCTGTACGGCGTTTGCAAGCTCTCCCTGTGACCATGCGTGGGTTTTCTCCAGGTGCTCCGGTTTCCTCCCACAATCCAAAGACGTACATTTTGTAGGTCAATTAGCTTGGTATAATTGCAACTTGTCCCTAGTGTGTGTAGGATGGTGTTGGTGTGTGGGGGTCGCTGGTCGGCCGAAGGACTCGGTGGGCCGAAGGGCCTGTTTCCGCACTGTTTCTATAAACTACACCAAAAACATCAGGCAGCATCCGTGGACAACAAGAGTATGTGATCTCAGCTTGAGACCCCATCCTTCAGCCAGAGGTCGATGAGGTCTCGACCCGAAACGTTGCCTCTCCTTGCCATCCAGAGACGCTGAGCTACTCCAGCACTGGGGTGGGAGATCGCAACCTTCACGTGGTTGAAGGTTTCGATGAATGCAATCAACCTGGCGTACACAATCAAATAGAACAAGTTGTCCTACAACTTTAAGCTGTGCACGCCACACGCAAGAAGACTCCAGCACGTTGGCATATTAACCAGCATCTTGTTTCTACGTAGGGGCCATTATTGGAGCCCTTGCCTGCCATGCCCACGCATCCCTCTAATTAAATCCAAAATACTCCCACCAGCAGATGTGAAAAATGTATAGTGTCTGGGGAAACCAGAGAGTAGAAAATCTCTAAGCCAATTAAGTGCAATTTCTGGCCAACGAGAGCACTTGATGCACCAGTTATCCAGCGTGTGGGAGGTGTCAGCATTACAATAACCATGGGCTTGTCAAGCTGGTGGGATGGCGATGTGAATGAGGCTTCAGTGCTTCGGATGGTCAGTGCCAATGCAGGGTGGGGCACAACATCCCACTAGTTTTACTGCCCGTTCGTAGTAAGTGGAAGGGTGTTTAGTTCACAAATTGTAGGAATAGAGTTAGGCCATTCAGCCCATCCAGATTGATCCCTGGGATGGCGGTACTGTCATATGAGGAAAGGTTAAAAAGACTAGGCTTGTATTCACTGGAGTTTAGAAGGATCAGAGGGGATGTTATAGAAACATATAAATGGATTGGACAAGCTAGACGCAGGAAAAAGTTCCCAATGCTGGGCGAGTCCAGAACCAGGGGCCACAGTCTTAGAATAAAGGGGAGGCCATTTAAGACTCGGGTGAGAAAAAACGTTTTCACCCAGAGAGTTGTGAATTTGTGGAATTCCCTGCCACAGAGGGCAGTGGAGGCCAAATCATTGGATGGATTTAAGAGAGAGTTAAATAGAGCTCTAGAGGCTAGTGGAGTCGAGGGATATGGGGAGAAGGCAGGCACGGGTTATTGATTGGGGACGATCAGCCATGATCTCATTGAATGACGGTGTTGGCTCGAAGGGCCGAACGGCCTCCTCCTGCACCTATTTTCTATGTTTCTGTGTAAGAAGTAGCCCGGAGTTCTGGGTCAGGCCCCCTTCGGTCATGGCTGACCATGGGTGTCTCCAGGGTGCTATTCCTTGTATGGAGGACGCCTGTGCATGACTTTGTTTAATGAGGGGAGACTGGTGCACAGACAGCCACCCCACGGTCCTTGACAGATCTGGGTCGGGATCCAATGAATAGCGGTGCTGGCTCAAAGGGCTGAATGGCCTCTTCCTGCATCTATTTTCTATGAGTCTATCATGGCTGATCTCTGCCTCCATATCCCATTTTCCTGCCTTCTTCCCATAACCCTTGACACCCATCCAAACGAGAATTTGTCTGTCTCTGCCTCACAAATGTCCACTGACCTGGCCTCCACAGCCCTCTGTGGCAATGAGTTCCACAGATTCACCACCCTCTGACTAAAGAAGTTCCTCCTTTCTAAAAGAGCACCCTTTAATTCTGAGGCTGTGACCTCAGGCCCAGGACACTCCCACCAGTGGAAACATCCTCTCCACATTCTCTCTATCCAGGCTCCATTACAGGTTTTGTAAAAATTCCAAAAAATTCATTCCAAAATGTATACAGTTTTGTACAAGAGACAAAGGAATGTGCTATAGTGGCATTTTGAGTTAGACATTTGTCACAAATGGGGAAAACATTTGAAAATATTTTATTCAGTCAAGTTTTCGAATAATATAATCTATGTAAAATTTTAAATTGAATTAGGTTATGTCTTACATTAATTGAACATTTATTTACATATAATTTTTTTCCATCTATAATTAGGAATTTTTATCAATAATTCTTGTTCCCAGTCCCTTCTAATTGCCTCTGTTGTTGGTGTTTCTATATTTAAAATTATATTATATAAGTAAGATATTAAATTGCTTGATTCTGCCTTTCTATTCATTCCTTCCTCCAATAAATCTGGGGTTAAAGTTTGATATCCTTGTATATATTTCTTCAAATAATCTTGAATTTGAAGATATTTGAAATATTGATTATTTTTCAACTTATATTTTAGTTGTAATTGTTGGAATGATAAAAGTTTTCCCATATCATACATATCTCCCATTGTTTTAATTCCTAATCTTTCCCAATGGCTAAACGTTTTATCAATAATGGATGGTTTGAATGAGGGATTATTAGTTATTGGAGAAAAAAGCGATAATTTTCTTAATTTTAAAGTTAATTTTATTTGATTCCAAATTCGTATTATACTGTGAATAATTGGATTCTTCTTGTATATTATATTGTTCAGTTTCGTCGGGGAAAGAAGGATCGCTCCTATATTATAAGGAGAACAATCCTCTTTCTCCATTCTTATCCAATCTACCTGTTGGGCAGAACTGTCCAACCAATAGATTATAATTTTAATATTCACTGCCCAATAGTAATATAATAAGTTAGGGAGTGTGAGTCCCCCTGATTCTTTAGATTTACACGTGTTTTTTTTTTAATTCTGTGTGATTTATAATCCCATATGAAGTTTATAATATCAGAATCTAATTTTTTTAATTTTTTAGGTAAGTATATTGGTATTGATTGAAATAGGTACAATATTTGTGGTAAGAAGATCATTTTTATCCCGTTTATTCTGCCCATTAAGGACATCGGCAGTGTTTTCCAAAATTTAATCAACCCATTAATTCACCATTGTCTTCTCTGTTTAAATAACCCATCAGATCTAAGCCTCTACGCAGTTTTGGTGCAGCATACCAATCCTTGCCTCACCGCACTCAACACCACAGGTATAGGATGAGTGGCGCAGCGGTAGAGTCGCTGCCTCGCAGCACCAGGGACCCCCGGTTCGATCCTGACTATGGATGCTGTCTGTACGGAGTTTGTACGCTCTCCCGTGATCGTGTGGGTTTTTTCCGGGTGGTCCGGTTTCATCCCACACTCCAAAGACGTACAGGTTTGGAGTTTAATTGTCTTTGGTTTTAAAAAAAAAAGAAGGTAAATTGGCCCTTGTGTGTGTGTGTGTAGGATAGTGCACGTGTACGGGGATCGCTGGTCGGCGCGACCAAAGGGACGTTTCCATGCTGTATCTCTAAACGGGTCCTTCAGCTCACAGTGTCTGCATCAAACATGATACCAGGTTAAACTAATCTCCCCTGCCTGCATGTCATCCACATCCCACTATTCGCTACAAATCCATGAGCCTAATGGGCCTGTCTCACTTAAGCAACTTTTTCGGCGACTGCCGGCACCCATCATAGGTCGGCCGAATATTTTCAACATGTTGAAAATTCAGCGGCGACCAGAAAGACACTACGACTCTTTGGACGACTGAGGAGGTGACTCACGACCGTACAGCGACATGTTGTGAGTAATCGCCCAGAGTCGTACCTTGTTCTGGTCGCCGCTGGATTTTCAACATGTTGAAAATAAGGGACAAAAGGTCAAAATACAAGACAAATTCCCGACGGCTATTTGTTGACCGACTCGGCCGTAGCTGGTGAATAATGTTGCTGGACTGCACATAATGACCAGCCGGCGGGCCAGCTGAGGAGTTTTGGCCCGCGCGACATCGCGTACAAAGTTCGGCGCCCCTTCCAACTCATGAACCGATGATCGGCCATGAGAAGGGGGGGGGGGGGGGGTGGTGGTGGTGGCGTCGGCGGTAAGCGAAGGTCCGAAGGTCGGACTGCTGGCCGGGCTGCCGACCGATGGGGCCACGGGCGAGGCGCTGCTGCTGCTGCACTACATCGGGACGGGTGAGGCGGGGCTGAGTAGTAGCAGTCAAATACAGGACAAGGTCGGTCACGTACGGGACAAACCTATTTAGCCCAAAATGCGGGATGTCCTGGCTTATACGGGACAGTTGGCAACCCTACGTGCTATGGCTCACCGAGTCTAGGCCGCCCAGCGATCACACCAGCACTACCTTACACACACTGGGGACAATTTACAATTTTACTGAAGCCAATTAACCTACAAACCTGTACGTCTTTGGAGTGTGGGATAAACCACGCAGATCACTGGGTGAATGTGCAAACTCCCTACAGACAGCACCCTTTGTCAGGATCGAACCCGGGTCTCTGGCGCTGTGAGGCAGCAACTCTACCGCTGCGCCACTGTGCCAGAGATAAAACAAGTCGTTGGATGATTAATGTTAATGCGTCCCCTGCACAAACACTGGACACTAGAACTTCATTGACGTTATGCTCTTTGGACAATTCCAGTGCGGTTTTGTTTGGTGGGGTGGGGAGGGGACGAAAATCAGTTCACTTTTCCCAGAGGTGCTTACTTGGAAAATAACCGAACTTGGAAACCGAACTTTAAATAAAACTGCTGTGTCAGTTTGCTGCTGGAATAATAATAAACTAGATCTTGTGTCCATTTTTAGCAAGGTGTGAAACACACAAAGCCTATTACCTTGCTGTATCCGTGATGCAGGTGTTGGCTTCATTGAAATTATTCCGTTTCTCTGCAGCAGAGTCACAGTGATACAGTGTGGAAACAGGCCCTTCGGCCCAACTCGCCAAGACTGGCCAACAATGTCCCCGCTACACTAGTCCCACTTGCCTGCACTTGGTCCATAACCCTCCAAACCTGTCCTGTCCAACTGTTTCTTAAACGATGGGATAGTCCGAGCCTCAACTACCTCCTCTGGCAGCTTGTTTCATACGCCCACCCACTATGTGATAAAGTTACCCCTCAGATTCCTATTAAATCTTTTCCCCTCCACCTTGAACCTATGTCCTCTGGTCCTCGATTCCCCTACTCTGTGCAAGAGACTCTGTGCAATAAACAGATGGAATAAAATTAAACACATCATTTATTTCGAATGCCATTTATTAATTCTATGGTCCATTTAATCTATCTATATTACTAAAAGTCTGTTCTTGACCACTTTCTGTTCTGTATATTGATTTTAGAAAAAACACTGCCACTTACGACTATGATTTTTGGCCATCTTACTCGAGAGTCCCCCTCCGCTCATCAGGTGCCAAGGATTTTTCCCATCGATGAAAACTTTTAAAAGTTATTAGTGCTTAAAAAAAATGGTGAGATTCTCTCTCCTGTCAATCACGCCATGAAGGCCATGCCCCTTCTAGTGGGAGGAGGGGGAGGGACTATAAAACCCAGAAGTGTAGGCTTGGCTCAGTCTCTGCAAGATGGAGGAGGGAGAGGTCATTACTCGCTATCTTTAGTGACCTTGCACCCTGCTTGAAATGGAATTCAACTGCCAGCCCACCAGCCATGAGTAAGTGAGCCGCCAGCCCAATAATCCATTCGGCCCATAATGTCCATACTATCCCTCTGGAAACCAGACCCTTCAGCCCACAACACCATACTAGAACTCCAGAAAGCCCCCCCCCCCCCCCCCAAACTGGCCTCCAATATTGGAATTGGTGGAGAGGTGGAATATCGTGTTGGGGGACCAGCCGTCCTGTGTGATGCTGGGACCCAACGGTCCCACTTGGTCTAGTAATAGAATAAAGGGCCTCTTCCACTTAGGCTATTTTTTTAGGTGACTACAGGCGACTAGGCTGTCGCCACATGGTCACCGGGGTGTCGACCGTATGGTAAGTAGTCTCCTCGGTCGCCCAAAGAGTCGTAGCTTCTTTCTGGTCGACGATGGATTTTCAACACGTTTCGGTGACATTGGTTTGAGGCCAATGAGCATAGCTTAATGTGTCCTGACATAGGTTGTCGCTGGGTGTTTTCGGTGAATTCCATTGGCGACCACTACGTCAACCTGCGACAGGTACCGGCGACTGAATTGTCTTCAGTTGCCGCCGACAGGGTCGTAGTTTGTTGTGGGTGGACGTAGGTTGACGTATGTGTGGACGTCCTAATGGGTCGGCGGTTGTCAGTAGCTTGCCGTAGCTTGACATCGATTAAGTGGTAGGTTGTTGTAGACATTGCCGTGGGGGGGGTGTCCAGTCACCGCTTTTTCGGCGACCTGCTACAACTGTGACAGTCGCCTAAAAAGATCACTTAAGTGGGACAGGCCCTTGAGCATTGCGAGGGGGGGGAAAGATTTAATAGGAATGTGAGGGGTAACTTTTTCACACAAAGCATGGTGGGTGTATGGAATGAGCTGCCGGAGGAGCTAGTTGGGGCTGGGACTATCCCAACATTTAAGAAACGGTTAGACAGGTTCACGGATAGGACAGGTTTGGATGGATATGGACCAAGCGTGTTCAGGAGGGACTAGTGTGGCTGGGGCATGTTGGCCGGTGTGGACAAGTTGGGCTGAAGGGCCTGTTTCCACGCTGTATGACACTTTGGGAGTGATATCAAAAATCTGTTGACTGCTCACAAAATTGATAAGTGTCAAAAAACCCAATTGCCTGAGCAATGGCTCCTTGCGGTTCCTACTGACAGATTGATGGCTTTGCAAATCTGCTTGTGGGATGTTACAAGATCAGAGGAAGCGTGCCAAGTTAAGTGATGTCGAGGTGGAAGTGCAAGAAAGAAGACTTTGAGAGCAGTGAAATAAAATATCGTTCTTTATTGGTCCCTGCTATCCACTTGAAATAGGAAGGAAAAGTTCAGTAGATTGAATATAGTCACACAGCATGGAACCAGGCCCTTCTGCCCACCTTGCCCATGGCAACCAACCCCTCCCCCCCCCCCCCACCCATCTACACTAGTCCCACCTGCCTGCATTTGGCCCAAATCCCTTCAAAGCCTTTTCCTATCCATGTACCTGTCCAAGTGTTTTTGAAATATCAGCCAAATGGGTGGTCAACATTGGAGAAGCAATTGTTATGAATCTCATCACCCTGGTGGCACAGAGGCACAGCATTAGAGGAGCTGCTGTACAACGCTAGGGACCCGGGTTCGATCCTGCCCACGGGCGGGGTTTGTACGGAGTTAGTACGTTCTCCCTTTGGAGTATGGAAGGAAACCGGAGAAAACTCGCCTGGTCAAAGACGTGCGGGTTTGTAGGTCAATGGGCTTCTGCACATTGGCAGCGGTGTGTAGGAGAGAACTAATGTTCAAGAAGGAACTGCAGATGCTGGAAAATCGAAGGTAGACAAAAATGCTGGAGAAACCCAGTGGGTGCGGCAGCATAGAAACGTAGAAAAATAGGTGCAGGAGTAGGCCATTTGGCCCTTCGAGCCTGCACCGCCATTCAATGTGATCATGGCAGATCATCCAACTCAGTATCCCGTACCTGCCTTCTCTCCATACCCCCTGATCCCTTTAGCCACAAGTGCCACATCTAACGCCCTCCTAAATATAGCCAATGAACTGGCCTCAACTACCTTCTGTGGCAGAGAATTCCAGAGACTCACCACTCTCTGTGTAAAGAATGTTTTCCTCGTCTCAATCCTAAAGGAATTCCCCCTTATCCTTAGACTGTGACCCCTTGTTCTGGACTCCCCCAACATCGGGAACAATCTTACAGCATCTAGCTTGTCCAACCCCTTAAGAATTTTGTAAGTTTCAATAAGATCCCCCCTCAATCTTCTAAATTCCAGCGAGTCCAAGCCAAGTCTATCCAGTCTTTCCTCATATGAAAGTCCTGACATCCCAGGAATCAGTCTGGTGAATCTTCTCTGTACCCCCTCTATGGCAAGAGTCAAACCCATTTAACGCTACGGCACTAACTAAATAATGATTCCTCAGATTTGGAGACCAAAACTGTACGCAATACTCCAGGTGTGGCCTCAACAAAAACCCTGTACAACTGCAGTAGAACCTCCCTGCTCCTATACTCAAATCCTTTCGCTATGAAAAGCATCTATGGAGCGAATTAAACGGGCAATGTTTCGGGCCGAAACCCTTCTTCGGGATAGAACTAATGTGTGGGGATCGCTGGTCGGCACGGAATCGAAGGGCCTGTTACCGTGCTGCTTCTCCAGATGGAATTTAGCAAACCATTTCTCCCAGCACCAATTTATTTTTATTTCCTTTACATTTTGTACGTTTTATCTTGAAAGCGGACTGCTCCAGATGCCTTTTGCGTGTGTAATTAATAATTGAAAGTTTAATAGATTAATTCTCCGCTTTCTTATCCACTTCATCCCTGAAGGCATCTTCAATATGCCCACCATACATTGTCTCCGAGCAGTTTGATGAATAATGAAAGGAAATAGGTCATCCCTTATTAGTTCACAAAATGCCTTTGGTTTCCCAAATGTGGTTAAGTGGGAGGTGGTGGACAGAGATGTTAATGTGCGCGGCGTTGGCAGATACATTTATTCTGTCGGAGCCACTAGCCATTAGCAGAATACGCTGGTGATAATACTCGCTCAAAGGAAATCCAATACTTGCACCAAAATAACGTGCCAAGGAGATGCTGGTGAAAGGCCGAACAGAAACGATAAGTCGGATTCTTGCTCCACAGATGCTGCCCCGACCTACTGGCATCAGTTGAGTTTATTGTCACGTGTACCGAGAAAAGCCATTGTTGCGTGCTAACCAGTCAGCGGAAACAAACAGTCTGAAGAAGGGTTTCGGCCCAGAAATCTATTTGTCTATTGTTTAAGAAGGAACTGCAGATGCTGGAAGATTGAAGGTAGACAAAAGTGCTGGAGAAACTCAGCGGGTGCAGCAGCATCTATGGAGCGAAGGAAATAGGCAACGTTAGGTGACTATTTCCTTCAAACCCTTGGGTTTCGGCCCGAAACATTACCTATTTCCTTCAAACCCTTGGGTTTCGGCCCGAAACGTTGCCTATCTCCTTCGCTCCATAGATGCTGCTGCACCCGCTGAGTTTCTCCAGCATTTTGTGTGCCAGCGGAAAAACAGTGCCTGATTAAAATCGAGCCATTCACCACTTGCCTCCAGCGTTTTATCAAAGGCAGCGCGGTGGCGCAGCGGTAGAGTTGCTGCCTTACAGCGCCAGAGACCCGGGGATCGATCCTGACGATCTGTACAGAGTTTCTCCATTCTCCCCGTGACCCGCGTGGGTTTCTACGGGTGCTCTGGTTTCCTCCCAGGTTTGTAGGTTAATTGGCTTTGTTAATTCTTCGACCTTATAGAAACTTACAAAATTCTTAAGGGGTTGGACAGGCTAGATGCAGGAAGATTGTTCCAGATGTTGGGGAGGTCCAGGACAAGGGGTCACAGCTTAAGGATAAGGGGGAAATCCTTTAGGACCGAGATGAGAAGGACTTTTTTCACACAGAGAGTGGTGGGTCTCTGGAACTCTCTGCCACAGAGGGTAGTTGAGGCCAGTTCATTGGCTATATTTAAGAGGGAGTTAGATGTGGCCCTTGTGGCTAAGGGGATCAGAGGGTATGGAGAGAAGGCAGGTACGGGATACTGAGTTGGATGATCAGCCATGATCACATTGAATGGCGGTGCAGGCTCGAAGGGCCGAATGGCCTACTCCTGCACCTAATTTCTATGTTTCTATGTTAAAATTGTAAAATGTCTCCAGTGTATGGGATAGTGCTAGTGTGCGGGATGATCACGGGTCGGCATGGCCTCGATGGGCCGAAGGGCCTGTTTCCGCGCTGGATCACTAATGTATAACGGTTGTAGCAGGGTTTTGATCAGCTGGTCTCTGCAGCCTGACCGCCGTCTACAGCGCCACTCCTGGTCGGTTGGTTTCACGACAGCCTCCAGTTTCACTGACAGCTTCTTCGACAACTTTGGACTTTGATGTATCTTTGCAGTTTGCTCACTGTAGGTCGCATTTTTTTAAATTGTACACTGTAATCACTTAGCTTAATATTACTATTAGTTTCTTGTTGTTTCTTTGTTGTATTTGCTTCGTTGCCGACGTCTTTCTCAGGACACGATCCCCTGCTGGTCGACGTGACAGGTCTATACCCGTCCGTCCTGTGGCTTTTGCGTTGGTCTCCTTCCACCCCCCGGGATGGCCCGCAGCCGGAACGTCGACTGCGCCCGCGGGCCCCTCCGTCCTGACCCACAGTCGCCCTCTATCATGCTTGCGCGCCTTCCGGTAGAAGGTGAGCACGCTCCATCCCTTTTCGATGTCTGCCTGTAAGCTTACGGGTCTGGCTGCCGCGTTTTGTCGGCCTGCTCGTTTTCCGACCTCCGGTTCTGGGGGGGGGGGGGGGAGGTGTCAATAGCTACACGAACCCTCAGCAGCCGGGGGTAGGGTCACGTGACTGGGCAATGGCAGGGAGGAGTTGTAGCGGGGTATAGGGGTGTGTCCTGGCGTATATAACGAACCCCGGAACAACCCTCTCGCTCTATTCTCTCTCTGCGAGCTGACCAGCTCTCTTCTCTCTTGTAGTGAGTGTCCTGCCACCGCAGCAAGAGCTCAACTTGAGCCCACGAGGCAACAGCCTCGCAGCAGCAACAATGACTGTGTGTTAGAGGACTAAACGTGCGTGTATATCTACCTTTAATACCTTAAACGTTTATTCGCAACGTTGGGTGCCTCTACGGCCTGCTCCTTCTCTCCAGCGATGCTGCCTGTCCCGTTGAGTTACGCCAGCATTTTGTGTCTATCTACTATTAATCACCGTGTCAATTTCATTTCCTCAGAGCGGCTTCGTGATGCAGGGGCTAAATATTGACACGGCGGGAGCGGGTCCTCGTGCGCAATGCCCACGCCGCCAGCTCTCCGAAACCTCGCCCGTGCACACGTGGTGATGTGCGCCTTCTTCACCGACGCCCGTCTGAGAGAAGGTGGAGTTCACCGGGATGCAGCCTTCGGGAAAGCGTTACGCCGGGATGGAATGATCACCAGCTGGGTGGTCTGACCGCGTCCTCGGCGCCAGTTTCGGGGGAAGAAGGGGGATGGCCAAAGCGCTCGTCAGGCTACAGAGATTCCTGCGGCGGACGCCCGTCATCTTTGCCTTTCTCCTCGTGGCCTACCTCATGGCCGGGAGCCTGCTCCTGCTCCAGCGCTCCGGGTTCTCCATCCCGCTGGGACCACGGACTGCCCCGGACGGACAAGCAGCACCACCCTCTGGCCCGGCCCCCCTGGAGGACCCCGCGGATCCTGACCCAGACAACGGCCAACGCAAGTCCAGGGCTCCCGCCAGCGTGCAGGTGTGGGAGGAACCGGTGGCCAACAGGAAATATGGACCACGGTGGCTTATATCAGGACATCCAGAAATTGGGCATCTGAGAAGGAGGTGGTTTAACAGCTTTGTGAAGGAGCAGGAACCAAGGCTACGGCTGGAGATTGGGACGGTGAAGAAGACCATCCGAAGCAAAGGTACTTTTACACAAACATTTTATCCTCCTATTTCCGTTAAATTCTGTGGCGAAAGTAATGGGTGATGTTATGCGTCGAGACTTCTTCAGGCTGATAGACAATAGGCGCAGGAGTAGGCCCTTCGAGCCAGCGCTGCCATTCAATGTGATTGATCACGGCTGATCATCCCCAATCAGTACGGCTGATGACTATACAGAGTTTGTACATTCTTCCCGTGACCTGCGTGGGGTTTTCTCCGAGATCTTCAGTTTCTTCCAATGCTCCAAAGACGTCCATTGGATCCATAGGTCTATTGGCTTTGGTTAAAAAATAAAATTGTAAATTGTCCCTAATGTGTAGGATAGTGCTAATATAGACAATAGGTGCAGGAGTAGGGCATTTGGCCCATCGAGCCAGCACCGCCATTCAATGTGATCATGGCTCATCATCCCCAATCAGTACTCCTTTTCTGCCTTCTTCCCATATCCCCTGACTCCACTATTTTCAAGAGCCCTATCTAGCTCTCTATAAGCTGCGCCACCGTGCGGCCCAAATTCCTCACTGATTTCAACTTTGGTTTAAGAAGGAACAGCAGATGTTGGGAAAATCGAAAGTAGACAGAAAATGCTGGAGAAACTCAACGGGTGAGGCAGCATCTAACGCAGCGAAGGAGTAGGGCGATGTCTCGGGTCGAGACCCTTCTTCAGACTGATGACTGATATCTACCGCCTGAGGGAACATTACAATCTAAATTACGAATAAAAGTAGATACATTTTCGAGCTAAGGAGAAGTCTGAAGAAGGGTCTCGACCTGAAACGTCGCCTACTCTTTTACTCCATAGATGCTGCCTCACCCGCTGAGTTTCTCCAGCATTTTTGGTCTACTTTCAACTTTGTTTGGTGTCTTGCTACTTTAAGCCAATTCCATCAACTTAGTTTCTCTTGCCGTTAGTGTATTGAGGACACAGCGTTGGATATTGATACCTGTAGCTTGCTAGGACAGTAATAGAAAGCTTGCCTTGATCCTGCCCCGTGGATGCTTTGTTGGTTTCTGCAGGAAAGGCAGCAACAAAGATTGAGCAGTGCTATGCTCCTAAAGACTTGACATTACACTTGCAGATATACAGCACATAAACAACCCCTTCGTCCCACCGAGTCCGCACTGTGCAGCAATCGCCCCATACAAGGGTTTGGACACGCTAGAGGCAGGAAACATGTTCCCGATGTTGGGAGAGTCCAGAACCAGGGGCCACAGTTTAAGAATAAGGGGTAAGCCATTTAGAGCAGAGACGAGGAAACACTTTTTCTCACAGAGAGTTGTGAGTCTGTGGAATTCTCTGCCTCAGTGGGCGGTGGAGGCAGGTTCTCTGGATGCTTTCAATAGAGAGCTAGATAGGGCTCTTGAAAATAGCGGAGTCAGGGGATATGGGAAGAAGGCAGGAACGGGGTACTGATTGGGGATGATCAGCCATGATCACATAGAATGGCGGTGATGGCTCTAAGGGCCAAATGGCCTACTCCTGCACTTATTGTCTATTGTCTACATTAACACTATCCTACACATTAGGGACAATTTACAATTTTATTTTTATAACCTATAAACCTATATGTCATTGGAGCGTTGGAAGAAACTGAAGATCTCGGAGAAAACCCCACGCAGGTCACAGGAAGAACGTACAAACTCCATATAGTCAGCAGCCGTAGTCGGGGTCGAACCCGGGTCTCTGGCGCTGTAAGGCAGCAGCTCAGCTCAGCTCAGTTTTGTTTAGGTACAGTGAAAAGCTTTTGTTGCGTGCTTACCAGCCTGGGGAAAGACGATACATGATTGCAATCGAGCCGTTTACAGTGTACAGATACATGATAAGGGACTAATGTTTAGTGCAAGGTAAAGCCAGCAAAGTAAGGATAGTCCAAGGGTCCCTGATGAGGTAGATAGTAGTTCAGGACTGCTCTCTAGTTGGTGAGTGGACGGTTCAGTTACCTGATAGCAGCTGGGAAGAAACTGTCCCTGAATCTAGACACAGGGCCACTGAGTGACTTTGCAAGAATGAGAAGCCAGCAGGGGAGAGTGTTGAGAATATGCAAAAAAAATCTGCAAATGGAAGTCTAAAATTAAAAGTAAATTAAAATACTGAAAGGACCTTTGTGGGTCAGGCAGAGAGAGAGAAATTAAATGATTTTTTTAGGCTGAATATCCTTCATCATAGAGTTGGGCGTATTGGGTTTAAAATGGTCAGCATGGGCAAATTGGGCTGAAGGGACTGTTTCCATGCTGTATGGCTCCATGAGTGACGCAATGAAGCAGCGGTAGTGTTGCTGCCTCGCAGCGCCAGAGACGCGGGTTCGATCCTGACCTCGGGTGCCGTCTGTACAGAGTTTGTACGTTCTCCCTGTGACCTGCGTGGGTTTTCTCTGGGTGCTCTGGTTTCCTCCCACACTCTAAAAACGTACGAGGTTTGTAGGCCAATTGGCTTTGGTATAAATTGTAAATTATGTGTAGGATAGTATCGGCGTACGGGGTGATCGCTTGTCAGCACGGACTCGATGGGCCAAAGGGCCTGTTGTCACGCCGTTTCTCTTGAATCTAAAGTAAAAACGAAAGTAAGTGCTGTGGGTTGAAAAATGGGGCTTGTTGGTCAGCATGGGCTGAAGGGCTGAAGTTCCATGCTGTATGGCTCTATGTCAGGGATATGGGGAGAAGGCAGGAGAATGGGATTGAGAGGGAAATGGCGGAGTAGGTTTGATGAGCCGAATGGCGGCACGGTGGCACAGCGGTAGAGTTGCTGCCTTGCGGCGCCGGAGACCCAGATTCGAACCTGGCCACGGGCGCTGTCTGTACAGAGTTTGTACGTTCTCCCCGTGACCACGTGCATTTTCTCCGAAATCTTCATTTTCCCCCCATACTCCAAAGACGTACAGGTTGGTCGGTTAATTGGCTCGGTATGAGTATAATTTGTCCCCTGTGTGTGTGTGTGTGTGGGATAGTGTTGGTGTGCGGGGGACCGCTGGTCGGCACGGACCCGGTGGGACGAAGGGCCTGTTTCCACGCTGTATCTCTAAACTAATCGTTGCGCAGAAACAAAGTAACTTGGAGCATTGTGTTCATTACACATCTATTATTCAAAGGACTACTAACTGCTTCAAGCACCTAACATGCTGCGGTCCGCAGAGCCAATCACACAACTAGTGATCTGTGCATCTGCAAATTTAACATTGGACGTGCTAGTGTGCGGGGATCGCTGGTCTGCTCCGGGGGGGGGGGGGGGGGGGGGGGGGCGAAGGGCCTGTTTCCGTGCTGCATCTCTAAACTAAAGCAAACTAAACTAAACTGCATCTACCGTATTGTCCGTGTTATTAAACTTGGGGAGATGTTGGGTTAGATTAGCATCCCGCAGTTAAAACTTCTGTACAACGACTGCTAAATATAACTGCATTCAGCAGCTAGAATGACTGGCATATTCATTGGTGGGAGTTGTCCTGGACTAATTGACATTCTCGCTGCAGATTAAAAGCTTCTTGATTGCTTTTTAATTATTCGTAATAAGCCGCTAACTCGCACTAATTTGGTAAATGATATAACAGTTTGTCACTTTGCCCTACTGACATTTGTAAAATGTATCGTACAAATTGGGTTCACTTGAAAACGCTGCACTTCAAAAGGGCAGTTTCACGGCATTAACCTCTCCCGGTGAAGAGGGTACAAATTACCATTCCCTGCATCTCCGACAATCATCAACAAAGGGAAAACACGGCAAGAATGAAGCCGGGGATTTGTATGTCAGCTGCCGTGCTTCTTGTTATTTAAAAAAAAGCTCGTTGAGTAAACAGCTAGTGCCAAACGTAATCACGTATTTCATTGCGACTAGGTCTTAAATCAGACTTTAAGATGAAAGAATGGGTCGACTAGGCTGGTATTCACAGGAATTTAGAAGGATGAGAGGGAATCTTATCGGAACATATGCAATTCTTAAAGGATTGAAATAGGCTAGATGCAGGAAAAATGTTCCCCATGTTGGGGGAGTCTAGAACCAGGGGTCACACAGTTTAAGAATAAAGCATAGGCTATCTAGGACTGAGATGAGGAAAATCTGAGTGAAAAGTTTCTCCTCATAATTTGTGAATCTGTGGAATTCTCTGCAGTGGAGGCCAATTCACTGGATGTTTTCAAGAGTTAAATTTAGCTCTTAGGGCTAACGGAATCAAGGGATATGGGGAGAAAGCAGGAACGGGGTACTGATTTTAGACGATCAACCATGATTATGGTGAATGGCGGTGCAGTCTCGAAGGGCCGAATGGCCTACTCCTGCACCTATTTTTCTATGTTAACACTCACTTGAGCGCAGTGTTGAACACAAAGTGCCTGGGTTAGCTCGGCGGGTCGGGCAGCATCTCTGGTGAGAATGAATCTCTGGGGGGTGATGTTTCAGCATGGGGCACTTCAGTCTCCTAGTCTAACGAAGCATCTCAGCACAAGCCGCACGGTGGCACAGTGGTAGAGTTTCTGCCTTACGGCGCCAGAGACCTGGGTTCGATCCCGACTAGGGGTGCTGTCTGTGTGGAGTTAGTACGTTCTCCCCGTGCCCCGCGTGGGTTTTCTCCGGGTGCTCCTGTTTCCTCCCACACTCCAGAGACGTACGGGTTTGTACGTTAATTGGCTTTGGTAAAATTGTAAATTGTCTCTAGCGTGTGCAGGATAATGTCCGTGTGCGGGGAATGTTGGCCGCTGCGGAGTCAGTGGGCAGAGGGGTCTGTTACCGTGCTGTATTGGGTCCAGAGAAGGTTTATGAGAATGATCCCAGGAGTGATTGGGTAAACATATGATGAGCGTTTGACAGTGCTGGGCCTAGAATTGTAGTTTAGGAGTTTAGAACGTACCGAATAGTGAAAGGCCTGGATAGTGTGGATGTGGAGAGGATGTTTCCACTCGTGAGAGAGTCTAGGACCAGAGGCCGCAGCCTCGGTACGAAAGGACGTAGCTTTATAAAGGAGATGGGGAGGAATTTCTTTAGTCAGAGGGTGGTTAGACAGGCACATGGACATGCAGGAGGGGAGCAATACGGATCATGTTCGGCAGAGATGAGTTTAACGTGACGTCATGTTCGGCATGGACATTGTGGGCCGAAGGGCCTGTTCCTGTGCTGTCCCACCCTATGCAGCATGTTCTGTGCTCTGTTTCAAGCAAATAATCGTCGGTGAACTTACGGCTGTTTTTTTTGTGTTTCACAGCAACGCACATTGGTTGTTTCAGAGATGAATCGAAGGAGAAGGCTCTGAAAGGCATGGTCTTTTATGACTTTCGCAAGATGACCGTATCACAGTGTCAAGACAGCTGTGCAGAAAGGTAACGCAATGAAATGTCTTCCACGTTACTTTCACAACGTGCCTTGTTCCTATTTTGCCGTGATCACGGCTGGGATCCCATTGAGATTAATATCATGTTTTGTGTATTTTGCGTTTTTATGACTGTTGGCAGATCAATTTTCCACCCGAGTTCTATTGCATTGTGTCGTATCAGACTGGATTTATTGAAGGACTGAAGTTAGATACACAACGCTGGAGTACCTCAGCGGGACAGGCAGCATCTCTGGAGCGAAGGAATGGGTGACGGGTTTCGGGTCGAGACCCTTCTTCAGATCTCAACCCGAAGCGTCACCCATTCCTTCTCTCCAGAGATGCTGCCTGTCCCGCTGAGTTACTCCAGCATTTTGTGTCAATCTTCGGTGTAAACCAGCATTTGCAGTTCCTCATATACATTATTAAACGACTGTTTGGTCTTCAAAGAAAATCTGCGAGTTTTTACTTTCCCTCAAAACACATCCCACTCGCAATGTTATCATTGGGAATGAGGTTTATTGTGGTATGTTGTTGGGTTCACTTTATTTAAGGGCCTGTCCCACTAACGTTTTTTTTTCGGCGCTGCCGGCACCCGTCATGGGTCGTTGCAGGTTGCCGAAAATTTTCAACATGTTGAAAATCCAGTGGTAGAGTCACAGCACAGGAAGCCCGGGTTTGTTCCCGACTACGGGCGCTGTCTGTATGGGAATATGCACGTTCTCCCCGTGACCTGCGTGGGTGAACCGGCTTCGTCCCACACTCCAAAAACACACGGGTTTGTAGGTTTTGATTGGCTTTGGTAAAAATTGTAAATTGTCCAGAGCGTGTGCGTGGGATAGCATCAGCTTGCAGGGATCGCTGGTCGGCGCGGACTCGGTGGGCCGAAGGGCCTGTTTCCGCGCTGTATCTCGAAACTAAACAAAACAAATTTGTTCCCGCAGAAGTTACCTTTACGCTGGCCTGGAATATGGTGCGGAATGTTACTGCGGGAATCGAGTAACGTCGGGCAACGCCCGCCAGGAGGATTGCAACATGGAATGCAAAGGGGAGAAGCACACTGTCTGTGGAGGCGTGAATAGATTATCGGTGTACAGAGTGGAAGACCTTCGTCCCAGCAACAAACGATGTATGTTTCTTTCTTGGCAACACTTTAAAAGGAATGCCGTACAGCGGCAAATCATAATACGGTGTTAATCAGGTGTCAGTACTTTCAGCGCGTCACTGCATTAGAGCGTAGGAAGGAAGTGCACTGAAGACGGGCACAAAATGCTGGAGGAACTCAGCGGGACAGGCAGCATCCCAAAGAGGTCCTTCTGCAGTTGCACAGCCCCCTAGTGAGACCACACCTGGAGTATTGGGTGCGGTTTTGGTCCCCTAATTTGAGGAAGGACATTCTTGTTATTGAGGGAGTGCAGCGTAGGTTCACCAGGTTAATTCCCGGGATGGCGGGACTGTCACATGCTGAGAGAATGGAGCGGCTGGGCTTGTACACTCTGGAGTTTAGAAGGATGCGAGGGAATCTTATTGAAACATATAAGATTATTCAGGGTTTGGACACGCTAGAGGCAGGAAACGTGTTCCCGATGCTGGGGGAGTCCAGAATCAGGGGCCACAGTTTAAGAATAAGGGGTAAGCCATTTAGAACAGAGACGAGGAAACACTTTTTCTTACAGAGAGTTGTGAGTCATGGGCAGTGGAGGCCGGTTCTCTGGATACATTCAAGGGAGAGCTAGATAGGGCTCTTAAAAATAGCGGAGTCATGGGATATGGGGAGAAGGCAGGAACGGGGTACTGATTGTGGATGATCAGCCATGATTACATTAAATGGTTGTGCTGGCTCGAAGGGCCGAATGGCCTACTCGTCCACCTATTGTCTATTGTCATCTCTGGAGAGAAGGAATGGGCGACGTTTTGGGCGGCATGGAGGCGCAGCGATAGAGTTGCTGCCTGACTGCACTTATAGCTCTTGATACCTGGATTCGGTCCAGACTACGGGTGATTGTCTGTACGGAGTTTTTTACGTTGACCTGCGTGGGTTTTCTCCGAGAGCTTCAGTTTCCTCCCACGCTCCAAAAACGGATGACGTTTCGGGTCAGGAACCTTCTTGAAATGTTGACTGCCATTTCCCTGCATAGATGTTCTGTGACCCACTGAGTTTAGTTTAGAGATGCAGCTCAAAAACAGACCCTTCATCCCACCGAGTCTGCGCCGACCAGCGATGCCCGCAAACTAGTATTGTCCTGCATGCTACGAATGAAGCCAATCAACTTACAAACCTGTAGGGTTACACAAAAAGCTGGAGAAACTCAGCGGGTGCAGCAGCATCTAAGGAGCGAAGGAGATAGGCGACGTTTCGGGTCGAGACCCTTCTTCAGACTGGATAGCCGACGTCTCGGGTCAAGACCCTTCTTCAGACTGTACGTTTTTGGAGTGTGGAAGGAAACCGGAGCACCCGGAGAAAACCCTTGCAAGTCACAGGAAGAACCTGCAAACACCGTACAGACAGCACCCGTGGTCAGGATCGAACGCAGGTCTCTGACAAAATGCTAGTGGAAGTTTTTTATTAAGAATTAAGAGATGCATCTAACGAACAGAAAGGAAATGACAGTTTACGAAGGGAACATATAACAGTACAGGAATTAACCCGGGACCCTGGTGCTGGAGTACAAAAACTCTTCCGAAATGGGGTATCGGACAATTCCCCAGCTTGGAGTATTGTGTGCAGTTTTGATCTCCTAAATTGAGGAAGGACATTCTTGCTATTGAGGGAGAGCAGCGTAGCTTCATCAGGTTCATTAACAAGATGGTGGGACTGACATATGATGAAAGAATGGATCAACTGAGCTGAAATTCACAATTATTTAGAAGGATGAGAGGAGATCTTATAGAGACATCTTAAGGGACTGGACAAAGGCAAGATGCAGGAAAAATGTTACTGATGTTGGGGGAGTCCAGAACCATTGGTCACGGATTAAGAATGAGGGATAGGCCATTTAGGATGGAGATGAGGAAAAGCCTTTTCACCCAGAGAGTTGTGAATCTGTGGAATTCTTTGCCACAGAAGGCAGTGGAGGCCAATTCACTGGATGCATTCAAGAGAGAGTTAGATTTAGCTCTTAGGTCTAATGGTATCAAGGGATATGGGGAGAAAGCAGGAACGGGGTACTGATTTTGGATGATCAGCTATGATCATATTGAATGGTGGTGCTGGCTCAAGGGGCCGAATGGCCTACTCCTGCACCTATTTTCTATGCTATGGCAGGACCGTTCAGAAGCCAGATAACAGAGGGGAAGAAGCTGTTCCTATGTCATGTTTAAGAAATAACTGCAGATGCTGGAAAAAAAATCGAAGGTAGACAAAAATGCTGGAGGAACTAAGTGGGTGAAGCAGCATCGATGGAGAGAAGGAATAGGCGACGTTTCGGGTTGAGATCTGAAGAAGGGCCTTGACCCGAAACGTCGCCTATTCCTTCTCTCCACAGATGCTGCATCACCTGCTGAGTTCCTCCAGCATTTTTGTCTACTTTGTGTTCCTGAGTCGGGTTCTTTGACAGGTTTCTCAAGCACCACCTGAGCATTCACACTCCTTTCCAGTCCTCTCGTTGAATTTTGCCCCTCTGAACTTTGGAAAAGGCACGTGGCAGCTATTTGACGGAATGCTTTCCACAGACTCCCAAGGCCTGTGATTATTTTATCTCTGCCTGTCTCCCATTCCTCTTCACGTGGTCAGATCTTTGACAGGCCTTGACAGCTCGAGCTACATTGTGGTTCATCTCATCCCTTTTGCAGTTTTAAACGCTAAACCTGACTTTAGTTTAGAGATGCAGCTCGGAAACGGGCATTTCGGCCCAACCGACCATTGATCCCTGCACACAAACCCACCAACACGATCGTGGAGACGCAGACACACGTTGAGCTTTGAGACTATGTTACATTTAAGCCAATTAACCGGCAAACGGGCACTTTGGCTCATCGAGTCTGCGCCGACCAGCGACCAAAATCCTTTCGCTGTACCTCGATACACGTGACAATAAACTAAGCTGAAACTGAAGCCCGATACATTAGCACTATCCTGCACAATAAGGACAATTTACATTCTTTTCAAGCTCTTTTGAGCGTGGGAGGAAACCGAAGATCTCGGTGAAAACCCATGCAGGTCACGGGGAGAACGCGCAAACTCCGTACAGACAGCACCCGTGGTCAGGATCGAACCCGGGTCTCTGGCGCTCTACCGCTGCGCCACCGTGCCGACTGTTTTGACCTTTTGTGCAGGAAGGAACTGCAGATGCTGGTTTACACGGGTGATAGACACAAAATGCTGGAGTAACTCAGCGGGACAGGCAGCATCTCTGGAGAGAAGGAATAGGTGACATTTCAGGTCGAGAGACTTCATCAGATCTTTTCATTTGCTTACGGTAAAAACAAACACATCTTGTCCTCTTATTTAAGGAATAGATCATTTTAAAATAGTTGCTTTCAGTTAGATTATTTTGCTCGTATATCCAGCCCAGTGTGGGGAAGAATATAACCATATAACAATTACAGCACGGAAACAGGCCTTCTCGGCCCTTCCAGTCCGTGCCGACCATTTATTTTCCCCTAGTCCCATCTACCTGCACTCAGACCATACCCCTCCATTCCCTTCCCGTCCATATACCTATCCACTTTACTTTTAAGTAAAATATGTTTGCAAGGGTTTTTAGCAATTTTTACAGGTCTGGTAGTTCTAAAAATGCAGTTTTGGAAAAATGAGAGGGGGACCTCATTGAAACGTACGGAATAGTGATACGCTTGGATAGAGTGGATGTGGAGAGGATGTTTCCACTAGTGGGAGAGTCTAGGACTGGAGGTCATAGCCTTAGAATTAAGGAACATTCTTTTAGGAAGGAGATGAGGAGAAATGTCTTTAGTCAGAGGGTGATGAATCTTTGGAATTCTTTGCCACAGAAGGTTGTGGAGGCCAAGTCGGTAGATATATTTAAGGCAGAGATAGATAGATTCTTGATTAGTGCCGGTTACGTAGAGAAGGCAGGAGAATGGGGTTAGGAGGGAGAGATAGATCAGCCATGATTGAATGGCGGAGTAGACTTGATGGGCCGAATGGCCTGATTCTAATCCTATCACTGACACCTGTGGACGTGATTTATCCATTTTTAACTGTTGGAGCGCGGCACGGATGTCCAGCGGTAGAGCTACTGCCTTACAGCGCCACAGACCTGGGTTCGATCCTGTCGAATGCTGTCTGTGCGGAGTTTGCACATTCTCCCCGTGACCTGCGTGGGTTTTCTCCGAGATGTTCGGTTTCCTCTCACACTCCAAAGACGTACAGGTTTTGTGGGTTAATTGGCTTGGTATCAATGTATAAATGTAAAAATGTCACTAGTGTGTGTGGGATAGTGTTAATGTGCGATGATTGCTGGTCGGCCTGGACTTGGTGGGCTGAAGGGCCTGTTTCTGCGCTGTATCTCTGAACAAAACTACACGAAACGTCAAATAATTCCATCTTATTTTTATTTTACCCGAGGAATGCGATGGAAAGACATTTGTGAGTGAACGTTTGGTGATGGATGTTTAATGAGCTTAGAGATGGGAAATATAAATGAAAAATACCCTTGATATTAATTTTGTTGGTCGGTAATTTCTGATTTATATTAGCTATGAGATATCAAGGTTATGAATGCAATCCAATGTCCAGTTTGATTATAATTCATTAGTATAATTAATAGCTTAGTGTATTTTCACTTGTACCGAGGTACAGTGAAAAGCTTTTTTGTTGCCTGCTATCCAGTCAGCGGAAAGACAAGACATGGTTACAATCAAGCTGTCCACAGTGATCCAGGATATAGATATAGTCCAAATAACGATAGTCCCAATGGTCTCCAATGAGGTAGATGGTTGGTCAGTACCGAGGTACAGTGAAAAGCTTTGGTTCCGAGCTAACCAGTCAACGGAAAGACAATCGAGCCGTCCACAGTGTACAGATACAGGATGAAGGGAATAACGTTGAGTGGAAGATAAAGACCATTGAAGTCTGATTCAAGATAGTCCAAGGATCTCCTAATGGAGCTAGTGGAACTAGTATGAATGGGTGATTGATGGTCAGCATGGAGTTGGTGGGCTGAAGGGCCAGTTTCCATTGCTGTGTCCCTCAATCAAAAGTGTGTTAGATCATGCTGTCTGTGTGGAGTTTGTACGTTCTGCATGTGACCTGCGTGGGTTTGCGTTGGGTGCTCCAGTGTTTTCACCCAGAGAGTTGTGAATCTGTGGAATTCTCTGCCACAATGGAGGGCGATTCACTGGGTGCATTCAAGAGAGAGTTAGATTTAGCTCTTAGGGCGAGCGGAATCAAGCAGTTATGGTGAGAAAGCAGGAATGGGGTACTGATTTTAGACGATCAGCCGTGATCATATTGAATCATGGCTGATCATCTAAATATCAAATATTACTAATGCACTTGTATGTAGACACACTGAACTTTATCTCCCGTTCGGTACTATTTTTACATATTCTGTTGTGCTGCAGCAAGTAAAAATGCCATTGTCTTTTCTGGGGCACATGACAATAAAACTCTCGACTCTTCAATTACAGTGCTGGGTCGAAGGGCCGAATTACGCACTTCTGCACCAATTTTCTATGTTTCTATGAATAGCATACACGACACGGTGACGCAGCGGTAGAGTTGCCACCTCACAGCATCAGAGACCCAGGTTCGATCCCGACTACGGGCTCCGTCTGTATGGAGTTTGTACGTTCTCCCCGTGACCCGCGTGGGCTTTCTCCGAGACCTTCGGTTTCCCCCCACACTCCAAAGACGTGCAGGCCCGTGTGTGTGTGTGTGGGGGATAATGTTAGTGTGTGCGGGGATCGCTGGTCACCACGGTCCCGGTGGGCCGAAGGGGCTGTTTCTGCGCTGTATCACTAAACAAAACTTGCCGATCTTCAAAACAATCTGTGCCTGTGAAAATTGTCAAGTTGCAAGCTGGAAATGTTATCTTATTCAGTGCGAGACTACTTTTCGAACATTTTGGGCAAATAACATTGGGGGGGGGGGGGGGGGACGGGACATTAACAGTGGCTCTGTCCAGTCACTTAGCCCACAGCTTCAAGCACCAATAAAAATAAAATGACTCAAATGCCAGAGGTTATGGCTTTTTACTGGAGTTGGGTTTAGAGAGACAGCGTTGAAACAGGCCCTTCAGCCCAATGAGTCCGTGTCGACCAGTGATCAAATTCTTTTGAAGGTAAACACAAAACGCTGGAGTAAATCAGTGGGTGAGGCATCATCTCTGGAGAGATCCCGAGGTCTCTGACCCGAAACGTCACCCATCCCTTCTCTCCAGAGATGCTGCCTCACCCGCTGAAATACTCCAATGTTTTGTGTCAACCTTCGAATTAAACCAGCATCTGCAGTGTAAAGGGCCTGTCCCACCAGCATGCAACTCCATGCGATGAGCGCAACCTAACGTGGTCGCTTGAGCCATCCGGCGTCGCGGGGACGGTCCCACTTCGATTGCCGGAGCCGTGCGGAGTTCGTCCCGACATCGCGCGGGGCTCCGAAATACTGACCGTGTTCAAAAATTCCGTGCGGCAACGGCTTGTCGGCTCACTGTCGCCTCGACGCATTACACACTGCCTCGCCGTCGTGCCTCCATGACCCTCTCTGTAGGTGCCTCCGTGGTCCTCTCTGTGTGTCCGTCCCTGTCCTGGCGAACTTACCTTTAAGACTTCGCTCCAAGTTCGCCCCACTTTGCGCCGCGTTGCGCCACTCACCCGACCTCCGTGTGGCCCCTGCTGCCGGTTTGGCCGCGCTTGCCGCATTCAGGCGCATGCTGGTGGGACGGGCCCTGTACATGGATCACCCGATCTCCGTGCGGCCCCAGCTGCCGGTTTGGTCGCGCTCACCGCATGGAATCGCATGCCGGTGGGACAGGCCCTTTACACACCGAATACTTTCTCTGTACCTCGGTACGGTACATGTGACAATAAACTAAACTGAAGCTGAAGCCCCACACACTACCATTCTCCTGCACATTATGGAAAATGTACAATTTTACTGAAGCCAATTAACCGACAAACCTGTACGTTTTTGTGTGGGTGGAAACCAGAGCACCCGTAGAAAACCCACGCAGGTCACGAGGAAAAAACTCCGTTCAGACGACGCCCGTAGTCAGGATCAAACCCGGGTCTCTGGCGCTCTAACGGGGCTGACCCACTACGGCGACCTAATCCGCGAGTTAACAGTGTCTTCGACGAGCACCTCGAGCTGGATCGACCGTCCGAGTTGAAACCGCGAGCTGGTTCAACCGATTACACACACAGACACACCCCCCCCCCCCCCCCCACATACATATAGGTCAACATAGCGACCCCATTCCACTGCACTACGAGTTAAAAAGAGCCATGCCGACCAAATTTTACTTGCGGAAAACACTTTCAACATGCTGAAAATTTTTCCACGACCTAGCTGAGGCCGCGAGTATGCGGGAACTTCCCTCGAGCATGAAGGAGAGTTCCAGCACTCTCATAGAACCTCCTAGGACCACGTGTCGACCATGCTGTGAGTTTCAGTCGAGGGCAAACTCTTCCAAACTCACAGATTAGGTCGCCACAGTGGGACAGCCCATTTAGGCAGCAAGTCTACTGCTGCGCCACCGTGCCGCCCAAAAATAGAAGTATATAAAGCTGTGATAAAATGCCGTAAAATAAGTATACAAAATATACATAAAATGATGAAATGCATAGATATGGTAGAGAGTCAGAACCTTTTTTTCCCCAGGGCGGAAATGTCAAAGGCTAGAGGGCGTAGCGTTAAGGTGAGAGGGGTAAGGTTTAAAGGAGATGTGCGGGTAAAGTATTTTTTAGCACAGAGGGCTGTGAGGGCCTGGATTGCATTGCTGGGGTAATGGTGGTAGTGGCAGACCCGACTGTGGCGTTTGCGAGGTGTCAGATAGGCACATGGATATGGACCAGGTGCGTTCAGAAGAGATTAGTTTCACTTGGCATCAAGTTTGGCACGGACACTGCGGGCCGAAGGGCCTCTTCCTGTACAGTACTGTTGTTTTCACACCTTGCCCTTCCATATCTCTGTGTCTCCCTCCCCACTGGCTCTCAGTCTGAAGAAGGGTCTCGACCCGAAACGCCACCCATTCCTTCTCTCCAGAGATGCTGCCTGACCCGCTGAGTTACTCCAGCATTTTCACAAGTAGTCAAGTCTATTCGTCACATTCATGGTAAATGGTAGGGAATTGAGGAATGCTGTGGAACAGAGGGACCTAGGAATAACTGTGCATAATTCCCTGAAGGTGGAATCGCATGTAGATAGGGTGGTAAAGAAAGCTTTTGGTGTGCTGGCCTTTATAAATCAGAGCATTGAGTATATCTGTGCTGCAATTGTTAATTGTTGTGCAGTGAAATGAAAAGTGGCAATGCTTGTGGATTGTGCCAAAAACTACAAAACAGAATCGGAGTAGAATTAGGCCATTCGGCCCATCAAGTCTACTCTGCCGTTCAATCATGGCTGATCTCTGCCTCCTAATCCCATTTTCCTGTCTTCTCCCCATAACCCTTGATACCCGTTCGAATCAAGAATTTATCTATTTTCTGCTTTTAAAATATCCACTGACTGGACCTCCACAGGTCTCTGTGGGCAATAGGTTCCACAGGTTAACTACCCTCTGACTAAAGATGTTCCTCTTCACCTCCTTTCTAAAAGAGCGCCCGTTAATTCTGAGGCTGTGACCTCTGGTCCTAGACTCCCCTGCCAGTGGAAACATCCTCTCCACATCCATTCTATCCAGGCCTTTCACGATTCTGTAAGTTTCAATGAGGTCCCCCCCCCCGTCAACCTTCTCAACTCCAGCGAGTACAGGCCCAGTGCCGATAACCGCTCATCGTACGCTAACCCACTCATTCCTGGGATCATTCTTGTAAACCTCCTCTGGACCCTCTCCAGAGCCAGCACATCCTTTTGTGAATATCTGAATGAATGGATGAATAAGTTTATTGGCCAAGTGTTCACATACAAGGAATTTGCCTTGTTGCTCCACCCGCAAGTGACAACTTGACATAACAGTGAAATTTCGGTGTAAACCAGCATCAGCAGTTCCTTCCTACAAGCTTAGGTGGTCTATGTTTTATGTTACAGAGAAAAAAAGAAGAGCGTAGTAATAATGACTGACGATTGTAATGAGAAATAATATATCACACCACGAGCCCGCGTTTAACTATCACAAGAGCACAAATTATAGACTGAATTACAGGGAAGGAGATTTCAGAATATTTAATTAGTTTTTAGATATCTAATCGCAGGTGCAGGTTTTATTTGTGCTGGCTGCCTGAACTGTTGAAGTTCTCCCCTGAAGCTCTAATGACAATTCCCTTTGTTTTGACTTAATTATTTTGTCACATTATAATTTAGTATTTGTTTTATTTCACAATGCATTAAAGTGAACACTTCACTGGCTGGCATGGCTGTGAGGAAAGGAATTAGTCTGCTTTGGGTGCGGAACTAAAGGAGGGGGGGGGGGGGGGGTGTGTCACGGTGGCGCAGCGGTAGAGTTGCTGCCTCACAGCGCCAGAGACCCGGGCTCGATCTGTGTCTCCTGTCCATCTTCAATCTGAAATGTTCTGAGTCTGAAGAAGGGACTCGACCTGAAACGTCGCCCATTCCTTCTTCGAGCGATGCTGCCAGTCCCGTTGAGTTACCCCAGCATTTTGTGGTCTATCTTTGGTTTAGATCAGCACCTGCAGTTCCTTCCAACATGTTAACTGCTCGGTCCGGCTGAACAGCTGTGAAAGAGTTCATCGCTATTATATCTGAAGAAGGGTTTCAACCCGAAACGTTGCCTATTTCCCTCGCTCCATAGATGCTGCTGCACCCGCTGAGTTTAGTCCTTGTGGACACGCAGCAGCATCCATGGAGCGAAGGAAATAGGCAACGTTTCAGTCCGAAACTCAAGGGTTTGAAGGAAATAGGTAACGTTTCGGGCTGAAACCCGGAAGGGTTTTGGCCCGAATCGTTGCCTATTTCCTTCGCTCCATAGATGCTGCCTCACCCGCTGAGTTCCTCCAGCATTTTTGTCCACCTTCGATTTTCCAGCATCTGCAGTTCCTTCTTAAACACCGCTATTGTATCGTTTGCTGCCAATTTTAACCAGTTTCTGTAATGAAAGAGCTAATTGATATTGCATTGCTTGCTGGGGATACTTGGCCAAATCTTGTGGCTTTGTATCACTTCTTTCAGACTAGCTTTCTCTTGGAAAAGTACCCGTAGATAAGAGGGGCCCGTTTGGGTGGTCAGTACTGATCAGGAGAAGCTCCACCATTCTGCTTTCCGGCGTCCAATTTCTGCAGGGTTTTATTTGTGGCCGTGTGCTTGGCCTTGCCCCTGTCCGAAGAGTTTGATGGTCAGATGCGATGCTGAACTGTAATCCTGCCGGCCCAGGCGTACAATAGCAGTCTCGGGCACAGTCGCTCCACGAGTGTAGAGTTCTCTTGGCACCAGTCCCAGGTATCCTCTCACCAGCCATTACCGTCAAAATGATGATGAAGTGCTTGTTCAGTTCATTCCTGCTTTACGTGACTTTGTTGGCATTGCATCTCCGCACTTCAGAGTAATTCACTGTGTGAGGAGCTTTGAGATATGTAGACAGGGCAAGGCCCCTTGCAAATGCAATTATTATTGTTGCTGTCACAACAAAAAAACAGTTTGCAGTCTAGTTATACGATATTTAGCAGCAGGGAAAAAAACACACACCCACTGATGCCGGCGAATCTTCACATCGTGACCGTTTTCTGATCATTTCCGCCCATCGAAGCATTAAAATCTGATCAATTGGTTCACAGAGTGAGCAAACACAATGCTAGCAATTTATATCAAGAGGACTGGAATACAAAAACAAGGGTTTAATGCTGAGGCTCTAAGGTGCTGGTCAGACCACATTTGGAGTACTGTGAGCAAATCTAGGTCCTGTATCTGAGGGAGGATGTGCTGACTCTGGAGGGGGTCCAGAGGAGGTTTACAAGAATTTACAAATTCATTTCACTTGCACTTTGTATGCAATGTGACGAATAAAACTGATTGATTGAGAATGATTCCAGTGGGTTAGGGTACGATGAGCGTTTGACGGCACTGGGCCTGTACTCGCTGGAGGTTGAGGGGGGACCTCATTGAAACTTACAGAATAGTGAAAGGCCTGGATAGAGTGGATGTGGAGAGGATGTTTCCACTGGTGGGAGAGTCTAGGACCAGAGGTCATAACCTCTGAAATAAAGGGCGCTCCTTTTTAGAAAGGTGAGGAGGAACCTCTTTAGTCAGAGGGTGGTGAATCTGTTGAACTCATTGCCACAGAGGGCTGTGGAGGCCAAGTCAGTGGACAGCTTTAAGGCAGAGACAGACAAATTCTTGATTAGGACGGGTGTCGAGGGTTATGGGGAGAAGGCAGGGAAATGGGATTAGGAGGCAGTGATCAGCCATGATTGAATGGCGGAGTGGACTCGATGGGCCAAATGTCCTAATTCTGATCCTCGAACCTACAAACTTTTGTAAGTTAAAAGTTCACTGCTATAACTTGTGATACAGCGTGGAAACGGGGCCCTTCGGCCCAACCTGCCCACACTGGCCAACGTGTCCCAGCTACACTAGTCCCACCTGCACTAATCTGAGGACACAAATTGTTCATGCAATTTAAGAACAAAATAGACACACAGTGCTGGAGTAACATCAACGGGTCAGGCAGCATCTCTGGAGAAAAAGAATGGGTGCCATTTTGGGTCTGGGCCATCGGGATGTGAAGAAGGGTAACCGACCCAAAATGTCATCCATCCGTTCTCTCCAGAGGTGCTGCCTGACCCACTGAGTTGCTGCCTTGTAGCACCAGAGATGCCGGTTCGATCCTGACTACGGGTGCTGTCTGTACGGAGCTTGTACGTTCTCCCCGTGACCTGCGTGGGTTTTCTCCGGGTGCTCCTCCCACACTCCAAAGACGTACAGTTTTGTAGGTTAATTGGCTTTGGTAAAATTGTAAATTGTCCCTAGTTTGTGTGTAGGATAATGCTACTGTACGGGGTAATTGCGGGACAGCAGGGCCGAATGACACGTTTCTACACTGTATCTTGATACTAAAGTAAAGATTTATTAGTCTCTAATTAATAAAGGGAATCTCATCAACTCTAATCCTTTTCCTGTTGAGTTTCGAGAAACAGGCCCTTCAGCCCATCGATGCAGCACCGACCAGCGATCTCCGCACACTAACACTATCCTATGCACTTTAGGGACAGTTTACATTCATTCCAAGCCGATTAACCTACAAACCTGTACATCTTTGGAGTGTGGGAGGAAACTGAAGATCTTGGAGAAAACCCACGCAAGTCACAGGGAGAACGTGCAAACTCTGTACAGTAGCGCCCGTAGTCGGGATCGAACCCGGGTCTCTGGCGCTGTGAGGCAGCAACTCTACCGCTGCACCACCACTAAAATAAAAGCTATATTATCTTTCTTAATGTAGAAACAAAGAACTGCAGATGCTAGTTTATACGAAAGAAAGACACAAAGTGCTGGAGTAACTCAGCCGGTCAGGCAGCATCTAAATATTGGGCAGAGTTCCAAGAAAACGCTATAGTTTGCAGATGCGATATTTACATTTAATTCCGATCAAATATAATTGCTGGGTCAGTAATTACCATCTCTCCATATTATCTGATGACTTTCTGAGACATAGCCATCGATGAAATTTGTCCTTTCAGTTATCAATACTTGTTTAACAGCCCCTAATTTTGCTGTTATCATCCGGTCGATGTATTGAAATCTGCCCTGTATCTTATTAAATAATAACTCATCGATATCTCCCATCTGTCATGAATTTCAAAACGATCTAGTTTAAATTTGGCATTTAAACCAAGTTGGTCAGCGAGTTGAAATATTGTTTATTGGATCAATTCCATCAGCAAAAATCATTAGGTTAACGTATGATGAGTGTTTGACAACACTGGGCCTGTACTCACTGGAGTTTAGAAGGTTTTTTGGGGGGGGGGGGGGGGGGGGGGGGAAGAGAGACGACATGCCACACAGTATCCTGGGATGTCATCCTGGGATGTCAAGACTGTCTTATGAACAAAGACTGCATAGACTCGGTTTATACTCTCTAGAATTTAGGAGATTGAGAGGGGATCTTATAGAAACTTACAAAATTCTTAAGGGGTTGGACAGGCTAGATGCAGGAAGATTGTTCCCGATGTTGGGGAGGTCCAGGACAAGGGGTCACAGCTTGAGGATAAGGGTGAAATCCTTTAGGACCGAGATGCGCAGGACTTTTTTCACACACAGAGTGGTGGGTCTCTGGAACTCTCTGCCACAGAGGGTAGTTGAGGCCAGTTCATTGGCTATATTTAAGAGGGAGTTAGATGTGGCCCTTGTGGCTAAGGGGATCAGAGGGTATGGAGAGAAGGCAGGTACGGGATACTGAGTTGGATGATCAGCCATGATCATATTGAATGGCGATGCAGGCTCGAAGGGCCGAATGGCCTACTCCTGCACCTATTGTCTATGTTTCTATCCTACGCACGCTAGGAACAATTTACAATTTTACCGAGCCAATTAGCCTACAAACCTTTACATGTTTGGAGTATGTGGGGAAACCTGAGGTCCCGGGGCAAACCCATGGGGAGAACGTGCAAAACTCCGTACAGACAGCACCCATAGCTGGAATCGAACCCGGGTCTCTGGCGCTATGAGGCAGCAACTCTAACGCTGCGCCACTGTGACGTCCTCGGGTACATGTGACAAGAATAAACTAATCTGAAACTAAACTAAGATCATTAGAGGAAGTACATTGTCTAATATTGCAAATGTTTCAAATGGCCCACTCCAGATTCAGGGTCAGTTTCTTCCCAGCTGTTATCAGGCAACTGAACCATCCTACCACAACCAGAGAGCAGCGCTGAACTACCATCTACCTCATTGGTGACCCTCAGAGTATCCTTGATTGGACTTTGCTGGCTTTACCTTGTACTAAACGTTATTCCTTTATCATGTATCTGTACACTGTGGACGGCTCGATTGTAATCACGTATTGTCTTTCTACTGACTGGTTAGCACGCAGCAAAGGCTTTTCACTGTACCTCGGTACACGTGACAATAAACCAAACTGCAACTGATATGGTTACTCATTGTGTTGGAAGGAACTGCAGACGCAGGTTTAAACCGAAGATCGACACAAAATGCTGGAGTAACACTACGGGACAGGCGGCATCTCTGGAGCGCAGGAACGGGTGACGTTTTGGGTCATTTCAGACTGTTGATTTAAAGTAATAAGCAGTTTCTCTGTTGCTTCAGATAGGAATGTTCTCTATCGAGGCTGCTTCAAGGTACCGCAGAACCTCACAGTGGCCTTCCCCGTCCACTTGAGCCAGCCGAACCTGACTGTCGTGAAATGCACAGAGTTCTGCACTAAAAAGGTAAGTGAAGCATTTCACTGAACGGAATCAAACATCTTACGGCAGAGAGCTCTCGTGTCTTTGATTTGAAAGGTATAGATATTGGAGGTGGCCGGCTGTTTGAAGCTTGGTTTCATATTTGAGCTGAGACGTTTCTAGGATCTAGGAGCAGAATTAGGCCATTCGGCCCATCAAGTCTACGCCATCCTTCATTCATGGTGGATCTATCTCTCCCTCCCAACCCCATTCTCCACGTAACCCCTGACACCCGTACTAATCAATATTCCGTCTATCTCTGAAGAAGGGTCCCAAGCCAAAATGTTGCCTGTCCATTCCCTTCAAAGCTGCTGCCTGGCGCGTTGAGTTTCTCCAGCACTTAGTGTGTTCAGGCCATAAGATCTGTAATGTGGTTACTGCCTTTTGCTGGCAGTTTAGTTTAGAGATACAGCGTGGAAACGGGCCCTTCGGCCCACCGTGTCTGTGCTGTCCACTCACCAAAGACATGCAGGTTTGTAGGTTAACTGGCCTCTGCGGTTGAACTAGTGCATGTATAATTGTTGGTCAATGAAGATGGGCCAAAGGGCCTGTTTCTACGATGTATCTCCAAACGAAACCAATTTCATTCAAGTACAAACATTTTTTTATTGAACTTAAAGGTAAATGCGTGATAATATGTCCTCGCTCAAGTTAAAACTGCCTGGAAGTGCTTTCTCTACCATTGCCTATTATTGAATAGATTTGAATTCCAATGAATTAAAACACAACACACACTTAGCGCTAATAAAGAATTCATTTCAAGGAAATGCTTTTAGTTTAATTTAGAGACACAGCGTGCGAACATAGAAACATAGAAATTAGGTGCAGGAGTAGGCCATTCGGCCCCTCGAGCCTGCACCGCCATTCAATATGATCATGGCTGATCATCCAACTCAGTATCCCGTACCTGCCTTCTCTCCAGACCCTCTGATCCCCTTAGCCACAAGGGCCACATCTAACTCCCTCTTAAATATAGCCAATGAACTGGCCTCAACTACCCTCTGTGGCAGAGAGTTCCAGAGACTCGCCACTCTTTGTGTGAAAAAAGTCCTTCGCATCTCTGTCCTAAAGGATTTCCCCCTTATCCTTAAGCTGTGACCCCTTGTCCTGGACCTCCCCAACATTGGGAACAATCTTCCTGCATCTAGCCTGTCCAACCCCTTAAGAATTTTGTAAGTTTCTATAAGATCCCCTCTCAATCTCCTAAATTCTAGAGAGTATAAACCGAGTCTATCCAGTCTTTTTTCATAAGACAGTCCTGACATCCCAGGAATCAGTCTGGTGAACCTTCTCTGCACTCCCTCTATGGCAATAATGTCCTTCCTCAGATTTGGAGACCAGAACTGTCCGCAATACTCCAGGTGTGGTCTCACCAAGATCCTATACAACTGAGGTAGAACCTCCCTGCTCCTATACTCAAATCCTTTTGCTATGAAAGCTAACATACCATTCGGGAAGCGGGCCCTTCGGCCCACCGAATCCACGCCGACTAGCAATCCCCGCTCACTAACACGATCCTACACACACTAGGGACATTATGCATTTTTTTCCAACAAAGCCACTGAACCCACAAACCTATACACCTTTGAAATGGGAATTAACTGAAGATCTCGGAAAAAACCCACGCAGGTCACGGGGGGAGAACGCACAAACACCGTACAGACAGCGCCCGTAGTCAGGATCGAACCCGGGTCTCTGGCGCCGTGAAGCAGCAACTCTACCGCTGCGCCACCGTGCCGCTACGTGCATTTGAAATCGCGAACAAAGATTTAATTTCAAGGCCATGAGTTCTCCATAAATGTTGGAAAAATACTTTTGGGGGGAGGAAGGTTTAACATTTACTCGGCGCGCGAGCGTGCGATCATTTAGCACTCTGTAAAATATGCATGGAGTTATCGTGTGTCAACTAGCTGGCCAGATTGAAAGCCAGGGTCTAAATGCACAATGACCATCTTTTAATGTTGTGCATTGCAACATAACGGGCCAAGTGTGTTCCTTGTTCAGCCTGCAGTCGGGGAGAAGGAAGAGGCTTCTTCACCAGTTGACAGCAGAGATGTGGCAGCATGCGGGCAGTGGGGATGGAGGGAGGGACAGGGAGGGGGTAGGGGGGAGTGAGGCGGTGTGGAAGGGGGGGGGGGGTAAAGAGGGAGAGAGGGCCCAGTTTGGAAGCAGTTCCAGCAGAGCACATGTCACAAGCTCGTCTACTTTTCCCTGACAGGAGTTTCCTCTGATTGTCATCAGACGGACAGAATGTTACTGCGGCTTTGCCACGTCTCGCTTCACGCTCCACGACGCTGTGGACGACATCCTCTGCGGCAGGCCGTCGACTGAGGCGACAACGGGACTGGTGGAAGACGAGAGTTATTGTGTTATCTACCAGACTCTCGTCCAAGGTAAGCCTTCTACTCACTGGGGTTTAGACGGTCGAGTGGGGACCTCATTGAAACTTAGAGAATAATGAAAGGCTTGGATAGAGTGGATGTGGAGAGGATGTTTTCACTGGTGGGAGAGTCTAGGACCAGAGGTCACAGCCTCAGAATTAAAGGGCGCTCTTTTAGAAAGGAGGTTGAGTAGAAATTTCTTTAGTCAGAGGGTAGTTAATCTATGGAACTAATTGCCACAGAGGGCTGTGGAGGCCAAGTCAATGGATATTTTTAAGGCCGGGACAGATAGATTCTTGATGGGTGTCAAGGATTATGGGGAGAAGGCAGGAGAATGGGATTCAGGGGGTAGAGATCAGGCATGATTGAATGGCGGGGAGGACTCGATGGGCCGAATGGCCTAATTCCACTCCTCCAACTTGTGAACTTGTTCTGCTGCATGGGATTGGCACGTTAGTTTTCGAAACCTGGAGGTGATAGAAATAGCTTCATCATCTGCAGCTTAACGTACCCAGGTTAGTTCATCAGTCCATAAGATGTTGGAGCAGAATTAGGCCATTCGGCCCATCGCGTCTCCTCCGCCGTTCAATCATGGCTGATCTATCTCAACCCCATTCTCCTGCCTTTACCCCACGCCCTATGACACTCCTTACTAATCAAGAATCTGTCATAACTCATTGGAGCAGAATTAGGCCATTCAGCCCATCGAGTCTACTCCGTGCTGTCGGCTCACACACAATCTGGAGGAACAGCTGCTCGTAACTTGCAACCCAGCATTATGAACGTTGAATTCCCCAACTTTACGTAACCTGTAATTAACCCTCTACATCTCCCCCCACCCCCTTCTTTCACCTGCTGCCTCACCTCTCCTCCACGCCTCATTTGATCGGTAGAGTTGCTGCCTCATAGCGGCAGAGACCCGGGTTCAATCCCGACTACGGGTGCTGTCGGCACGGGGTTTGTACCTTCTCCCCGTGACCTGCGTGGGTTTTCTCCGGGTGCTCCGGTTTCCTCCCACACTCCTAAGACGTGCAGGTTTGTAGGTCAATTGGCTTCGGTAAAAATTGTAAATTGCCCCTAGTGTGTGTAGGATAGTGTTAGTGTTCGGGCATCGCTAGACTCACTGGGCTGAAGGGCTGTTTCCCCGCTGTACATCGATAGTAAAGTTGACAGTAAACCTCCCTCCTATCTTTCCTGTCCGTTCCCCAAACTCTTCATTCCTCTCTCACACCTTCTGCTTTTATCTCTGGCCTTTGTCCCGACCACCTGCCTATCGAGAACCCTCTTCACCTGCCCACCTATTACCTTAAGGGCCTGTCCCACCAGCATGCAACGCTATTCGATGAACGCGATCAAACCGGCAGCGGGGGCCACGTGGAGGTCGGGTGATCCCCTGAACAGGGCCGTTCCCACCAGCATGCGCCACCAAACCGGCAGCAGGGGCCGCGCGGAGGTCGGGTGAGTGGCGCAACGCGGCGCAAAGTGAGGCGAACTTGGAGCGAAGTCCAAGGTAAGTTCGCCAGGACAGAGAGGGGCACACAGAGAGGGGCACAGAGGCGCGCACACACACACACACACACACAGGGCCACGGAGCCACACGCATAGAGGGTCACGGAGGCACCTACAGAGAGGGTCACGGAGACCCGATGTCCGGGCGGTGTGCAAACGTTGAGGCGACTGCGAGCCGACAAGCCGGTGCCGTGCGTAATTTTTGGACATAGTCGTTTTTTTGGAGCCCTGTGCGGTGTCGGGACGAACTCGGGACGAATTCCGCACAGCTCCGGCGATCGAAGTGGGACCGGCCCCGCGATGCCGGACGGCTCAAGCGACCACGTTAGGTCGCGCTAATCGCATAGAGTTGCATGCTGGTGGGACAGGCCCTTTATAGATGTCTCTATCATCCTCCTCCGCTCCGAGGAATAGAGTCCCAGCCTACTCAACCTCTCCCTGCAGCTCACACCCTCGGGCCCTGGCAACATCTTTCCAGTTAACTTAACACAGTGAACATGTGTCGGGCAAAATGTGAAATTCGGTACTTTGCGAGAATTAAGGCTTCAATTTATTTTCCAGATAACAGATGTACAGACAGGAAGTTTCTGCCGACAAAAACGAAGGCTCTGACAGCCCTCTCCAGCTTCCCTGGTGCCGGCAATACCTGGGCTCGACACCTGATAGAACACAGTACCGGCTACTACACTGGCAGCTACTATTTTGACGGCACCCTTTACAACAAGGGTACGTGCAACCTCTTGTAGACACAAAAAGCTGGAGTAACTCAGCGGGGACAGGCAGCATCTTCGGAGAGAAGGAATGGGTGGCGTTTCGGGGGGAAACCCTTTTACAGACTGACAGTCAGGGGAGAGGGAAACTAGAGGTACGATAGCATACAGAACAAATCAGAGCCAGCACCGATGACCCAGGAGAGGTGGAGCCCACAATGGTCCATTGTTGGCTCTGGAAGAGGTGATAGGATGCAGCATCTCTGGAGAGAAGGAACGGGTGACGTTCCGGGCCGACACCTTCCTCATCCTATTTATCGGATGTTCCTTAAATCCTGGACTTTGCGAACCTTGCGGTGAACGCCGCTCGCAGTTTGCCTGTGGTGAACGGTGCTTCCGTTTGAAGATTAATAATGTTTGGAGCTGGGCAGAAGCTGTTATCCGACGGTTCTTCAAATGTGCAGCAGGAATTGCCCAGTGTCGACCTGCACGACTTTGAACAGTCAGGATGTGCAGGATGGAACTGCAGGCACTGGTTTACACCGTAGATAGGCACAGAGTGCTGGAGTGACTCAGCGGGACAGGGCAGCATCTCTGGAGAGAAGGAATGGGTGACGTTACGGGTCGAGACCCTTCCTTCTGAGTTACTCCAGCACTTTATGTCTATCTTCGTGTGTGAACCAGCGCCTGCAGTTCCACCTGCACATCCTGAATGTTCAATGTCGTACAGGTCGTGTTGTGTTCTATGTGTTACATCGTAGAGAAGAAAATTAAAATATAGCGGTACTGACTGATTATTGTAATGATAAATATCTCGCACCATGAGCCAGCTATTAACTATCACAAGAGCACAAATTATAGAATTAAAGGGAATTTTTAATTCATTTTTAGGTATCTTATCTCCGGTGCAGGTTTTATTTTGCTGGACGTCTGGAACTGTTGAAAATAGACAATAGGTGCAGGAGTAGGCCATTCGGCCCTTCATGACGTTCTCTCATAATTTCCTGGCAGCACATATTAGCAATGTTACAAAATTTTGAGATTTAAAAAATCAAGTCTGCAATTTATCCCATCAGATAAAGCATAAAAAGAAGTTTAATTTGACACCTAATTCACTCTCATATCTTCAGTATTAAGAAAGTTATGGCCATTTTCGTACTCGGAAATTAGCATCTTGTTCCCCATTGCCTTTCAATTGACTTAACTCAAAAGCTGTGATCTAGAACCGTTAAAAGCCCATAACTTTCTTAAAAATTAAGAGAATTCAAAGAAATTTTCAGTTATTATAGATTGAAGCATTCTGAAACAAATATGAAACAATCTTACTTGGATGACCTGAAATTAAGGCATATAATTAGTTAGTTATCTAATTGTAGCTAATTACAAAATTCAATGAGTAGATCTAAACATCTATCCATTTCTTAAGAAAAGATAAACTTTTTTTAAATTGCCTAAGTGTCCAAATAGCATTCACACAATAATCCACAATATAACATAATTTTTAAATCTCATTTTCATGAATTTAGCGTTTAATGCCTGTAAATTAATGGCCATTGAAATCAACTAGCGAGTGGGTTTTAGTGGAATGCGGTGGATTGGAACGTTGCGGTTTGCTGTGAAGTCGGTATGAAAAATACAGCCGGTTCATACATTTTTTTTGGACCCCATTTCGCAACATGAAAATATTATTAAAGCCTCCATAAAAACCAACTTTTAATATAAAAATAAACTCTGTACCTTTTTTTCTCCCCTACGCAAAATCCTTCCCTTTGTCGGCGCTCACGGCTTTTGAAGGTGATTTTTAAATTACTCTAGATAATAAATATTCTAGCGTAATTTAAAAATACCTTCATTAATTAAATGTCGGAGCGATTTTTCTTCCGCAACGAAATCGCCCGACATGGATCGATTTTTCCAGTCTGTGGAAAAACGGCACTTTAAGCCCGCCCCCCTCTGAAAGGCACCAAAGTCACGCACACGGGGAGCGGCAGAACTGCAGCGCAGCTCAAGGTAAGTTTTGTAACATACCTAAACACATATTGTCGCGGTGAGTTGTAGAGTGTGTAGAGTTGCCGCCATGCAGCGAATGCAGCGCCGGTGACCCGGGTTCGGCCCTTGTCTTGATCACAGCTTTTCTGTTGAGTTAATGGAAAAACAATAGGGAACAAGATGCTAATTTCCGGGTATGAAAATGACCATAACGTTTTTAATACTGAAGTTATGAAAGTGAGTTGGGTAGCAAATTAAAGGTTTTTTAATGCTTTATCTGATGGGATAAATTGGAGGCTTAATTTTTAAAAAACATCTGAAAATCTTATAACATCCCTAGTCTGAGGCCTTGACATATGTTGTCCCGGCAAAAGAGATAATCCGGCAAGGCTCCGGAACCAAGGGTGCCGGAAAATCGGTGGTGGACCTGTACTAACCTTCAACGGGTGCGCTACAATACTGAGAACTATATTCTGCATCTCTGTATCTTTCCCTTGGCTCTACCTGTTGTACTTTGAGTGGTCGAGGCGGCGCAGTGGTAGAGTTGCTGCCTAACAGCGAATGCAGCGCCGGAGACACGGGTTCGATCCCGACCACGGGCGCTGTCTGTACGGAGTTTGCACGTTCTCCCCGTGACCTGCGTGAGTTTTCTCCAAGATCTTCGGTTTCCTCCCACACTCCGAAGAATGTACAGGTTTGTAGGTTAATTGGCTTGGTAAATGTGAAAATTGTCCCTTGTGTGTGTGTAGGATGGTGTTAGTGTGCAGGGATCGCTGGTCGGCGCAGACCCGGTGGGCCGAAGGGCCCGTTTCCGTGCTGTATCTCTAAACTAAACGAACCTTGAGTTTGACTTGATTGTATTTATGTATCGTATTATCTGATTGTGATCAGCCATGATCACAATGAATGGCGGTGCTGGCTCGAAGGGCCGAATGGCCTCCTCCTGCACCTATTTTCTATATTTTCAATGTATATCACACAAAACAAAGCTTGTCACTGTACCTCAGTACACGCGGAAATAATAAATCCATGTGTAGGAAGGAACTGCAGACAAGGGAGAGGGAGTCTGGAGATATGGAATGGTGCGGTGTGAAAACGAGAGATCAAAGCTGATGTCTACAGGGAAATGTAAAATGGTTCTGAGGGGACGGTGACAATGAGGCATACAATGTAATATTTAATGAGGAGGTCAGTAGAACTAGTTTGAGAACTAGGTCTACATACCCCTGCGATTGTCCAAGAAGTGTCTCGACCCGAAACGTCACCCATTCCTTCTCTCCAGAGATGCTGCCTGTCCCGCTGAGTTACTCCAGCATTTTGTGTCTATCTTCGGTGTAAACCAAGTGTCTGCAGTTCCTTCCTACACAAAATGGCGAGCAGTTCTTCAACCAAATTTCATGATATTACCTGTAAGAAAGAACTGTAGATGCTGGTTAAATTTGAAGGTAGACACGAAATGCTGGAGTAACTCAACGGGGCAGGCAGCATCTCTGGAGAGAAGGAATGGGCGACGTTTCGGGTCGAGACTCTTCTTTGGACTGATGTCAGGGGAGTGGGCGGGACAAAGATAGAATATAGTCGGAGACAGCGAAGCTGGTGGGAGAACTGGGAAGAGGGAGGGGGTAGAGAGAGAGGGAAAGCAAGGGCTATCTGAAGTTAGAGAAGTCAATGTTCGTACCACTGGGGTGTAAACTACCCAAGCGAAATATGAGGTGCTGTTCCTCCAATTTGCGCTGGGCCTCACTCTGACAATGGAGGAGGCCCAGGACAGAAAGGTCAGTGTGGGAGGGGGCGTTGAAGTGTTGAGCAACTGGGAGGTCAGGTAGGTTTAGGCGGACTGAGCGGAGGTGTCCAGCGTAATGATCGCCGAACCTGCGCCTGGACTCGTCTCTGTTCCAGGAGTTGACACCTGGAACAGTGGATACTGTAGATGAGGTTGGAGGAGGTCCGTGGGAGTGGGAGGGGGAGTTGAAGTGCTGAGCCACCGGGAGGTCAGGTAGATTAAGAGAGATACCTTGACCTGAAGTGCCATGATATCACCTTTTAATTTCCCTTTGTCAGGTTTCAAGGGGGAAAAGGACTACTGGAGAAGTGGCCGCACCATCTGTATAAAAACCCACGAGAGCGGGAAGCGGGAGATAGAGACTTTTGATGCCGCCATCTTATTGATCCGAAACCCTTACAAGGCCTTGATGGCGGAATTCAATCGAAAGCGTGCTGGTCATTTGGGATACGCATCGGAGCGCCACTGGAAAAGCAAAGGTATAGTCCCGCAGAAGCCTCTAACGGAGGAGTTTCTCACATACACCTTCAGGCTGCATAAAATCCAACACGGTCAACCTTTGGAGGCTGTTGCTACTCATAGAAACATAGGCCCAAAAGTAGGCCCATCGGTCCTTCGAGCCAGCCAGCACCGCCATTCAATATAATCATGGCTGATCATCCAACATCGGTACCCCATTCCTGCCTTCTCCCCATATCCCTTGATTCCGTTGGCCCCAAGAGATATATCTAACTCTCTTGAAACCATCCAGTGAATCGGCCTCCACTGCCTTCCGTGGCAGAGAATTCCACAGACTCACAACTCTCTGGGTGAAAAAGCTTTCCCTCATCTTGGAGATTGACGGGATCTGTTAATGGACGATTGGTGTATTGATAGTGAAAGGCCTGCGGAGAGGGTGTTTCCACTGGTGGGATAGTCTAGGTCCAGAGGGTGCAGACTCAGAATTAAAGAACATTCCATTTGGAAGGAGATGAGAAGGAATTTCTTTAGTCAGAGGGTAATGAATCTGTGGATTTCATTGCCTCAGAAGGCTATGGAGGCAGTCAATGGATATTTTTAAGCCAGAGATAGATAGATTCTTGATTAGTACGGGTGTCGGGGGTTATGGGGAGAAAGCAGGAGAATGAGGTTGAGAGGGAGAGATAGATCAGCTGGGATTGAATGACGCAGTACACTTGATGGGCCGAATGGCCTAATTCTGCTCCTATCACTTATGAACATGATAGTTTCATCTAGAGATACAGTGTGGAAACAGGCCCTTCATGCCGGGTCCCTCTATCATAAGTGATAGGAGCAAAATGAGGCCTTTCGGTCCATCATGTACTCTGCCATTCAATCATGGCTGATCTATCTCTCCCTCTCGACCCCATTCTCCTACCTTCCCCCCCGTAACCCCTGACACCCGTACTGATCACTCCTCTCGGGCCACCGCACCCCTCAATGTCGGGTCCCTCTCTGTTCTTGACTCATCTCGATCCAACCTCCCCCCCCCCCCCCCCCCCCCCACCACTTGGGGTCCCTCTTTGTTCTCTGTCAACGCCGGGTCTGTCTTCATCCTCCCCGAGTGTAATGCAGAAAGTAGTTCAAGACTTTGATCTTTGATCTGGTATTTTGTTAGTTCACATGCTTGATCAATGGTGTTTTATCATTAATGTTTTATTATTATTAATGTTTAGTGTTTCCTGAGTCCGTAACAGTCACTGTATGTCATGTTGTTACTTGTGGGCGGAGCACCAAGGCAATTTCCTTGTATGTGAATACTTGGCCACTAAACTTACTTACTCCCTCTGCAGAATGGCCAGAGTTTGTGGCCACCTATGGGTCGTGGTGGGCCTCGCACACCCTGGACTGGCTGAGCTACTGCCGGAGGGTGCTGGTTGTCCACTACGAGGAGCTGAGGAGGGACCTCTTGCCGCAGCTGAAGCGGGTGGTGGCCTTCCTCAACCTGACCGTGGACGAGGACCGGCTGCTGTGCGTCGAGACGCAGAAGGACGGGAGCTTCAAGCGCTCCGGGTTGCGGCAGAAAGACTTCGACCCCTTCACGCCCGAGATGAAGGGCGCCATCGATGGCTACATCGGGGTGGTGGACCGAGCCCTCAAGAGCAAGAACCTCTCTGGGCTGCCGGAGGAGTATGTTCTCGGATGAGGGGGTGGGTGCGACCCAGGTCAAACGACACCCCCACCTTTTCAGCCTGCACGTGTAAAAGGTAGTTCAAGACTGGCGCCTGCCCTTCAAGGATCAGGAAGAAGGTAAAAAGAATGATGGTGCATCACAGGAACTGACCAATGTGCCCTCGTGTGACGGGGGACTTGTGTGGAGAGGTTTTTAAAAGAAATGTGAGGCACAAAATGCTGTGGTAACTCAGCGGGACAGACGGTATCTCTGGATGGAAGGAATGGCCAACCGTTCGGCAATGGTTTTGATCCGAAACATCACCCTTCCTTCCATCCAGAGATGCTGCCTGGCCCGCTGAGTTACTCCAGCACTTGGTGTCTATCTTCGGTGTAAACCCGGCATCTGCGGTATCTTCCTACACGTCGCAGTTGTGTTAAATGACACAAAATATTGTTGACCCAAGTCCTGTTATCATTGCAACTATAGAAGCAGTATTAGGCCATTCGGCCCGTCAAGCCTACTCCGCCATTCAACCATGGCTGATCTATCTCTCCCTCTCAACTCCATACTCCTGCCTTCTCCCCATAACCCTTGACACCCGCACTAATTAATCAAGAATTAATGAAGGCCTCCACAGCCTTCTGCGGCAATGAATTTCACAGATTCACCACCCTCTGACTAAAGAAATTCCTCCTCATCTCCTTCCTAAAAGTACGCCCTTTTATTCCGAGGCTGTGCCCTCTGGTCCTAGACTCTCCCACTAGTGGAAACATCCTCTCCACATCCACTCCATCCAGGCCTTTCACTATTCGGTAAGTTTCAATGAGGGTACCCCTCATCCTTCTAAACGGGAGCAGGCAGATTTGATTTGATTTAGTTTAGTTCAGTTTAGTTTATTGTCACGTCTATAGGTACAGTGAAAAGCTTTTGTTGCGTGCTAACCAGTCAGCGGAAAGACAATACATGATTACAATCAATTGTCAAAATTAATTTAATTGATTTAACTCTTTCCTGGATATTTTTCCCCATATGCAGTTAAACTAAATCAAAAAGCATTATCAAGGGCCTGTCCCACTTACGCGGTTTTTTTCGGCGACTTGCCGGCACCCGTCTTAGTCGCAGCAGGTGGCCGAAAATTTTCAACGTGTTGAAAATCAAGCGGTGACCAAAAAATGGTACAACTCTTTCGGCGACGACTCATGACCATTCAGGCGGCACGTGTCGACATGTCGCGGGGTGAAGCCTGTATGGTCGTAGGTAGGCGCCCAAAGAGTCGTGCCTTTTTCTGGTTGCCGCTGGATTTTCAACACGTTGGAAATTTTTAGCCATCGCTGCGACTATGACGGGTGCCGGCAAGTCACCGAAAAAAATTGCAGTTAGTGGGACAGGCCCTTGAGCCTGTTCGCGCCTCTGTACCCGTCGCTTTTCGAAGGAACGTAGAAATATTTTCCGACGCTTCTTGTAGACATCCCCACGAGGTGGTTATGCCAACCGTGAGCCTTTGCCAACGTGCATTTACATTTATAAAAGGAAGAGAGGACGGTTTTCAGGGAATGTTTGCGTTTGATGTTTCCTCGAAAAATCTTACGGTGAGGATTTTGAGGCCTGTTAACATGGTCCATGCTCCCTTTGGAAAAGCTTTCACTGTGCAAATGCTTACGGATCTCAATGAATTACAATTCAACGCACAGAACTCCGAAGCCTAGAAATCACTATCGTATGTACCGTGCTGGAGAAACTCAGCGGGTGGGGCAGCATCTATGGAGCGAAGGAATAGGTGACTTTTCGGATCGAGACCCTTCTTCAGACTTGCATCCCTTTTGCTACCACTTCTTCAATTTCTAAACAACACCAACAGGCGATATCTCTGATCCGACCATTTTGCCTTAAGACCAAAAATTTTAATCGCCTTTTCAAAAGTTCGGCTTTATGGTAGAAAAAGTGATTTCGGGATCATCGGATTAATCAAGTCCCAGCTCAGCTTTGGTGAATAATTTGAGACGTGTAGCAACTTAATTTCAAGGGTGGCGCAGTGGTACCGTTGCTGCCCGACAGCGCCAGAGACCTGGGTTCGATCCTGACTACAGAGTTTGCACGTTCTCCCCGTAACCTGCGTGGGTTTTCTCCGGGATCTCCGCTTTCCTCCCACACTCCAAAGATGTACAAGTTTATAGGTTAATTGGCTTGGTTTAAATTCAAATTGTCCCTGGTGTGTAGGACTAGTGTTAATGTGCGGGGATCGCTGGTCGGTGCGGACCAGGTGGGCCGAAGGGCCTGTTTGCGGCTGTATCTCTAAACTAAACTAAACTAAAATAAAATAATCCTACACTGCAGTATTGACCCATTTAACAATCACATCTGCTTAAATTGGGCATCTCTATCAATGGATGACTTAAAGTGGCTACCATCATAATGGTCCTAAACTTCCTGAGGCGCAATTTCCATCATTGTTCAGCTTCTGTCAAGGAGAAGCTGTATTTCACCCTCGTTAGACCTCATCTGGACTACGCAGTTGCAGCTTGGGACCCATACACAGATAAAAACATTTCATCCACCGAACGTGTCCAAAGACAGGCCGCTCGATTTGTTACTAACACCCACGAGAGAGAAGCGAGTGTCACCAAACTTCTGAATTCTCTGGGCGGGGTGGAACCCTCTCCAAGACAGACGTGAAGCTCACCTTTTGACCTGTTAAAATGACAAAATGTTAAATGGTCAGCTAGACATAGATCACAAGACCTACACCAACCCCAAACCAATTAGGAGCAGACGAGGGCATTCGATCCAATTTGTGGTCCCAGCCACAAAGACAGATGTGTACAGCAATTCGTTCTTTCCACGCACTATTAAAGCATGGAATAATCTCCACCAAGCCACGGTTGCCCAGCCAGATGCAACTGCATTTAAAGTGGCACTTTCTTCCCAATAACCCTCTCTGGCTAAACCCCTCCCTTCACCACCTCCACTTTAAATTCCAGTTGGAATATTTTGGAGGACCAAGTAACCTAGAACCAAGAATCCATGCTTGATAATCCAATTACTCTATGATAGTTGAGTTTAGTTTATTGTCATGTGTACTGAGGTACAGTGAAAATCGTTTTGCTACCTGCTAACCAGTCAGTGGAAAGACAATACATGATTACATTCGAACCATGCACAGTGTACAGATACAGGATGAAGGGGATACTGTTTAATGCAAGATAAAGTCCAGTAAAATCCCATTAAAGAGAATCTGGGGATTGTCAATGAGGCAGATAGTAGCTCGGGACCGCTCTCTAGTTGGTGAGAGGATGGCTCATTTGCCTGATAACAGCTGGGAAGAAACTCTTCCTGAATCTGGAGGTGTGCGTTTTCACACTTCTGCACCTCTTACCCGATGGGAGAGGGGAGAAGAGGGAGTGACCGGGGTGAGACTGGTCCTTGATGCTGCTGGCCTTGCCGAGGCATCGTGAGGTGTGGATGGAGGCGATGGAAGGGAGGTTGGTTTGCGTGACGGTCTGGGCTGCGCCCAAAACTCTCTGCAATTCCTTGCGGTCTTGGATGGAGCCGTTCTCAAACCAAGCTGTGATGCATCCAAAGACGGACACAAAATGCTGGAGTGACTCAGCGGGACCAGCAGCATCTCTGCAGAGAAGGAATGGGTGACATTTCGGGTTGGGACTCTTCTTCAGTCTATCTTCGGTGTAAAGCAGCATCTGCGGTTCCATCCTCCACAGAGTGAGGCATCGCACTGAGCCGGGTCAGTTGTGGTAAACTTCAGTGGCTGCATCCTCCTTCAGGAAGTTTTATTTTGTATGTTAGGCTCGACTTGGCATCTTTTGGAAACTTACAAAATTCTTAAGGGGTTGGACAGGCTAGATGCAGGAAGATTGTTCCCGATGTTGGGGAGGTCCAGGACAAGGGGTCACAGCTTAAGGATAAGGGGGAAATCCTTTAGGACCGAGATGAGAAGGACTTTTTTCACACAGGGAGTGGTGGGTCTCTGGAACTCTCTGCCACAGAGGATAGTTGAGGCCAGTTCATTGGCTATATTTAAGAGGGAGTTAGATGTGGCCCTTGTGGCTAAGGGGATCAGAGGGTATGGAGAGAAGGCAGGTACGGGATACTGAGTTGGATGATCGGCCATGATCATATTGAATGGCGGTGCAGGCTCGAAGGGCCGAATGGCCTACTCCTGCACCTAATTTCTATGATTCTATGACTTGTTGGTTAGGACACATGTTCCTGATGTTGGGGGAGTCCAGAACCAGGGGCCACAGAATAGGAATAAGCCATTTAGAACGGAGACAAGGAAACACTTTTTCCCACAGAGAGTTGCGAGACTGTGGAATTCTCTGCCTCAGAGGTCGGTGGAGGCCGGTTCTCTGGATGCTTTCAAGAGAGAGCTGGATAGGGCTCTTAAAGATAGTGGAGTCAGGGGATATGGGGAGAAGGCAGTAACGGGGTACTGATTGGGGATGATCAGCCATGATCACATTGAATGGCGGTGCTGGCTCGAAGGGCCGAATGGCCTACTCCTACACCTATTGCCTATAGACTTCTCTCTTAGATAAAGATTGTTCTCAGTTCCAGCTATTGCAATGATCTGCCAATTTCTATTAGCAAACAGCATGTTCCACTTGGGTCCACAGCACAGGAACAGGCCCTTCAGCCCACAATGTTTGTGCAGAACACGATGCCAAGTACATGATCCATATCCCTCTGCTCCCCTGCACTTTCACGTGCCTATGTGACAACCTCTTCAACGCCACTATCGTATCTGCCTCCGCCATCACTTCTGGCAATGCTGCAGCTGAGAGGCAGCAGCTCCACCGTGCCGCCCCACTGCTGTGCCCCCGTGCATGCAATGCTTTGTCTTGCCTTCCCTCTCGCTCACTTTTCCACCCCCCCCCCCCCCCCCCAACCCACTCAACATTGTGAGGAAGGGTCACCGATCCATGTTCTCCATAGATGATGCCTGACCCGCTGAGTTACTCCGGCACTCTGTCTTTTTTCATTTACGTTTAACGTCATTAAGAGATGGAAGTGATGGAACAGGCCCTTCGGCCCACTGAGTCTGCGCTGACCAGCGATCCTACACCCACTACAGACAATTTCTTTTTATTATAACCTACAAACCTGTGTGTCTTTGGAGTGTGGGAGGAAACCGGAGCACCCGGGGAAAACCCACGCAGGTCACGGGCAGAACGTACAAACTCCGTACAGACAGCGCCCGTAGTCAGGATGGAACCCGGGTCTCTGGCGCTGTGAGGCAGCGACTCTACCGCTGCGCCACCGTGCCATCGCGTTGCATTTGCAAGTTCCGCTTTAAGACCAGATCTCTCTGCACCAAAATAGCATTGATCCTCGTATTTATTTCCTTGAATTAATCTAATCCGTGGCCACTATTTGGGAGATATTAATTGCAATCGTAAATCGTTTAGCACATTTTTCTTATTTATACGTTGCTTTTTAGTCCTCTTAATCTTCTATCAAATAAATGCCTCAATGAAGCCTACAACATTGGTGGATTTTTAAAAAACAATTGCAAGCTGGCTACCATGGTAACTAATGGCTGGATTAGAAAAATATCATTAAACTCCCTCATTAATCAAAATGTAATGATTTTGTTTATGGTAATATTTTATTTTTTGGTTTAGAGATACAGCGTGGAAACAGGCCCTTCGGCCCACTGAGTCCGGGCCGACCAGCGATCCCCCCCCCCCCGTACACTAGTTTAGGGACAATGTACAGAAGCCAATTAACCTACAAACCTGGGGTTACACAAAAAGCTGGAGAAACTCAGTGGGTGCAGCAGCATCTAAGGAGCGAAGGAGATAGGCGACGTTTCGGGTCGAGACCCTTCTTCAGTATGTTTTTGGAGTGTGGGTGGAAACCGGAGCTCCCGGAGAAAACCCACGCAGGTCACGGGGAGAACGTGTATACTCCTTACAGACAGCACCAGCAGTCCGGATCAAACCCGGGTCTCTGGCGCTGTGAGGCAGCAACTCTACCACTGTGCCCCTGTTGGATTTATGAGAAGCTTCGACAGAGTAGACAATCAGAACCTTTTTTCTTAGATGGAAAAATCAAATACTAGAGGGCAAAGCATTAAGGTAAGAGGGGTCAAGTTGAAAGGGGATGTGCCCACGTGGGTTTTCTCCAGGTCTTCCGGGTTTCCTCCCACACTCCAAAGACATGCAGGTCTGTAGGTTAATTGGGTGCTGTAAAATTGCAAATTGCCCCTAGTGTGCTTAGGATAGTGTTAGTGTGCGGGGATCGCTGGTTGGAGCGGACTCGCTCTGTATCTCTAAACTAAGACTGGCCATAGAATGAGTTGAATGGACCTCTTCACATCGTATAATTTTACCCCTTGTAAAAGCTTCACTGCCGTTCCCTGCAGCGTGGATTAGTCACACATTATCATTTATTAATTTTGTCAAAACAAGGTGCTTTTCAATGCCTCCCACACGTTTCCGGTATCCTTGTGACTGGAATAAGAGAAGCTCTATTGATTGAGGGCTGCAATTAAACCTCTTCTAGTAGACGGCTTCATCATTAGCGATCAATAATTACGTGCGTGACCCGTAAATACAGGCGACCACTGTCCCGATCACGATTTAGATAGGCACATGGGAACTACTCTTTCAATTAGAGGTAGACAAAAATGCTGGAGAAACTCAGCAGGTGAGGCAGCATCTATGGAGCGAGGGAAATAGGCAACGTTTCGGGCCGAAACCCCTTCGAACCCTTGGGTTTCGGACCGAAACGTCACCTATTCCTTCGCTCCATAGATGCTGCCTCAACCGCAAGGGTCTCACCCCAAAATGTCACCCGTTGAGTTTCTCCACCATTTTTGTCCACCTTCGATTTTCCAGCCTCTTCAGTTCCTTCTTAAACTTTCGATTAGTGGAATGTGAATACTGGAGTTGAATGCAAGTTGCCATTTAATTTTGCTGTAATGATCTGCATTTGGTCAGGGATTACCAAATGTAAAGTGAAGAGTTGTGGGCAGGGTAGCGCAGCGGTAGAGTCGCTGCCTCCCAGCGCCAGAGACCCGGGTTCGATCCTGACCATGGGTGCTTGTCTGTACAGAGTTTGTGCACCCCCCCCCCATGACCTGTGTGGGTTTCCCTCCCAAAGACGTTCCCTCCCAAAGACGTACAGCTTTGTAGATTAATTGGCTTCGGAAGAAAGGTAAATTGTCCCTAGTTTGTGTAGGATAGCGTTAGTGTGTGGGGATCGTTAAAAACGTCTAAAAAAATTTAATTGTCCCTTGTGCTAGTGAACGGGGTGATCGTTGGTCGGTGCGGACTCAGCGGGCCGCAGTCCCTGTTTCTGCGCTGTATTTCTAAACTAAACTAAAGGAATTAATTTGGACTCCATTCTGCATTTAATCGGATTTCCCATTCTTGGATTAATGTCTGACACGTTTGTCAGCTAATTGGCTTAATGTAATTGTAAATTGTCCCTGGTGTGTATAGGATGGTGTTGGTGTGCGGGGATCGCTGGTCGGCGCGGACTCGGTGGGCCGAAGGGCCTGTTTCCGCGCCATATCTCTAAACTAAACGAAAATGCATATCTCGTTTCGTGTTTTTTCCATCTATATTTGCATCCGACAAACGTTTAATTCTTGGAGAGGTTTCACTATTAATCTAGCATATTAACATACACGTCGTCTGATAAACATTACTTGAGGGCAGGGTGCTTTGTTGCATATTAGTGGATTAAAAAACCACTCCATCAAAATGAAGATTAGTAGTCTGGTCCCTCAGTCGAAGCCTCGTTACTGTGTGCTTGCTGGACCACTAGAAACAAACCCTTGTACTAAAGTCTGACTTGCCCACTCAAGCACGGCTCGCTTGCCAAAGGTACAAACACTTCAGATAACAGGGGCACAAGGAAACAAGGTGGATGATTAAGTGCGGGGGATGGGGGTGGAAGATGCTTTAGACTTTAGAGAAAGAGCACAGAAATGGGCCAAGTTCGTGCCGACCAACGATCGCCCCGTACACGAACTATCCTACACACTAGGGACAATTTACAGAAGCTAATTAACCTGCAATCCTGAATGTCTTTGGTGTGGGAGAAACCTAGAGCGCTCTACTTCCCATTTACTAGTGCCCTCCCCTAATGCCCATTTTGTCTTCTTTCCATCTTGCTACAAATGTTGACCTCGCTGTCATCCGGCAACAATCAGCCGTCACGTTACAATAATAACGATAATAAACTTTATGTCGGACTCGAGGTCCTGACAAGAGACGACGTTACATAAAATACATTGCATATAAAAGCACCATTAAATACATATAAAAGCTGAGTATATTACTTATAAAAGCATGATAAAGTATGTACAAAAAACGCAATCCATGATTTAAAAGGCCACCATCTCCTGTTTGCAAACCGTAATCTGCAAATTCCTTGTTTCTACGGTGCTGTCTGTCACAGTTTTTAAGAAGGATTGTTTAAATTATTCCATTTTAGCATTCATTGCTAGACATTTCATCCTTGCCGCTGCACTAGTTACTTGAGGCGATAATTTATACAGCAAGTTTTACACTGTCCACGTCTGAAGAATTAGTCTACCACTTTGAACCGCGCATGCTGCAAAAATAGATCCGTGTAGAAGATGTGAACTTCAGAGATATGGAAATCCACTATCTTTGGCCATAATTATTTTTCAACAATGTATATACAAACAGGTTAGTTACCAAGTTAGCGTGCATCGCCCAACACCTGGCTTCGTAAGTTCATAAGTGATAGGAGCAGAATTAGGCCATTCGGCCCATCAGGTCTACTCCGCCATTCAATCGTGGCTGATCTATCTCTCCCTCCTAACCCCATTCTCCTGCCTTCTCCCCGTAAACCCCCGACACCCGCACTAATCACAAATCTAACTATCTCTGCCTTAAAAAATATCCATTGCGAGATTGTAGATGGCGTAACAAGCAAGAGATGAATTTCAAATAAAACAATTACAGAGAGAAAATTGAAATGATGGTTCACCAATAGATCCCCCCACCTGCTAATAAACATAGCTGAATTAATAGAAAATGTCTGAAGAAGGGTTTCGGCCGGAAACGTTGCCTATTTCCCTCGCTCCATAGATGCTGCCTCACCCGCTGAGTTCCTCCAGCATTTTTGTCTACCTTCAGTTTTCCAGCATCTGCAGTTCCTTCTTAAACATTAATAGAAAATGTGTTGGTCTTGATGCGACGAAGACCACAATGATGTCTGAAGCAGGCTCTCAACCCTAAACCTCACCTTTTTATTTTTCTCCAGCGATGCTGCCTGACCCGTTGAGTTACTCCAGCATTTTGTGTCCATCTTTGGTGTGAACTGGCATCTGCAGTTCCTTCCTGCACAATGATGTCTCCATATTGTGTTAAGCTTGTAGTTTTAAACCCATTTTAATCAACTTGCATGACCAGTGTTAACATGGCGGCTCCGTGGCACAGATGTTAGAACCGCTGCCTCACCCGCGCCAGGGTCCCAGGTTCTAGCCTGCCCTCGTTTGCCGCCTGTACGGGGTTCGTATATTCTCCCCGGGACCTCGTGGGTTTTTCTCCAGGCGCCCCGGTTTCCCTCCCACGTCCAAAAATACGTACGGGTTTGCAGGTTAATTGTCCCTCTGTAAAATTGCCCCTGGTGGGAAGGTAGTGGGATAACATAGAACATAGGGCAATCGATGGTCGGGGTGGACTCAGAAGGCCTCTTTGGTGGTGCAGGAAACATAGAAAATAGGTGCAGGAGTAGGCCATTCGGCTCTTCAAGCCAGCGCCGCCATTCAATATGATCATGGCTATACGTTCACCCTGTGACCTGTGTGGGTTTTCTCTGGGAGGCTCCGGTTTTCACCCACCTTCCAAAGATGAGCAGGTTTATGGGTTAATTGGCTTCAGTAAAAAATACCACTGGCGTGTAGGATAGTGCTCATGTACGTTGATCGCTGGTCATGGATAGGGGTGGCATGGTCTGCCTTTGGTAGGCCAGTCCGCTATAACTAAAATCCATTATAAAGGGGTCTGTTATGGAACATGGAACATGGAAAATAGCTGCAGGAGTAGGCCATTCGGCCCTTCGACCCAGCACCGCCATTCAATGTGATCACAGCTGATCATCCAGAATCAGTTACCCGTTCCTGCTTTTTCCCCATGTCCCTTGATTCCGTTAGCCCTAAGAGCTAAATCTAACTCTCTCATGAACACATCCAGTGAATTGGATATTGCCATTAGCTGGACTAGCCCAATTTAAACTTGGTGTTCTTTATTTAAATGCCTCTAAGGCAAGTGCTTTGGAGTGTCCTTAGTTTAATTTAGTTTAGAGATGCAGTGCGTAAAGTTCACGTTCATAGGTGATAGGAGCAGAATTAGGCCATTCGGCCCATCAAGCCTGCCATTCCATCATGGCTGACCTATCTTTCACTCCTAGCCCCATTCTCCCCATAACCTCTGACAGGCTCTTTGGCCCACCGAGTCGGTGCCGACCAGCAATCCCCACATACTAACATTATCCTACACACACTCGACACCGCGGGGGGGGGGAGAAACCCACGCAGGTCACGGGGAGAACGCACAAATTCCGTACAGACAGCACCCGTCGTCAGGATCGAATCCGGGCCTCTGGCACATGACTCCTGACACCCGCACTAATGAAGAATCTCTCTATCTCTGCCTTAAAAATATCCACTGACTCGACCTCCACAGCCTTCTGAGGCAAAGAATTCCACAGATTCACCACCCTGTGAACAAAGAGATAGGGTTTTAGCCGGAAACGTCACCTATTCCTTCGCTCCATAGATGCTGCCTCACCCGCTGAGTTTCTCCAGCATTTTTGTCTACCTTCGATTTTTCCAACATCTGCAGTTCCTTCTTAAACATTTTATTTATGGCAGTTTGAAGAAGCCACCGCCCACTTTCCTTTGTTTAATATTAAATATTAAATATTTCATATTTCATATTAATATTAAACAAAGGGAACAGTGGGCGGTGGCTTCTTAGTAACATTTTATTTAATATTACTAAGAAGTTGAAAGATTCTTTGTGTTGCCTGGGTAAGGTAGTTTAGATTAGTTTAGAGATAACAGCGCAGACACAGGCCCTTCGGCCCACCGGGTCCGCACCAACCAACGATCCCCGCGCACGCTGTCACTATCCTACACGCACTCTGAGCCAATTAACCTGCAACCTTGCACGTCTTTGGAGCGTGGACTGTGGGAGGTAACCAAAGATCTCGTGGCAAATCAGCGCAGGTCATGGGGAGAACGTGCAAACTCCGTATAGTCAGCACCCGGGTCTCTGGCAGTGCAAGCGCTGAAAGGCAGCAACTCTGCCGCTGTGCTACCTGGTGAGGTGCTGAGGGAATAAAATGAATTTAGCTGGAATCTAATTAACTATAAAGGACACAAAGGGCTGGAGTAACTCAGCAGGTCAGGCAGCTTCTATCACTGGAGAACATGGGTAGGCAACGTTTCGGGCCGGGATTCTTCTTCAGACAGATTGTCGGCAGGGGAAAGAAAGCTTTAGACTTTTAAGACTTTTAGACACTTTAGAGCGCAGAAACAGGCCCTTCGGTCCATGCCAACCAGCGATCCCCTCATACGTTAACACTATCCTACACATTGCTCAAAGATAATAGAAACATAGAAAATAGGTGCAGGAGGAGGCCATTCGGCCCTTCGAGCCAGCACCGCCATTTATTGCGATCATGGCTGATTGTTCCCAATCAATAACCCGTGCCTGCCTTCTCCCCATATACCCTGATTCCACTAGCCCCTAGTTCTCTAAGTAACTCTCTCTTAAATCCATCCAGTAATTTGGCCTCCACTGCCCTCTGTGGCAGGGAATTCCACAAATTGACAAGTCTCTGGGTGAAACAGTTTTTTCTCACCTCAGTCTTAAATGGCCTCCCCTTTATTCTAAGACTGTGGCCCCTGGTTCTGTACTCGCCCAACATTGGGAACTAACATATTTTGCAGACTGAAGAAGGGTCTCGCTCCATAGATGCTGCCTCACCGGCTGAGTTTCTCCAGCATTTTTTGTCTACCTTCGATTTTCCAGCATCTGCAGTTCCTGCTAAAACAAGGATGAAGGGTACACCATTTGGAGCACACACTGAAGTCCGGTCAGGGATTGTTATCCTCACCTTTTAGTGCTTTTGTGAATAATATCCTTATTCACAAAAGGCAAAATGCTCGCAATAGGTTCACAATAATTATATTAGGAGCTTAAAATAATGTACATAGCACCAGGCCCTCTGGCCCGACATTTTCACGATTACATGGCCCAACATGTCCATATCAATTACCCAGCTCCACTAATCCCATTTTCCAGCTCTCGTTCCATAGATTTCTATGCCCCTTGGAGATTCAAGTGGTCTTCCAGATAGTTTTTAAACGCAGGATGGAAAATTGAAGATCAAGTTGCAAGATTGAGATATCTGAGCGCTGTCTACATTTCAGAAAATACGGATGGGCCCATTTCAGTCAACTTTCAAATCTAATGCCAAATTATACAGCATTAGATTTTGTTCTAATCAAATGGATTTTGTTTAGGAAGGAGCTACAGAGGCTGGATTTACAAAGTAGACACAATATGTTGGAGTCAATCAGCGGGACAGGCAGCATCTCGGAATGGATTCCTTCATTTCTACTATTCCATTCCTTCTCTCCAGAGATCTTCTTCTACTTAGACAAAAGTGCTGTAGAAACTCAGCGGGTGCGGCAGCATCTATGGAGCAAAGGAAATGGGCAACGTTTCGGGCCAAAACCGTACAGCAGTCTGAAGAAGGGTTTCGGCCCGAAACGTTGCCTATTTCCTTCGTTCCATAGATGCTGCTGCACCCGCTGAGTTTCTCCAGCACTTTTGTCTACCTTCGATTTTCCAGCATCTGCAGGTCCTTCTTGAGCATCATCTTCTACTTATTGAGTCCACACACACAAGATTCGTAGTTGTTCAGCCAGAGTTGAACACGATTCTCGGCATCTGCGCACAATGGCGTCTTGCGCTTCTTGTGCCACTTGTGCGTGGCTGGGGAAGGATTGGTGAAAACAGGGCCGCGACCTTGAACGCTCTTTCCTTGACCCCTCTCCAGAGATGTTGCCTGTCTCGCTGAGTTACTCCAGCGTTCTGTGTCTATCTTTAGTTTTGTTCAGCGCGGAAACAGGCCCTTCAGCGCACCGAGTCCGCGCCGACCAGCAATCCCCGCACACTACTAGCCTACACACACTAGGGACAATTTACAATGAAACCAATCCAACTGACCTACAAACTCTACACGTGTTTGGAGTATGGGAAGAATCCGAAGATCTCGAAGCAAACCTATATTACAAATGAGTGATCATAAAGGTTGGGGTCTTCAATCACTAACAGTCCCTACATCCACAGATCCATGGATAGGGCAGGTTTAGAGGGATACGGGCCAAACGCAGGGAGGTGGGACTAGTGTAGATGGAGCAGGTTGGTTGGCGTGGACAAGTTGGGCCGAAGGGCCTGTTTCTACGCTGTATCACTCTATGACCTCTAAGTATTTAAATCGAAGCATAACTCCTTGGAATTGGCAAATAGAGTTTGTGAAGAGGTTTCAATCAAACTTTCATTCTGTTCCTCTCTCTACATATTTCCCTGTGTTTGTGGCATGTGTAGACACAAGTTCAGATTACCACCATCCACACTCTTTGGCCCTCATGGTATGTAGTTTAGTTTAAAGATACGGCGCGGAAACAGGCCCTTCGGCCCACTGAGTCCGCGCCAACCAGCGATCCCCCGCACATTAACATAATCCTACCAACACTAGGGACAATTTGCCATTTATGCCAACCCATTTTGCCAACAAACCTACATATCTTTGGGGTTACACAAAAGGCTGGAGAAACTCAGCGGGTGCAGCAGCATCTAAGGAGCGAAGGAGATAGGCAACGTTTCGGGTCGAGACCGTTCGCAGTTCGATCGTTTCGCCGAACACCTCCACTCGGTCCGCAATAACCAACCCGACCTCCCGGTGGCTCAGCACTTCAACTTCCCCTCCCGTTCCGTATCCGACCTCTCGGTCCTGGGCCTCCTCCACGGCCAGAGTGAGCAACACCGCAAGTTAGAGGAACAGCACCTCATATTCCGCTTGGGAAGTCTGCATCCTCTAAAATACTTTGCCTACGTATCTTTGGAGTTAGTAGCAATTAGGATCTGAAGTTCTGTAAGCCAGGCAAGTTATGTATATTAGTGCGCAGCGATAGTGTTGCTGCCTCACAAGCACCAGAGACCCAGGCTCGATCCTGACTATGGGTGCTGTCTGTACGGAGTTTGCATGTCCTCCCCGTGACCTGCATGGATTTTCTCCGGGTGCTCCGGTTTCCTCCCACGCTCCACAGACGTGCAGGTTTGTAGGTTAATTGGCTTCGGTACAAATGTAAAATTCTCCCAAATGTGTGTAGGGTGGCGTTAGCGCGAGGGGATCGCTGGTCGGTGCGGACTCGGAAACTAAACTAAATATAAGTTTACATGTGTGCAATCTATCCCAATGCACCCACTTAATGAAAGCATCTGTTCTCCGAGCTGTTACTGGATCTCAATCAGGACCAAATGAGATGAGTCGCATAGCTTGAACATCTTACAACCTAGCGGTATGAATATTGACTTCTCAGAATCACACTTTATCCGCCAAGTATGTTTTGCAACATACGAGGAATTTCACTGGCCTGGTCAGTCCAATTAAAAGCAACAAATCACTCAAAAACGCATTTTAACATGAGCATCCACCACAGTGACTCCTACACAATCCTCACTGCGATTGGAGGCGAAATAAAGTTCAAGTCTCTCCTTTTGCTCTTCCTCGGTCGTGGGCCTCGAGCCCCAGTTGACGGGACAGTCTTGACTCCTCCAACTTCAAGCAACCCTTGCTTAGATAGATAGGTGGATGTGGAAAGGATGAGCCTTGGCCCAGAGGTCCTGGCCTCAGAATTAAAGGACGCTCTTTGAAAAAGGTGAGGAGGAACCTCTGTAGTCAGATGGTAGTTCATGTGTGGAACTCATTGCCGCAGAGGGCTGTGGAGGCCAAGTCAGCGGATATTTTTAAGTTAAAGGTAGACTAGTTCTTGATCAGAATGGGTGTCGAGGGTTATGGGGAGAAGGCAGGAAAATGGGATTAGGCGGGAAAGATCAGCCATGACTGAATGGCGGAGCTGACTCGATGGGCCGAATGGCCTAATTTTTCTCCTATAACTTGGCAAAGTGAACACTCCCTCTCTCTCTCTCTCTCTCTCTCTCTGTCCCTCCCCCATCCTATTCTCCGACTAGTTTCACCGTCCTCCTGATGAAATTTTAGTTTATGTGCCCCGTTGCCACCTTCCCCATAGCCAACGATGAAACCATTCTCAATTCTTCGGTCATCTTCTGCTTTGATCTCTCGTTTTCACATTTTTCACCTTATACCACCCCTGCATATCTCTAGTTTCTCTTTCCCCTGAGTCTCAGGTGGAAGAAGGGTCTCGACCCGAAACATCACCTATTCCTTCCCCTCCAGTGATGCTGCCTGCCCCGCTGAGTTACTCCGGCATGTTGAGTCTGTCTTGAGTCCAACTTAGTCACAGACAATGGGAGGGAGGGAAGGGGAGGTAGATGTGAGACAAAAGGACATGGTCCTCATCTACAATTGATGCCAGATGATCCATGATGGGCATACAGGAGGAGAACAACAAGATTAGTCTCAGTGGCACAGCGGTAGAGTTGCTGCCTCACAGCGCCACAGTCCCAGGTTCGATCCTGACCTCGGGTGCTTGTCTGTACAGAGTTTGTACATTCTCTCTCTCCCCCGTGACCTGCGTGGATTTTCTCCGGGAGCTCCTGTTTTCTTCCACACTCCAAAGACGTGTGGGTTTATAGGTTAATTGGCTTCAGTAAAATTGTAAATTGCCCCAATAGACAATAGATAATAGGTGCAGGAGTAGGCCATTCGGCCCTTTGAGCCAGAACCGCCATTCAATGTGATCATGGCTGATCATCCCCGTTCCTGCCTTCTCCCCATATCCCCTTACTGCGCTAACTTTAAGAGCCCAATCTAGCTCTCCCTTGAAAGTATCCAGAGAACCGGCCTCCACCGCCCTCTGAGGCAGAAAATTCCACAGACTCACAACTCCCTGTGAGAAAACGTGTTTCCTCATCTCCGTTCTAAATGGCTTACCCCTAATTCTTAAACTGTGCCCCATGGTTCTGGACTCCCCCAACATCAGGAACATGGCCCCATGTGCTTGTAGGATAGTGCTAGTGTACAGGGTGATCGCTGGTCGGCGCAGACTCGGTGGGCCGAAGGGCCTGTTTCCGCGATGTATTTCTAAAGCCTAAACTAATAAAAGGGCCGTCAAGAAGGGGATAATCAAACTGTGTCGCTCACTTAAGTTATGATATTAAATCTATACTTCAACGTGAAAGACAGCGCAGCGCTGAGGTCTGTGGTGTCACAGCGATTTAGGTACATAGAAAATCAACTGTTTTGATCTGGTATGTCAGAGATACTTTGGATTGTTATTGTCTATTTTTATGTGAAAATGGGTAGAAAAATGGCAATTGCTTACAAAGAAATAAAGATACGTGAAATGGTTCTAACATTGGTATTTTAATAAACTTTAATGTGCTGGAGGTTACGGTTTCTGTGAGACGATGAACATTGCATTTATCCTTTTATATCAACAGAATTTATTTTTGTACAAAGCACTTTTGTATAGCGGCTTTTAATCATGTATGACAATGTAGGAATAAAAATTTTGCAAAAACCATCTGACTGTCATTTGTTGCTTGTGAGACGTGAGGTGATTACAGGTGATCCAGCAACCATTTTGTCTCCTTCACATCTCTGGCCTTTGTCCCACTCATCTGCCTATCAACCCCCCTCACCTGTATCCAACTTTCACATTTAGAGTGTAGGAAGGAATTGCAGATTGTGGTTTAATAGACAATAGACAATAGGTGCAGGAGTAGGCCCTTCGAGCCAGCACTGCCATTCATTGTGATCATGGCTGATCATCCCCAATCAGTACCCCGTTCCTGCCTTCTCCCCTTATCCCTTGACTCTGCTATCTTTATCTAACTCTCTCTTAAAATAATCCAGAGAAATGTCCTTGACCGGCCTCTGAGGTAGAGAATTCAACAGACTCACAACTCTCGGTGTGAAAACGTTTTTCCTCATCTCCATTCTAAATGGCTTTCCCCTTATTCTTAAACTGTGGCCCCTGGCTCTGGGCTCTGCCAACATCGGGGACAAGCCACCTCAATTATTGTCACGGAGACAGAACCTTAAGCTTGAAAACAAGCCTTTTGTTCTTTGTACGTGATCATACCTCTACTTTCCCTCTCCCCTAATTCTCAGTCTCAGACGAAAGGTCTTGACCCGAAACGTCACCAGTTCCTTTTCTCCTGAGATGCTGCCTGACGCGCTGTGTTACTGCAGCATTTGTGTCTATCTCGGACCCACTGTATGTGTGCCGGCCATTGGTCGCCCGACTAATCGTAAAATAAGTGTAAGTGCACGGGAAGGTAGACACTCACGCCCCCACGAGTCTCGGGCAGATGGGACTGGTCAGCCTGGGAAGGCAGTCCATCTATGAGAGGGGAAACTCAGATTTAAAACCTCCACTGCCTTGTGGCATTATTCAGTCATGGCAAAGGTTCCAGGAGTAAACCTCAAGAAAATCCGGAGTCGGGGTCCCTAAGGCAGTTTGTCGTTGTCTACAACCTCGCTCTGACAGATCCTGCGACGGCGCTGGCTGGTGCCAAACTGTAACGGCCCTGCTGTTCCTTTGGATCAATCAGCGACGTGGAGAGGGGGGACGTGCTGCATGGGCAACAGCCTGTCCTCCATATGACATCGCCCAGGCTTGCATCCGACCAGTTTGCATCGTCCATGGTCAGTCATGACCGAGAGGGGCCTTCTACACTACTACAATAATAACCCCAATCCCATTTTATTTTCTTTACATTCCCACCAGTTCCCCACAAGGTTTCACCACTTGTTAACACAAGAAAGGTATTTTCCAAAGACATTGGACACCGACTCCACACTCTAACGAGCATCGCTTAAGGTTCCATTAGGTTCAAAGGGAAGTTTAAGTCCGAAGAAGGGCCCCGACCCAATATGCCACCCATCTTTTTTCTCCAGAGATGCTGCCTGTCCTGCTGAGTTACTCCAGCACTTTGTGTCCTTCTCCGGTGTAAAACAGCACCTGCAGTTCCATTCCACAACAAGGGAAGTCTTTCTTCCCGGAAGCAAAAATGTACATGAATATTGATGGTTTGAACGAGGAATCAAAGGACATCGAGTAAGATCGCATCAAAGAGGTAGGTGTGTGCGTGAGTGAAATGTTCTTCATGTCCACAGGAAGAAAATCACAGGAAGAATAATGCAATGCGTATGATTAATGTTGTGTTTTTTAAACTTGCATTTTTCACTTTTAAACATTTTCCAGGGACACAGCGCGGAAATTGGCCCTTCGGCCCACCGAGTCCGCACTGACCAGCGACCCCCACACATTAACACGACACTAAACACACTAGTGTGTTAGACATTTGTTATAAACATTTATAGCGAACCGATTAACCTACAAACCTGTACGTCTTTAGAGTGTGGGGGTAAACCACCAAAGATCTCAGAGAAAACTCACACAGGTCATGGGGAGAATGTACAAATCCTGTACAGACAGCACTCGTAGACAAGATCGAGCGCTGGTCTCTGGCGCTGTAAGGCAGCGAATCTACCGCTGCTCCACCGTGCACCCCAACCTTATAAAGGTTGTTTGGCTAAGGCTTTCATAGCCAACAGGGCCTAGAGACATGGTGTGAAGACAGGCCCTTCCACCAATCTTGCTTACGCCAACCAACATACCCCGCCTACACTAGTCCCACCTGTCTGAATTAAACATGAATAAGGTACAGCAATATTCCGTTAAAGTGGGGAAATTAAGCTATAAATCGCCCTGTCATTATAAATATTAATATAAATTGTTTGAATTTAGAAACATAGAAAAATAGGTGCAGGAGTAGGCCATTCGGCCCTTCGAGTCTGCACAGCCATTCAATATGATCATGGCTGATCATCCAACTCAGTATCCCGTACCTGCCTTCTCTCCATACCCCCTGATCCCTTTAGCCGCAAGAGCCACATCCAACTCCCTCTTGAATATAGCCAATGAACTAGCCTCAACAACCTTCTGTGGCAGAGAATTCCAGAGACCCACCACTCTCTGTGTAAAGAATGTTTTCCTCATCTCGGTCCTAAAGGATTTCCCCCTTATCCTTAGACTGTGATCCCTTGTTCTGGACTACCCCAACATCGGGAACAATCTTCCTGCATCTAGCCTGTCCAACCCCTTAAGAATTTTGTAAGTTTCTATAAGATCCCCCCTCAATCTTCTAAATTCCAGTGAGTACAAGCCGAGTCTATCCAGTCTTTCCTCATATGAAAGTCCCGACATCCCAGGAATGGTTACTTTTGTTTAGCTTAGAAATACGGTGTAGAAACAGGCCCTTCGGCCCTCCGAGGCTACGCTGACCAGCGATCAGCCCTATCCTACACAATAGGGCCAGTTTTTACAGAGGCCAATTTACCTACAAACCTGCACATCTTTGGAGGGTGGGTGGAAACCGGTGCACCCGGAGAAAACCCACGCAAGTCACGGGTAGAACGTACGAACTCCGTATGGACAGCGGCCGTAGTCAGGATCGAACCGGGGTCTCTGGCGCTGTCTCTACCACTGCGACACCGTGCAGATGTTCAGAACAGTAGCTTAAGTAGCTGAACGGTAACAAAATCTTTTCACTGCACCTCGGTACATGTGACAATAAACTAAACTAAACTAAGTTTGACTTAAAGGACTTCTTCTTCTTGTGTGTGGCTGGCCTAAAGTTGTAGGACAACTTGTTCTATTTGATCTTATTTGATTGTGCACGCCGGGTTGATTGCATTCGTTGAAACAGGGCGGACCACGTGAAGGTTGCAATCTCCCGCCCCCAACTTAAAGGACTGGTTTCACTATACAGATGCTCCCCGATTTGCGATGCTTCGACTAGCGATATTTCGGCTTCACGCCCGGCAACGGCAGCGAGCCGCACGTCACGTGATCGCAATGTATTAGATGCGTTGCCGACTTGCGATACTTCCGATTTACGATGGGCTTTGTCGCAAGGTAACCCCATGGTAACCCGAGGAGCAGATGTTCGTTTGAGGTACACTTTCTCAAGACAACTTTGTCCTTGACATCAGCTTAATTCCACCACGAGGAAGAACACATCAAAGCCATCTTACGGTAGTTTATGGGAATCAACTCTGTTAAATTAATGGCACCAATTTCACTTGCTGCGTTGATATGGAAACTTTGCTGCTATTATTCTGTGTGATTTCAAGGCTGGGACAAAATCAATTTGGTAGAGATTTTATATTCTTGCCTAGTGTTGCATTTCATAACATTCTTTTATATTTATCGCTTCAGTTTAAAAGAATGTGTCTTTCTATTTTTCCCACTCAATACTTCAGTCAAGGGAAGAGAGACCATTCTCAAATCTAATTTTATTTTCAGTTGTTCTCTGGCACTCAAGTGTTGCAATAATCTGTTTATTTGCTGGGGCCTGTTGACTGGATTAGAATAAAATAATGCACCTTGGATGTATGAGTCAATAAGTTTGCAGATTCAATAAGTTTTGTTTAGTTTCAAGATACAGCACGGAAACAGGCCCTTCGGCCCACTGGGTCCGTGCCGACCAGCGATCCCCGCACACTAACACTACCCTACACACACTAGGGACAATTTTACATTTATACCAAGCCAATTAACCTACAAACCTGTGTTAAAGAAGGAACTGCAGATGATGGCAAATCGAGGGTTACACAAAAAGCTGGAGAAACTCAGCGGGTGCAGCAGCAGTCTGAAGAAGGGTCTCGACCCGAAACGTCGCCTATCTCCTTCGCTCCTTAGATGCTGCTGCACCCGTTGAGTTTCTCCAGCTTTTTGTGTAACCTACAAACCTGTACGTCTTTGGAGTGTGGGAGGAAACCGGAGATCTCAGAGGGCGGTGGAGGCCGGGTCCCTGGATACTTTTGAGAGAGAGCTAGATAGGGCTCTTAAAGATAGCGGAGTCAGGGGATATGGGGAGAAGGCAGGAACAGGACACTGATTAGGGATGATCAGCCATGATCACATTGAATGGCAGTGCTGGCTCGAAGGGCCGAATGGCCTACTCCTGCACCTATTGTCTAGTGTCTATTATCTCTGAGAAAACCCACACAGGTCACGGGAAGAACATACAACTCCGTACAGACAGCACCCGTAGTCGGGATTGAACCAGGGTCTCTGGCACAGTGAGGCAGCAACTCTACCGCTGCGCCACCGTGCCGGCCTGTATGGACCATATTTCTATAGATACCATGATAAATTACACATTTTAATGGTAAGACCTTTAACAGCATTGATATACAGAGAGGGCTTCGGGTCCAAGTTCATATCTCCCTGAAAGAGGCAACACGTCGATCGAGTGGTAAAGAAGGCATATGGTATGCTTGTAGACACAAGGTATTGCACATGTCTCACTCTATGCCTTAAAGGCACCCATTGACTTGGCCTCCACAGCCTTCTGTGGCAATGAATTCCACAGATTCACCACCCTCTGACTGAAGAAATTCCTCCTCTTCTTCTATCTAAATGCTCCTGCCTTTATTCTGACTTTGCGCCCTCTGGTCCTAGACTCTCCCACTAGTGGAATCATCCTCTCCACATCCACTCTATCCAGGCCTTTCACTTTTCGGTAAGTTTTCGGTAAGTTTCAATGAGGTCTCCCCCCCCCCCCCACCCCCTCCCCCTCATCCTTCTAAACACCAGCGAGTACAGACCCAGTGCCGTCAAACACTCGCCATATATTCTATACTCTGGAATTTAGAAGGATGAGAGGGCATCTTATTGAATCATAGAAGATTATTAAGGGCTTGGATACGCTAGAGGCAGGAAACATGTTCCCAATGTTGGGGGAGTCCAGAACCAGGGGCCACAGTTTAAGAAAAAGGGGTAAGCCATTTAGAACAGAGATGAGGAAAAACTTTTTCACACAGAGTTGTGAGTGTGTGGAATCTTCTGCCTCAGAGGGCGGTGGAGGCCGGTTCTCTGGATGCTTTCAAGAGTTAGATAGGGCTCTTAAAGATAGCAGAGTCAGGGGATATGGGGAGAAGGCAGGAACGGGGTACTGATTGGGGATGATCAACCATGATCATATTGAATGGCGGTGCTGGCTTGAAGGGCCGAATGGCCTCCTCCTGCACCTATTGCCAATTGTCTACTGTCTATTGCCTCCGTGCTGTCAAACTCTCACCACATGTTAACCCACTCATTACTGATTGAATGAGGTTCGGGTCGCTCGTAGGTTCACTCTGATGAATAGACAGTTCAAACTGTCCATTTGGCATCCATTTACTTTCGCTTGTAAGTGCCTGAAAGCAATTATCTCTGCCTTCTGCCATCATTAAACCAGGAAGAGATGCTGAGAAAGCGAATTTATGTTCAATGGAAACAATGAAGATTAGAGGGGATAGCTGTTTCCAACATTTCAAATTATGAAAAGAACTAATCAATTGGACATTCATGCAAAAACAATTATAGAAGCCCCATCGGGCATGATTACAGAGTACAGAAGTCGCGAGCTGAGTTTTGTATTAAGAATAACCATGCCAGCGTTTTGTTTAAGGTAGACACAAAAAGCCGGAGTAACTCGGCGGGACAGGCAGCATCTCTGGAGAGAAGGAATGGGCGACGTTTCGGGTCGAGGCCCTTCTTCAGACTGACGTCAGGGGAGGGGGAGGGACAGAGATAGAATGTAGTCGGAGACAGTAAGACTGGCGGGAGAACTGGGAGAGGGGGAGGGGGTGGAGAGAGAGGGTAAGCACGGGCTATCTGGAGTTAGAGACGTTAATGTGAATTCATACCACTGGGGTGTAAGCTGCCCAAGCAAAATATGAAGTGCTGTTCCGCCAATTTGCTCTGGGCCTCACTCTGACAATGGAGGAGGTCCAGGACAGAAAGGTCAGTTTGGGAATGGGAGGGGGTGTTGAAGTGCTGAGCAACCAGGAGGTCAGGCAGGTTGCGACGGACTGAGCGGAGGCATTCAGTGAAACGATCGCCGAGCCTGCGCTTGGTCTCGCTGATATACAGGAGTCCACACCTGGAACAGCGGATACAGTAGATGAGCTTGGAGGAGTTGCAAGTGAACCTCTGCCTCACCTGGGAGGACTGTTTGGGTCCTTGGATGGAGTCGAGGGGGGAGGTAAAGGGACAGGTGTTGCATTTCCTACGGTTGCAGGAGAAAGTATCTGGGGAGGGATTGGTTTGGGTGGGAAGGGACGAGTTGACCAGGGAGTTTCGGGGGGAACGGTCTCTGCGGAAATCAGAAAGGGGTGGAGATGGGAAGATGTGGCCAGTGGTGGGATCCCGTTGGAGGTGGCGAAATTGTCAGAGGATTATCTGCTGTATGTGACAGCTGATGGGGTGGAAGGTGAGGCCAAGGTGACTCTGTCCTTGTTACGAATAGGGGGAGGGGGAGTAAGAGCAGAACTGCGGGATATCAAGGAGACCCTAGTGAGAGCCTCATCTATAATGGAAGAGGGGATTCCCTGATCCCTCAGTTCAGTTTAGTTTAAAGATACAGTGCAGAAACGGGCCCATCAGCCCACCGAGTCCGCGCCGACCAGCGATCCCCGCACACTTACACTATCCTACACACACTAGGGACAATTTATAATTATACTGAAGCCAATTAATCTTCAAACCTGTACGTCTTTGGAGTGTGGGGGGAAACCGGAGCACCCAGAGAAAACCCACGTGGGTCACGGGGAGAATGTACAAGCACCATTCAGACAGCGCCCATAGTCAGGATCGAACCTGGGTCTCTGGCGTATAAGGCAGCAACTCCGCGCCACCGTGCCGCCATATCCCATGTCTCACTGGATCACAGCATGGAAACTTGCCCACGCTGACCAACATGCCCCGCCTACACTAGTCCCACCCGCCTGCGCTTGGCCCATATCCCTCTAGTTTAGTTTATTGTCATGTGTACCGAGGTACAGTGAAGAGCTTAGGCTTTTGTTGCGTGTTAACCGGTCAGTGGAAAGAAAATACATGATTACAATCGCGCCATTCGCAGTGCACAGGCACATATAACCATATAAATATAACAACCATATAACAATTACAGCACGGAAACAGGCCTTCTCGGCCCTTCCAGTCCGTGCCGACCATTTATTTTTCCCTAGTCCCATCTACCTGCACTCAGACCATACCCCTCCATTCCCTTCCTGTCCATATACCTATCCACTTCACTTTTAAATGTTAAAATAGTAAGATTAAACGAGAACTTACCAGTTTGAAGTTTGATCTTTATTTTATGAGGAGTTGCGTTGAGGGATTTCGTGAAGAACCCGCCAGCACGCATGCGCGACATCTCTTCAAAGCAGCGGTGTGGAATCACAGAACCAACAAACCAAAGGACATGACTTGTGATAGTAAGATTGAAGAGACTCTAGTTACCAGTTGACTTTATGATCGAGGGTTGGGAGCGGAGGGCATGAAATCCCTCAACGCAACTCCTCATAAAATAAAGATCAAACTTCAAACTGGTAAGTTCTCGTTTAATCTTACTATTTCATTTCGGAGTCACGTGAGTGACTTCGTGAAGACTTCAAAGCTCTGTGATTACACGCCCTGGACAACGTCCATGCTATCACACACGCCACGATAAGGATGGACAGGAGTATCAAAAATTTTCAGACTGCTAGTTCTGAAAAATAATAATATTTATTAATAATAACAAAAGAAAAAAACCCTCACTGGGGAACAGCCGAATGACCTCGGCCTGCATTCAGTACAGCTTCTGCAAACATTCCAGGTGCGGTAATAGGTTTATTATAAAACCGTTGAAAGGTGGCTTCACTGGCCCATCCCGCTGCGGCTAGAATATGGTCCATGGGCACCTCCATGACCTTTGCCGCCGACATAGATGCAGCCCTGGTGGAATGGGATTTAAATACATTAGTATCTATACCTGCTTCGTTCAAAACGATTCTGAGCCATCTGGAGATAGTCTGTACCGTCACTCTATGGTGAGGTCTCTTATGGCTGATTAGCAAGTATTGCTCCATTCCCCTTAATTTCCGCGTCACTTTAATATAGTGGCGGATGTGGGTGGCTAAACATAGCCTGGCATCAGCGGGGTATGCTGGAAACACCAGCTGCAGACCTGTAAACCCAGGCCTGTGCTGTTTAAGCAATTCATCAATAAAGAAAATAACCTTTTCTGGGGTAGAGATCATTCTATCAATCTTGATCTTATGAAGAATCTGTACCCTTTGTGCCGAAGTAAGTGCCAATAACATCACCAACTTCAGGGTGAGTCTGTCCAATTCAAGCCCAATCATGGGCGACCAAGTCCTGAGCAGGGTCAGTACATTCCCAATATCCCAGGTAACGTTGTAACGCGGTCTAGGCGGATTGGAATTAAATATTCCCCGCATCAGTTTGGACACCAACTTATTGGATCCTACCTCCAAATTGAGGTAGTATGATAGTGCGCTCCTGGCGCTGTTGATGGCACTATAGCTGAGGTGTTCGTCATGATGTAACCCCGCAAGGAACTCCAGCACATCTGTGATTGACACGGAGTCATATGCAATGTCCAAGCGGCCGCAGTAGGTTTCCCATTTCCTGATGTGCGATAAATATTGCCGTCTTGTGGACTCCCTGCATGATGCTCCTATGGTGTCCATGGTCCTTGATGATAGGCCATACTGCATTAATGGCCTGTTCAAATCCTGCAAGCCAATAAATCCAAATGACTATGGCAGGGATGTGGTTCCCCTGTAACGGGGTTTGTCACCAATATTGGGCAACCCTCCAAGAGGACCCATGGTTGACTGATCATCCCAAGGACCACCGGATACCATGACTGAGTAGGCCAGTCGGGTATGATAAGGATGCCATTAGCAGCATCTAGCTGGATTTTCCGCAATACCCGACTGATGAGGCAAAATGGGGGAAATGCATAGAAAAACCATTTCCCCCAGTCTAGCGAGAAAGCGTCCATCGCTATTGCCCCAGGATCTGGTTCCCATGATACATATGTTGGTACCTGATGGTTTAACCGTGACGCAAAAAGGTCAATATCCGGCTTACCAAATTTGGCTGTAATTTGTTTGAATATTTGGGAATTCAACATCCACTCGATGTTATCATTGAATTTCCGTGACCTGGTGTCCGCCACTATGTTGAGCTTACCTGGTAAATAGGTAGCTGAAATCCAAATATTCCTTTGAATACACCAGAGCCAAATTGTATTAGCCAATTCATCACATGAAATTGACCTGGTACCACCCATATGATTTAGAGATGCCACCGCAGTGGTGTTGTCTATTTGGAGACGGACATGAGTGTCAGTAAAGTTTGAACAATAAGCTCTAAGTCCGTGGAATGCCCCAAGCATCTCCAAATAATTTATCCCTTGTGCTAACAAAAGGGTAGATTCTAGTGAGTCCCATCTGCCCCCACAACTTGTGTTGTTGTCCGTAGCTCCCCAGCCATGGGAGCTTGCGTCTGTTTGTAAGTATACCACCGGATGAGGCACAATGATGGGTTTAAATGAGTTATGGATATTATCAATCCACCATTGTAACTCAATTTTTGCCTTGAGTGGCAGCTGCATAGGTCTATCAAAATGTCCAGCATTCAATTTTAATGCTGAAATCTTGGATCTTTGTAAATTTTGATAATGTAAAGGTCCGAATTGAGCAGCTGGAAAAACTGCTACGATTTTTCCAATTACCTTAGCAGTTTGTCTAATTGATGGCATACTGGCGCAGACCAGGTTTTTGCATGTTTGGATGACATCCCCAACCTTGTTAGTTGGTATGGTGGCAATCATGTGATTGGAATCTATGGTGAACCCCAGATAGTCCATGATCTGTGAAGGACAGAACTTTGATTTATCTGGATGGATAATAAATCCCATTTTTTGGAATATATCCACAGTGGCTGAAACTGCTAAATTTGCTGATTCCAATGTATGCCCAATAATGAGGATATCATCTAGATAAGCCATGACCGTGTGATTTGCCCTCCTCAGTGTGGCTAACACTGGCTTGAGTAATGTGGTAAATAGTCTAGGGGCTGTGGTAAGCCCATTGGGCAAAGCTTTATATTGCCAAAGTTGATCCATCCAGATGAATTTCAAGAACTTCCTGTGATGTTTCTGAACGGATACTGAATAGTATGCATCTTTTAAGTCAATGCATGCCATGAAGCAGCCCTCAGAAATCAAAGATTTGGCTGTTTCAAATGTGTCCATTTTGAAATGGGTGTATTGTACAAAGGTATTCAAATGGGTTAGATCTATAATGACCCGACATCCACCATCTTTTTTGGTTTTAGTAAATATATTGGATACAAACTCAACCGGCTCATGTGTAGTTCTTTCTATCACACCTTTCTCCAGGAGTCTTAAGATTTCAGCATAGCCTACTGCTGTTTCCTTCTTGGAAAGTGCAAATCTGCGATTCGGCATATGCTGAGGTGGAGGAATTTGGCCATTTGTAAACTCAATCTCATAACCCTGAATACTTTGTAGAATAAACTCATCTGAGGTGATGGTTTCCCATGCCTCCTTAAACCCCCGCAACCTATCCCCAACATGTGAGGTTAGACATGCCAGTGTATGAAACCCAGACCCCCTTACCTTCATGGTTATCGGCGGTCCCTGACGTTTTTGGTGGGACGTGGAGGTGCTGGGTTGCGCTGGAAATACGGAAACCGCATTTTCCATGCTGGCCGTTGAGGGCCCTGCCCTAAAAAAGGCCTGGGCTGTTGAGGCTGTTGGTACATAGGAGGCGCTGGAACGTAGGTCCTTGCTGGCCTATCGGTGGGACCTCGTGGCCTGAAATATGGTGTTTTCTTGGCCGTCTGTCTGGTCCCGGGAAGTGACCTCATCAGACCCACTGTTTTGGCATGATCATCTAGGTCTTTGACCTGCTTCGGGAGGTCTTCACCGAATAGCTGCCTGGGTGGTGGTGTTGGAGGTGCTCTACATAACCCCGCAAATTTGGGGTTTAATGTCGGCTTGATAATACTTTTCCTACAAGCATTAATTTCGTATTGCGTGTTGCAAAGTAGAGCCAGTGCATCCTCCTGATCGATGCTCAAGTCCACTCCATCCACCGACCTTGCAAACGCAGTAATCCCAGATGTGAGCAACTTCAGGATCCTCTGTAATTTTACTTCCTGAGTGCGAATGCCCGGGCTGATATTGCCCCAAATCGGCATGTTGACTGTAGGCACATTGAGTGAATTACAATTGCCCGGCGCCTTGTGTCTATCCATGGCCTTTGCAAGGACCTCCTCCTGGAGTTGATGATTCGTGAGGAAATCAATGGTAGCATCCAGCTTGGTATCGAGGGGTTGGCCCGATGAAACGGGTAATCCAAACTTGGCTGCCACGTCCAGGAGCTCTTCCTGGGGAACTTCAGGTGCAACTGGGGCATGTACCAAAATTTCCTCCTCTTCTGGCCTCATGCCACCCATAGATGATGGGGATATGTCCATAAGTCCCCTGGAACTGTGGGCTTCCTGTCTTTGATTAAGCAGGAGTTGTTCCATTATCCTCTCCATCCGGTCTATGCGCCCTTCATCATGCATGAATGGGCGATTAGAGTCCTCATGCCCGAAGGAACTTCTGAGGCTCCTATCATCGGCCCGTACCTCGTCGAGGTAATGTCGGTGCCGTGACGGTAAGTCGCTTCCAGCCGCCTCAGCGATACTGAACGACTCCCGCGCGGATCTGCTCATACGCCTCCTTTTGGCTGAGCTGCATCCGGCTGCCTCCGTGGGCATATGCGGTGATAAGTCGGCACCCGACGCCTCGGCGTGGTGACCCGACATCCGCGCGGGCTTGCTGACTGTCCTTTTTCTGGACCCAGACGGCGTACGGTCCCGTCCATCCCCCCGAGGGGGAAGCGGTGACCGTGGCGAGCCTCCACCTGTGTGACTCTTCCTGGTCCGACTAGGTGGTGAGTCTCTACTGGCCCTCCTTGGTCTGCCAGTGGACTCAGGTCTCGCTGCTACACCAGGCCGCAATCTAGCGGCACCTGGTGAACCCTCTGCCCGAAAAAGGCTAGGTTCTCGAGCTCTATCCCTGGCCCTACTATGAGGGCTCAGGGAGAAGGGTCGTGCAGCAGCACGTAAACCCTTTTTGCTCGCCTCTGCCAATGATCCAGTTGGCGAGAGGGAAATGGAGTCAGGGTCCACCTGCTCCGGCGCTATTCCGACTTCTTGCTCTGCGGGAACCCCGCTAGAGCTCAGCTGTGCCGGTGATTCGGGTCCTGTGATTACAGGGCTCCCCGATTTGCGCGCCTTTTTCCCGGTCCTTCCAGCGGGCGCTGTAGAAGGGAGCTCCGGGCTTGGTGGCCTGCAGATCCTTCCGGACGTCCTGCGGCCCTTACTTCTTCTGTCCATGTTTCTCTGTAGGAAAAAATTACTAACAGACAAACCAACCAGCTCAAGGTTGATTATACTTACCTGAGTTGGTCCTTATGAGGGCTGGTGGTGAGCCGCGCTCCTCCTCCAGCCGTCGACTGCAAATGCGAGCGACGATATGTCGCGCATGCGTGCATGCGTGCTGGCTTTCATTTCGGAGTCACGGAGTCATTTCACGTGACTCCGAAATGAAATCGATCCTGCCTCCACCACTTCTGCAGGAAGATCATTCCACACAGCCACCACTCTCTGAGTAAAGAAGTTCCCCCTCATGTTACCCCTAAACTTCTGTCCCTTAATTCTCATGATTTTTTAAAAATGTTATTTATTAGAGGTAAATACATCAATGTACACATATAAACTGTTACAATCATTGTACCCCATAATTTTATGGCTTTTAAAGAAAAAGAATAGAGAGAAAGAGAGTGAAATGTGAAAAGAGTTGTGATAGTGAAAGAGCGAGCCAAAGGGGAGAAGAAACCCTTGGTCAAAGAATTAGAGAAGGGGGTTAAACGATAGACCCTAAAAAAAGATAAGGAAAAAGAAGAAAAAAAGAAAAAAAAGCCAGTTATTATGTTATATATATCACGCTAAAGGAATCCACCAACTCGATAGTTTTTCATCCCAGGCACATGATGAGGGAATAACGTTTAGTGCAAGGTAAAGCCAGTAAAGTCCGATCGAGGATAGTCCGATAGTAGTTCAGGACCGCTCTCTGGTTGTGGTAGGATGGTTCTGTTGCCTGATGACAGCTGGGAAGAAACTGTCCCTGAATCTGGAGATCCCACTGTTACAAACGTGTTTTAGCGAGACATAGAAACATAGAAACACAGATTAATAAACTGGCTTTCAAATTGTTGACTATTTTTCTTTTTCACCATTGATGTAAAGCTGATGCAGGTAAAAATGCCAAACCTTACTTTAAATAAGTAATTGTTTTACTGCATTGAAGTGCCAAAGTGGGTGCGCGACTTATCCATCAATGTGACTTTTAATCCAATTGCATTGTAATTTCTCCTTCACACGGCGATCGGTGCGATAAGATTTGCTGAACTGGGCAATTCTTCACTGCTTGTCTATTGATTTACATGAACCGAATGATTATAAACTAAGGGAAGAAAGTCCTACGAGATGAATTGCTGGACTGGTTCAACCCCTGGGTACATTCAGACATCTGTTCCATACATCTGCGCTTGTCAAGGTAGCAAGATGTACGTACTCATTATTCAAACAGACACCAAGTGCTGGTGCAATTCAGGGTCCGGCAGCATCCCCGTGGGTAAAGGACAGGTGACGTTTCGGGTCGGGACACTTCCTCAGTTTGGTGTAGGGTCATAGAGTCATACAGCGTGGAAACAGGCCCTTCGGCCCAACTTGCCCACACCAGCCAACACTTCCGACACTTTTTCCCACCTGCCTGCGTTTGGTCCATATCCCTCTAAACCTGTCCAATCCATGTACCTGTCTAATTGTTTCTTAAACATTGGGATAGTCCCAGCCTCAACTATCTCCTCTGGCAGCTTGTTCCATACACCCACCACCCTTTGGGTGAAAAAGTTACCCCTCGGATTCCTATTAAATCTTTTCCCCTTCGCCCCGAATCTATGTCCTCTGGTCCTCGATTCCCCTACTCTGGGCAAGAGACTCTGTGCGTCTACCCAATCTATTCCTCTCATGATTTTATACACCCACCACCTTCTGTGTCCAAAGGTTACCCCTCACATTCCTACCTTTTTTCCCTTCACCTTAAAACTATGTCCACTGGTTCTCAAATTCCCTACTCTGGGCAAGAGACTCTGTGCATCTACCCGATCTATTCCTCTCATGATCTTATACACCTCTATAACATCATCCCTCATCCTCCTGCGCTCCAAGGAATGGAGTCCCAGCCTACTCAACCTCTCCCTGTAGCTCAGGCCCTCGAGTCCTGGCGACAACATCCTCGTAAAAAATCTGCTCCGTACCCTTTCCAGCTCGACAACAACTTCTCTATAACATGGTGTTCCAATCAGATACCCAGGTTTGACTGTGATCTTGGGTGTGTCTGTGTGGAGTTTGCCAGTTCTCCCCATGAACCACGTGGGTTTCCCCCCACCTCCCAAAGACGTGCAGGTCTGTAGGTTAATTGGCGCTCTGTAAATTGCTCGTCCATCCTGTGTAAGGTGTGGATGAGAACGTGGGATAACATAGAAGTAGTGGGAAGGGGTGATCGATGGTGGCGGTGGACTTGCTTGTCCAAAGGGCAGGAGCGAGGGTTAGTTTAGTGCAGCATGGTCATGCAGGACGGAAACAAACCCCTAATGCCCTTGCAGCTTGCCTGTGCTGATCTAAGCTCATCCCATTTGCCCTGTGAGAGAAAGAACTGCAGATGCTGGAGAAAATCGAAGGCGGACACAAAACGCTGGAGTAACTCAACGGGTGAGGCAGCATCTATGGAGGGAAGGAATGGGTGACATTTCGGGTGGAGACCCTTCTTCAGACGGAAGTAGGGTCACAATAGACATAGAAACATAGAAACATAGAAACATAGAAATTAGGTGCAGGAATAGGCCATTCGGCCCTTCGAGCCTGCACCGCCATTCAATATGATCATGGCTGATCATCCAACTCAGTATCCCGTACCTGCCTTCTCTCCATACCCTCTGATCCCCTTAGCCACAAGGGCCACATCTAACTCCCTCTTAAATATATCCAATGAACTGGCCTCAACTACCCTCTGTGGCAGAGAATTCCAGAGACCCACCACTCTCTGTGTGAAAAAATTCCTTCTCATCTCGGTCCTAAAGGATTTCCCCCTTATCCTTAAGCTGTGACCCCTTGTCCTGGACGTCCCCAACATCGGGAACAATCTTCCTGCATCTAGCCTGTCCAACCCCTTAAGAATCTTGTAAGTTTCTATAAGATCCCCTCTCAATCTCCTAAATTCTAGAGAGTATAAACCGAGTCTATGCAGTCTTTGTTCATAAGACAGTCCTGACATCCCAGGAATCAGTCTGGTGAACCTTCGCTGCACTCCCTCTGTGGCAATAATGTCCTTCCTCAGATTTGGAGACCAGAACTGTACGCAATACTCCAGGTGTGGCCTCACCAAGACCTTATACAACTGAAGTAGAACCTCCCTGCTCCTATACTCAAATCCTTTTGCTATGAAAGCTAACATACCATTGGCTTTCTTCACTGCCTGTTGTACCTGCATGCCTACTTTCAATGACTGGTGTACCATGACACCCAGGTCACGCTGCATCTCCCCTTTTCCTAATCGGCCACCATTTAGATAGTAGTCGGTTTTCCTATTTTTGCCACCAAAGTGGATAACCTCACATTTATCCACATTATACTGCATCTGCCAAACATTTGCCCACTCACCCAGCCTATCCAAGTCACCTTGCATTCTCCTAGCATCCTCCTCACAGCTAACACTGCCCCCCAGCTTAGTGTCATCCGCAAACTTGGAGATATTGCCTTCAATTCCCTCATCCAGATCATTTATGTATATTGTAAATAGCTGGGGTCCCAGCACTGAGCCTTGCGGTACCCCACTAGTCACTGCCTGCCATTGTGAAAACGACCCGTTAACTCCTACTCTTTGCTTCCTGTTTGCCAGCCAGTTCTCTATCCACATCAATACTGAACCCCCAATGCCATATGCTTTAAGTTTATATACTAATCGCTTATGTGGGACCTTGTCGAAAGCCTTCTGGAAGTCCAGATACACCACATCCACTGGTTCTCCCCCATCCACGCTACTAGTTACATCCTCAAAAAATTCCACAAGATTCGTCAGACATGATTTACCTTTCGTAAATCCATGCTGACTTTGTCCAATGATTTCACCACTTTCCAAATGTGCTGCTATCCCATCTTTAATAACTGACTCTAGGAGTTTCCCCACTACCGATGTTAGACTAACTGGTCTGTAATTCCTTGTTTTCTCTCTCCCCCCCTTCTTAAAAAGAGGGGTTACGTTTGCTACCCGCCAATCCTCAGGAACTACTCCAGAATCTAAAGAGTTTTGAAAGATTATCACTAATGCATCCACTATTTCCGGAGCTACTTCCTTAAGTACTCTGGGATGCAGCCTATCTGGCCCTGGGGATTTATCGGCCTTTAATCCATTCAATTTACCCAACACCACTTCCCGACTAACCTGGATTTCACTCAAGTACTCCTTTGACCTGCGGTCCCCTGCTATTTCCGGCAGATTATTTATGTCTTCCTTAGTGAAGACGGAACCAAAGTAGTTATTCAATTGGTCCGCCATATCCTTGTTCCCCATGATCAACTCACATATCTATAAAAGATATCTATATCTCTTTCTCTTCACATATCTATAAAAACGTTTGCAGTCAGTTTTTATGTTCCCTGCCAGTTTTCTTTCATAATCTATTTTTCCTTTCCTAATCAAGCCCTTTGTCCTTCTCTGCTGGTCTCTGAATTTCTCCCAGTCCTCTGGTATGCTGTTTTTTCTGGCTACTTTGTACGCATCATCCTTTGCTTTGATACTATCCCTGATTTCCCTTGTTATCCACGGATGCACTACCTTCCCTGATCTATTCTTTTGCCAAATTGGGATGAACAATTTTTGTAGTTCATCCATGCAGTCTTTAAATGTCTTCCATTGCGTATCCACCGTCAACCCTTTTAGAATTGATTGCCAGTCAATCTTGGCCAATTCACGTCTCATACCCTCAAAGTTACCTTTCCTTAAGTTCAGAACCATTGTTTCTGAATTAACAATGTCACTCTCCATCCTAATGAAGAACTCGACCATATTATGGTCACTCTTGCCCAAGGGGGCACGCACAATAAGACTGCTAACTAACCCTTCCTCATTACTCAATACCCAGTCTAAAATAGCCTGCTCTCTCGTTGGTTCCTCTACATGTTGATTTAGATAACTATCCCTCATACTTTCCAAAAAATCCTCTTCCTCAGCGCCCCTGCCAATTTGATTCACCCAATCTATATGTAGATTGAAGTCACCCATTATAACTGTTTTGCCTTTGTCGCACGCATTTCTAATTTCCTGTTTTATACCATCCCCAACTTCACTACTACTGTTAGGTGGCCTGTACACAACTCCCACTAGCGTTTTCTGCCCCTTAGTGTTTCGCAGCTCTACCCATACCGATTCCACATGCTCCAAGCTAATGTCCTTCCTTTCCATTGCGTTAATCTCCTCTCTAACCAGCAACGGTACCCCACCTCCTTTTCCTTTCTCTCTATCCCTCCTGAATATTGAATACCCCTGGATGTTCAGCTCCCAGCCTTGGTCACCCTGGAGCCATGTCTCCGTGATCCCAACTATATCATACCATTAATAGCTATCTGCACGTTCAACTCATCCACCTTATTATGAATACTCCTTGCATTGAGACACAAGGCCTTCAGGCTTGTTTCAGACAATAGACAATCGGTGCAGGAGTAGGTCATTCGGACCTTCGATCGAGCACCACCATTCAATGTGATCATGGCTGATCATCCCCAATCAGTAACCCGTTCCTGCCTTCTCCCCATATCCCCTGACTCCGCTATTTTTAAGAGCCCTATCTAGCTCTCTCTTGAAAGTAAGTCAAAGTCAAAAAAGTCAAAAGAGTTTATTGTCATGTGTCCCTGACAGGACAATGAAAATCTTTCTTTGCATAGCACAACAGAACATAGAAGGCATTGACTACAATTCTATACGTAAATACACCCATGACTTAATAAATTAATAAAGTGCAAATAACAGATGGAGGGATATTAATGTTCAGAGTTCTGAGCCAGGTTTAATAGCCTGATGGCTGTGGGGAAGTAGCTATTCCTGAACCGAGTTGTTGCAGTCTTCAGGCTCCTGTACCTTCTACCCGAAGGTAGCAGGGAGATGAGTGTGTGGCCAGGGTGGTGTGGGTCCTTGATGATGCTGCCAGCCTTTTTGAGGCAGCGACTGTGATAAATCCCCTCGATGGAAGGAAGGTCAGAGCCGATGATGGACTGGGCAGTGTTTACTACTTTTTGGAGTCTTTTCCTCTCCAGGGCGCTCAAGTTGCCGAACCAGTATCCAGAGAACCTGTCTCCACCGCCCTCTGAGGCAGAGAATTCCACAGACTCACAACTCTCTGTGTGAAAAAGTGTTTCCTCGTCTCCGTTCTAAATGGCTTACCCCTTATTCTTAAACTGTGGCCCCTGGTTCAGGACTCCCCCAACATCGGGAACATGTTCGCGACCTGAAACGTCACCCATTCCTTCTCTCCATAGATGCTGCTTCACCCATTGCCCTGTGTTTGACCCATATCCCTCTAACCTATCCTACCCTTGTATATTTGTACTGGCTTTGCCTTATCACGTATCTGTCCACTGTGAATGGCTCGATTGTAATCATGTTTTGTCTGTTCATTAGCTGGTTTGCACACAACACCATGGTGGCGCAGTGGTAGAGTCGCTGCCTTACAGCGCGCTAGCAGTGCCGGAGCCCCGTGTTCGATCCCGACCACGGGCGCTGTCCGTACGGAGTTTGTACGTTCTCCCCGTGACCTGCGTGGGTTTTCTCCGAGATCTTCGGTTTCCTCCCGCACTCCACAAAGACGTGCGTACAGGTATGTAGGTTAATCGGCTTGATGTATGTGTAAATTGTCCCTAGTGTGTGTCGGGCAGTGTTAGTGTGCGGGTTCGCTGGTCGGCGCGGACTCGGTGTTTCCGCGCTGCATCTCTAAACTAAAAAACGAAAAAGCTTTTCGCTGTACCTCGGTACATGTGAAATAAACTAAACTAAGGAAAGACACAGAATGCTGAATTAAAAGTTCAGGTACAAGAATGAGGAATGATGAACAGGGCACACAGAGGCAGGATTTCTCCTCCAACTCTCACTTTCTTAACGACAAATCTAACAAACGTTTAAATTGTGATAAAACAATCTTAATATGTATCCCGACCGCATGTCATGATATTTCTCATGTATCGCTCTCTTTATTTATGCTGTGGTTAACTCTTTTGCTTCGATTAAGGCAATCACTGCAAGGTATAATTATGTCATTACAGTGCAACACACATGCTCATTATCTCATTCCTGTAATCAGAACATTTTATTAGCACTCGCTGCCGAGCTTCGGTAAAAGTCAAGAGTTGCCAGGTAGACTCAAGAGCTCCGCAGTTCGTATGAAGGAGCGGAACAGGGGATTTTTAAAAAAGCCAGATTTGTGCAGCTTTGGTAAAATTGTAAAAAAAAACATCGGCCGCCAAGCAGCTACGTTAAGGGCCTGTCCCACCAGCATCCGACTCCATGCGATGAGCGCGATCAAACTAGAAGCGGGGGCCGCGCGGATGTCGGGTGATCCCCTGTACAGGGCCGTTCCCACCAGCATGTGCCTGCATGCGGCAAGCACGACCAAACCGGCAGCGAGGGCAGTGCGGAGGTCGGGTGAGTGGCACAACGCGGCGCAAAGTGAGGCGAACTTGGAGCGAAGTCTTAAGGTAAGTTCACCAGGACAGAGAGGGGCACAGAGGCACACACACAGAGGGCCACGGAGCCACACACAGAGAGGGTCACGGAGGCACCTACAGATAGGTTCACGGAGGCACGACGTCGAGCCGGTGTGTAATGCGTCGAGGCGACTGCAAGCCGACAAGCCGTTGCCGCGCGGAATTTTTGAACATAGTCAGTTTTTCGGAGCCCCGCGCAATGTCAGGACGAACTCCGCACAATTCCTCACGGCTCCGGCGATCGAAGTGGGACTGGCCCCGCGACGCCGGACGGCATAAGCGACCACGTTAGGTCGCGCTCATCGCATAGAGTTGCATGCTGGTGGGACAGGCCCTTTACAAGGATGTCTGCAAGAGAGATATGAACGCCCTCGACATCGATGTGGAGTCCTGGGAGAGCCTTCCAGCTGAGCGCACGAAGTGGAGAGGTACCCTGAACCAACATCTCAAAACGGGGGAAGAGAAACTGTTGAACGCAGCGGCAGACAAGCGGGCGCGTAGAAAGGAGCGCAGCAACTTCAACCGAGCAGAGGCCACACACACACAAATGTGACCTTTGCCACAGAGACTGTCCTTCCCATATTGGTCTCTTCAGCCACAAGCGACGCTGCTCCAGCTGAGGTTTGGAGCAAGCAGCCAACAACTAGGATGCATCACCCATGGTCAGTCATGACCGAGGCTGGCCTCCTGATAAAATTGTTTAAAAAAATGTTTTTAAAAGCAGCGGCGCAGCGGTAGAGTAGCTGCCTCTCAGCGCCAGAGACCCCGGTTTGATCCTGACTATGGGTGCTGTCTGTACGGAGTTTGCATGTTCAGACCTGTGTGGGTTTTCCCCGGATGCTCCTGCTTTCTCCCACACTCCAAAGACGTGCAAGTTGGTAGCTTAATTAGCTTGGTGTAAATGTAAATTGTCCCCAGTGTGTGCGTAGGATAGTGTTAGTGTGCGGGGACCGCTGGTCGGTGCGGACCCGGTGGGCCACAGAGCCTCTTTCAGCACTGTATCTCTAAAATAAAATAGTAAGATTAAACGAGATTAAAAGATTATGAGGAGTTGCGATGAGGGATTTCGTGAAGACCCCGCCAGCAGGCATGCGCGGCATTCTTCAAAGCAGCGGTGTGGAATCACAGATAACAACAATGGCTAAAGACAGCAAGATTGAAGAGACTCTATATACCAGTTGTCCTTATGATAGAGGGTTGGGAGCGGAGGGCACGAAATCCCTCATCGCAACTCTTCATAAAATAAAGATCAAACTACAAACTGGTAAGTTCTTGTTTAATCTTACTATTGTACTTCGGAGTCACGTGAGTGACTTCGTGAAGATTTCAAAGCTCTGTGATTCCATGGCCTGGACCACGTCCATGCTCACACACTGCCTCGATTACTGATGGAGGAAGTATGTTAATGTATTTCAGACTTGAACAAGCTGAAAAATAATAATGTATTTATTAAAATACAAACAATAAACCCCTAACTTGGGGATAAACGTTTTATGGACCAGTACTTAAAACTGATTCTGCAAAAGTTGCGGGAGCTGCCACAGGCTTGTTATAAAACCGCTGAAAGGTTGTCTCACTGGCCCAGCCCGCGGTTGTGAGAACATGATCCATGGGAACCTCCATGGTCCTCGCCGCTGATGTGGATGCAGCCCTGGTAGAATGAGATTTTAAAACGTTAGTATCGATACCTGCTTCACTCAACACCACCCGGAGCCACCTGGAGATAGTCTGCACCGTCACCCAGTGATGTGGGTTCTTGTGGCTGATGAACAGACCCTGCTCCATCTTCCTAATGGTGTGTGTGACTTTGATATAATACCGAAGATGGGTGGCTATGCAGAGCGTAGCATCAACAAGGTACGCTCAGAATTCCAATTGCAGCCCTGTAGATCCAGGTCTCTGCTGCTTAAGCAACTCCTCTATAAAGAAGGTTACTTTGTCAGGGGTCAAGACCATACTGTCCAATCTCAGTTTCTGCAGAGTCTGGACCCGTTGTGCAGATGTCAGTGCCATCAACATCACCACTTTGTAGGCGAGTTTGTCCAGCGGTAACCCCATCATGGGCGACCAGCTCCTGAGCAGGGTCAACACCACCCCTACGTCCCAGGTAATGTTGTATCTTGGTCGAGGAGGGTTAGTATTGAAAATACCCCTCATTAGTTTTTACACCAGCTGGTGCGATCCCATTCCTATATTGAGGTAGGACGATAGTGTATTCCTGGCACTATTTATGGCACTGTAGCTGAGTCCCTCATCAAAATGAAGGCCCGCGAGGAATTCCAACACGTTAAGGATCGTGGCAGAGTTATAGGTGGTCTTGGTCCGACTACAGTAGGCTTCCCATTTCCTGATGTGGGTTAGGTACTGCTTCCTAGTGGACTCTCTGCACGACGCCGTTATGATGTCCATGGTCCTGGATGACAGTCCGAACTCCAGCAGTGGCCTCTTCAGAACCTGCAAGCCAACAGGTTCAGATGACCATGGCATGGATGATACTCCCCAGTGATGGGGTTGGTGACCAAATTTGGGCATTTGGTAATTTGTTCCCATGGAACTTTTAGCATATTGAGGACCACCGGGTACCATGGTTGTGTAGGCCAGTCAGGTATTATCAGAATGCCTGTTGCAGAACCCAGTTGAACTTTCTGCAATACCCGACTGATGAGGCAGAATGGGGGAAATGCGTAGAAAAACCATTTCCCCCAATGGAGCGAGAACGCATCCATCGCCACTGCCCCAGAATCTGGTTCCCAAGATACATATGTTGGTATCTGATGGTTCAACCTGGACGCAAAAAGTTCGATATCTGGTGTTCCAAATTTAGCTATAATTTTAGCAAATATTTGGGGGTTCAACATCCACTCAATGTTGTCATTGAATACTCGTGACCTGGTGTCCGCCACTACGTTGAGCTTACCCGGAAGGTAAGTAGCTGATATCCAAATATTTATTTCAATACACCAGAGCCAAATTTTATTTGCCAATTCATCACAAGATATTGACTTGATACCACCCATATGGTTTAAATATGCCACCACAGTGGTATTATCTATTTGAAGACGGACATGCGTATGATGTAAATTCGTGCAGTAAGCTCGCAGTCCGTGAAATGCTCCCAGCATTTCCAAATAGTTTATACCTTGTGACTGAAGAAGTGTAGACTCGTGCGAATTCCATCTGCCGCCACAACTAGAAGTGGTGTCAGTAGCTCCCCAGCCTTGGGCGTGTGCGTCCGTTTGTAACACGAATAATGGGTTGGATATACCGATGGGATTAAAACCATCACTAATATTGCTAACCCACCATTGTAGCTCAATTTTTGCCTTGAGTGGCAGCTGCATAGGCCTGTCAAAATGTCCAGCATTTGCTTTCAATGCTAAGATTTTTGCTCTTTGCAAGTTTTGTTAATGTAATGGGCCAAATTGTGCAGCTGGAAATGTAGCTACAAGCTTTCCAATTACCTTAGCACCGTGTCTAACAGTCGGTTTACTGGCGCAAGCAAGGCTGTTACATGCCTCTATTATGTCTATTGCTTTGCTGGCTGGGATAGTGACAATCATATGATTGGTGTTAATCGTGAATCCCAGATAGCCCATAACCACAGATGGGTTGAACTTAGATTTGTCTGGATGGATAACAAACCCTAGTTTCACGAATAATGTTTTGGTAGCTGTTTCTGCTAGTTCAGCTATTTCAAGAGTTTTCTCCACAATTAAGATGTCATCTAAATATGCCATGACTATGTGATTTTGTTGTCTAAGAGATGCCAATATAGGTTTTTAATTTTTTGTAAATAACCTAGGGGCTGTGGTAAGCCCATTGGGTAGGGCTTTGTATTGCCACAGTTGCCCCATCCAGACAAATTTTAAAAATATCCGGTGATCTTCCTTCATAGGTACTGAATAGTATGCATCTTTTAAATCGATGCAGGCCATGAAGCACCCTCAGGAGATCAGCTGTTTAGCCGTTTCAAATGTCTCCATTTTGAAATGGGTATATTGTACAAAGGTATTCAAATGGGTTAAATCAATGATAATTCGACATCCACCATCTTTTTTGGTTTTGGTAAAGATGTTAGACACAAACTCAAGAGGTTCATGTGTCTTTTTTTCTATTACCCCCTTGGCATATAGCCTTAATATTTCTACATGTCCTTCCTCTTTCTCTTTTTGAGAAAGTGCAAATTTCCGGTCAGGTACATGTTGAGTTGGGGGAAGATGCCCATTTATGAATTCAATCTCATAACCCTGAATACTTTGTAAAATAAAGGTATCAGAAGTTATAGCCCCCCCATGCATCCCAGAACACACGCAACCTCCCTCCTACTTGTAAGGTTATGCACGCAGCACTCTCAAGAGAACCAGACCCCCTTACCTCCATGGTCACCGGTGGGGCTTGATGTTCTGGGCTGGGGTGGGGGTTGGGTGGGTGTTGCTGGGGTGGGGGTTGGCGCATCTTCCGTGCTGGCCGCTGTTGGCCCTGCCCCAAAAAAGGCTTCTGCTGATGGGGTGCGGCCAGTGGATATGTTCTCTTTGCCCTGTCGGGTTGTCCCCGAGGCCTGGTATTTGCGTATGGATGGGGCCTCCAATACGCTTGTGGCCTGGTTGATGACAGTGGTTTCATTAACCCAACTGCTTTCGCCTCCTCATCCAGGTCTTTGACCTGTTTAGGCAGGTCCTCCCCGAACATCTGTCTCGGTGGCAGAGTAGCAGAGTAGCACAACCTTGCAAATTTTGGGTTGAGTGTGGGCCGGATGGAGCTTTTCCTGAAACAGTTGATCTTGTATTGTGTATTGGCCTGTAGTGGTTGCCCTGAATGCCCTGGCTGGGCAAATTTGGAAACTTCCTCCAGTAGTTCTTCCTCAGGGATTTCTGGTTCTGCTGGTTCCTGCACCAACCCCTCTTCAAAGTCAGCCGACCGCTGACTCCTGGCGCTGCCCACGGATGAAGGAGAAATACCCGCTGTATGGCTCCTAGATCGCAGGGACCCGCGTTCTTGATGTTGCAGGTCCCGCTCGAGCAGCTGCTCCATCATGCGCTCCATCCGGGCCATGCGACCGCCGCCGCTGTCTACGGATGGCAAGTCGACTTCCCCAGGTTCTCTAGAACTACTGGGGCTTCTGCCAACGGACTGCACCTCGTCGAGGTGATGTCTAAGGTACATTGGCAGGTAGTCGCTGCCTGCTGCTCATTCGGGGCTACACGACTCCTGCGCGGACATGCACTAGTCCGCCGTCTTCTGGACTGTAGCGGTCCGCCTGTCTGGTATGACAGAAGCGGAGACGAGTTGGTGCCGGCCGTCGCAGCGGGGCTCCCCGACATCCGCGCAGGCTTATACGGGACTGAGACGGCGCATGGTCGCTGCCAGCCGCCTCAGCGGGGCCACACGACCGAAATACACTGCCACCGGCCTGCGCTCTGGCAGCCTGCCCCGGTGGTGAGCCGGTACCTCCCGCTCCTGCGGGGCTCCCCAACTTCCCAGCAGGTACGTCACCGGTCCACGATCTGGCAGACTTCTCCGGTGGCCTGTCGATGCCGGCCGCTGCAGCGGGGCACGACCTCAGTGCGGCTTTACCCCCCCCCCCCCCCGGTCCGCCCTCTGGAACCTGTAACACAGGCGAAACAGAACCTGTTTGCCGCTGGCCCTTTGCTGTTCGTGCGATAGCGGCAGGGAGTCAGGGTCTTGCCTACCCTGCTCCCGCGCGGTGCTCCGACCAACATGCAGCTGCTTAGCCTGCTGTGGTGGAGAGTCGGGCCCTGCCAATTGCACAGGGCTACCCGACTTCCACGATTTTATCCCGGCCCGCGGAGCGGGTGCTGCCGGTGTTGCGGGCAGCTCCGGGGATTGCGGCCGCTGACTCCCGTCCAAAGTCTCGCGGCCCTTGGAGGCACGTTTCGCCTTTCCTTTCTTCGACTCCATCGTTCCCGTAAGTAAAGAATTTCCTCACAGGGACTAACCAGCTCAAGGTTAGATTAAACTTACCTTGAGGCCTTTTTTGAAGGTGCCGTTGGGGAAGCTCACTCCCCCCTCCAGCTGTCGACTACAAATGCGAGCGACGATATGTCGCGCATGCGTGTTGGCGAGGTCTTCATGAAGTCACTCACGTGACTCTGAAGTAATATTAGATACAACACACTTTTCACCAGAAGCTACAGGATTAAACCCTTTAGTGTATTATTGTCACATGTACCAAAGTGCAGTGAAAAGCCTTTAGACTTTAGACTTTAGAGACCTTCGGCCCACTGAGTCCGCGCCGACCAGCGATCCCCACACACCAACATTATCCTACACACACTAGGGACCATTTACAATTTTCCAGTAGCCAAATAACCTACAAACCTGCACGTCAACAAAATAGAGAGAGTACAGAGGAGATTTACTAGAATGTTGCCTGGGTTCCAGCAACTAAGTTACAGAGAAAGGTTGAACAAGTTAGGTGTTTATTCTTTGGAGCGCAGAAGGTTAAGGGGGGACTTGATTGAGGTCTTTAAAATGATGAAAGGGATAGACAGAGTTGACATGGATAAGCTTTTCCCATTGAGGGTAGGGAAGATTCAAACAAGAGGGCATGACATGAGAATTAAGGGACAGAAGTTTAGGGGTAACATGAGGGGGAACTTCTTTACTCAGAGAGTGGTGGCTGTGTGGAATGCGCTTCCAGCAGAAGTGGTGGAGGCAGGATCGATTTTAACTTTTAAAAGTAAAGTGGATAGGTATATGGACGGGAAGGGAATGGAGGGGTATGGTCTGAGTGCAGGTAGATGGGACTAGGGGAAAATAAATGGTCGGCACGGACTGGAAGGGCCGAGAGGGCCTGTTTCCGTGCTGTAATTGTTATATGGTTATTGTTATATGGTCTTTGGAGTGTTGGCGGAAACAGGAGCAGCCGGAGAAAACTCCAGCGGTCACGGGGAGAACGTACAAACTCCGCACAGACAGCACCCCTGGTCAGGATCAAACCCGTGTCTTTAGGGCTGTACGGCAGTGGGGTCTACCACAGTGCCACTATGCTGAGTATTTCTAGTCCCTGCTGCATTATTTCATATGTCTATTCCCTGCACTGATTTGCTTACAGACCCCCAAGCTTTAAATGTTTTGTCACTTGTAGGAAGGGTCAGCAGATGTCTAAGAAAGAACTGGACAAATCGAAGGCAGCCAAAAACCCCGGAGAAACTCAGCGGGTGAGGCAGCATCGATGGAGCGAAGGAACAGGTGACGTTTCGGGTCGAGACCCTTCTTCACCCGCTGAGTTTCTCCAGCATTTTTGTTTATCAAAAGGGACAGCAGATGCTGGTTTTACACCGAAGATAGACACAAAATGCTGGAGTAACTCAGCGGGCCAGGCAGCAACTCTGGAGAGAAGGAATGGGCGACGTTTTGGGTCGAGAGCCTTCTACAGACTGAGAGTCAGGGGGAGATGGGAAATGTGAAATTTGGATGGGTGAGGTGTGGAATGAGAGATCAAAGGGGATTAAGGTCAAGGAAAAGGTCGAATAGATCAGTTAGTCAGGGGAAGGTGACTCAGGGGCGTACAATGTAACATTTAATCAGGACAGTCAAACTAATCGGAGAACTAGGAAGAGGGAGGAATGGAGAGAGAGAGGGAAAGCAAGGGTTACTTGAAGTTAGAGAAATCAATATTCATAACGCTGCCCAAGTGAAATATGAAGTGCTGTTCCTCCAATTTGCACTGGGCCTCACTCTGGCATTGGAGGAGGCCCAGGACAGAAAGTCAGAGTGGGAATGGGAGGGGGAGTTAAACCAGGAGATGTTTTGTTGCGACGTATTGATTTGCGCCAACGGCAATCAGATGCATGGGAACAACATCGTGAAGCACCTGCGCACTCTCGCAATGGTAATTGGATTCGATACCCTAATCAATGCGGCTGATTATGCGATAAGCCATTCACCAAGGGAAACCTGGACAACTTCCACGATACTAAAAGCTGCAGACATTAATTAATGTATTGATTACCTGTCAGCCTTGGTCATTTGCAGAGGTTATGAAGATAACCCACTAATGGGTTCAAATGCATTTTTTAATTCAGATCATTAATGTAAAATTGATCCAGAGTCTTTGCAACAAAATGAATATATTTTGTCTGCGATTTCATGGGCAGGTCTGTAAACTTCAATTTGCACGTTTACAAGAGGAGTTTTATTTGTGTCACAAGGTGAAATAAATTGGAATATATAATCAAATAAATAAATAATGAGAAGGTTATCGCACGATCGCCGAGCGGCACGGTGGCGCAGTGGTAGAGTTGCTGCCTTACAAAGCCAGAGACCCGGGTTCGATCCTGACTATGGGTGCTGTCTGTATGGAGTTTGTACGTTCTCCCAGTGACCTGCGTGGGTTTTTTCCCAAGATCTTCGGATTCCTTCCACATTCCACAGACGTGCTTGTTTGTAGGTTAATTGGCTTGGTGTAATTGTAAACTGTCCCTAGTGTGTGTAGGATAGTGTTAGTGCATGGGGATCGCTGGTCGGCGCAGACTCGGTGGGCCCAAATCTCTCCTGTATCCGAGCTGTATCTCGAAACTTAACTTTGAACATATGATGAGCGTTTGACGGCACTGGGCCTATATTCACTGGAGTTTAGAAAAATGAGAGGGGACCTCATTGAAACGTACAGCATAGTGAAAGGCTTGGATAGAGTGGACGTGGAGAGGATGTTTCCACTGGTGGGAGAGTCTAGGACTAGAGGGTACAGCCTCAGAATTAAAGGACATTTTTTTAGGAAGGAGATGAGGAGTAATTTCTTTAGTCAGAGGGTGGTGAATCTGTGGAATTATTTGCACAGAAGGCTGTGGAGGCCAAGTTAGTGGATATATTTAAGGCAGAGATAGATAGATTCTTGATTAGTGCGGGTGTCAGGGGTTATGGGGAGAAGGCAGGAGAATGGGGTTAGGAGGGAGAGAGATCAACCATGATTGAATGGCGGAGTAGATGGGCCGAATGGCCTAATTCTACTCCTATCACATGATCTTATGATCTAAAATTAATGATTCAACTTATCCAATGGAATATTTTCTCTGCATTTACATCAGGAAAATAAACTAATAAATGCAGGTGAAGAAACGTAAACAATAGTAAACAAGAACATTATCTTTGCAGAAGCATCATTGATTAGTTGACGTGTTGGCAGGTACAGCTTAGTAATGTGTATTTGGCCTCACCGAGTCCAGCAAATATACTCTAGTGCTTACAGTGGCTCAACAAGAACTTGTCAAAGACAATCCGGAATGGACATGAACATAAACCTCGGCAGCCGCACTGACATCTCATCAATGCCAACCAAATACGGAAATAAAGAAAACCAGGTTGGTTTAGTTTACAGATACAGCGCGGAAACAGGCCCTTCGACCCTAATTTGCATTGAATATTAACAGAACATATTCTGTTGTGCTGCTGCAAGTAAGAATGTTATTGTTCTATCTGGGACATATGGCAACTTGAACACTACGCAGCAAGAAAAGTGAAAAGAATACACTCATAAAATAAATTTAACATACACATCCACCACAGTGGAATCAACCTCCCTCACTGTAATGGAAGGCTATAAAGTCCCTCTTCGTTCACCCGAGGTCGGGGCCTTGAAACCTCCGCACTTGCCGTTGCCGGCGGTCCGATGTCCAAGCCCTCTCGTCGGGATGATCGAAACTCCGGTGTCGGGACGGACCGGAACACGCCGAGGCGTGGAGTTCTCGAGTTGGCCATTTCTTACCGGAGACATACTTAAAATAATAAAAACAGAGAAGGGACGAGACAGACTGCCGGCGAGGCGGCCATTACGGTCGCCACCCAGTGGCGCAGACGGAGGAATTGGGAGTAGGAGGTAGAGTCTTTACAGGAAGCAGGGTGGGAAGGCGCGGACTCGGCGGGCCGAAGGGTACCCGGACTTGGCGTCGAAGGACGAGAAGCCGAAGCAAAGAAGTGGAAGCCAAATAACTGAACGGAAACAAAGCCGAAACGCCAACTGTGACTGGGCACTCTGAACCCGAGCACCAAGTTGTAAGCAGGCGAAGGAGCGCATCCCTCGGGACAGCCCCCACTCTCTCACGGCCACGGCCGCCCCCCGCCTCGAAAACACTTTTTCACCCAGAGAGTTGTGAAATTATGGAATTCCCTGCCACAGAGGGCAGTGGAGGCCAAGTCACTGGATGGATTTAAGACAGAGTTGGATAGAGCTCTAGGGGCTAGTGGAGTCAAGGGATATGGGGAGAAGGCAGGCACGGGTTATTGATAGCGGACGATCAGCCATGATCACAATGAATGGCGGTGCTGGCTCGAAGGGCTGAATGGCCTCCTCCTGCACCTATTTTCTATGTTTCTATGTTTCTAGCGTGGGAGAGTGGGGGCTGTCGCGAGGGATGCGCTCCTTCGGCTGCTTACAATTTGGTGCTCGGGTTCAGATTGCCCAGTGGATATGGGCCAAACGCAGGGAGGTGGCACTAGTGTAGTTGGGACATGCTGGCTAGTGCGGGCAAGTTGGGCTGAAGGGTCTGTTTCCACACTGTACCACTCTATGAATATGACATAGAAAACAAAGTCAACATATTTCAATGCTGTACCTCTAAACAAAACGAAATTAAACTAAACATCCCCAGTTCCCTCCAATTATACTCAATATGATATAAAATTGCTGTGCTGGTCACTTTAAAAAGTCATCATATTCATGACAGTGATGTTATTAGAAAAATGATGGCTCTCAAGTGCTTCTCTGAAAAGGAAATCCGAATAGGAAAGGACCACGCAGTTAGTCCTACTTCTCGTGTTTGAACAGCTATTTAATCATGGCAGGGAAGAAATCCTCCAAAGCACATAATTACTTTCCACTGATAATATTTTCATGTCACTCAACCCTCTGAGAGCCAGGCCGTGTATTTTATTTTAGACTCTGCGGAGCGAGTATTTTTAACACAATTTATCTTTCATTTTAAGAGTCTAAGACAGTGTGGAAACAGGCCCACTTGCCCACACCGACCAACATGCCACATCTACACTAGACCCTCCCGCCCATATCCCATATGCTTTGGCCCACCTCCCACAAAACCCATGTGTAAGAAGGAACTCCATCCAAGACCGCTAGAAATTGCAGCGAATTGTGGACGCAGCCCAGTCCGTCACACAAACCAACCTCCCTTCCATTGCCTCCATCTACACCTCACGCTGCCTTGGCAAGGCCAGCAGCATCATCAAGGACCAGTCGCACCCCGGCCACTCCCTCTTCTCCCCTCTCCCATTGGGCAAAAGGTACAGAGATCTGAAAACGCACACCTCCAGATTCAGGGACAGTTTCTTCCCAGCTGTTATCAGGCAACTGAACCACCCTACCACAACCAGAGAGCAGTCCTGAACTACTATCTACCTCATTGGTGACCCTCGGACTATCCTTGACCAGACCTTACTCGCTTTACCTCGCACTAAACGTTATTCCCTTATCATGCATCTGTACACTGCAAATGGATTGATTGTAATCATGTATTGTCTTTCTGCTGACTGAGTAACACACAGCAAAAGCTTTTCACTGTACCTTGGTACACGTGACAATAAACTCAAGTCAACTGAAGTGAAATGAAATGACGTCACCCATTCCTTCTCTCTGAAGATGCTGTCTGGCCCGCTGAGTTACTCAAGCTTTTTGTGTTTATCCCTCTAAACCTGTCCTGTCCATGCACCAGTCTAATTGCTTCTTAAACATTGCGATAGTCCCTGCCTTAAGTACCTCCTCCGGCAGCTCGTTCCATACACCCACCACCCTCTGTGTGAAATAGTTACTCCTCGGGTTCCTATTAAAGGGCCTGTCCCACCAGCATGCAACTCCATGCGATGAGCGCGACCTAACGTGGTGGCTTGAGCCATCCGGCGTCGCGGGGCCGGTACCACTTCGATCGCCGGAGCCGTGCGGAATTGTGTGGAGTTCGTCCCGACATCGCGCGGGGCTCCGAAAAACCGACCGTGTTCAAAAATTCCGCGCGGCAACGGCTTGTAGGCTCGCTGTCGCCTCGACGCATTACACACCATCTCGACGTCGTGCCTCCGTGACCCTCTCTGTAGGTGCCTCCGTGACCGTCATGTGTGTGGCTCCGTGGCCGTCTGTGTGTGTGCCTCTGTGCCCCTCTCTGTGTGCCCCTCTCTGTCCTGGTGAACTTACTTTTAAGACTTCGCTCCAAGTTCGCCTCACTTTGCGCCGCGTTGTGCCACTCACCCGACCTCCGCGCGGCCCCCGCTGCCGGTTTGGTCGTGCTCACCGCATGGAATCGGATGCTGGTGGGACAGGCCCTTTAATCTTTCCCCCTTCACCTTCAACCTATGCCCTCTGGTCCTCGATTCCCAAACTCTGGGTAAGAGACTCTGTGCGTCTACCCGATCTATTATTCTCGTAATCTGGTAATATGAAATGTTGCATAGAAATATCAAACGCACTTCAGCAATGTTTAGTGTGGGAAGGAACTGCAGATGCTGGTTTGTACCAAATAAAAACTACAAAGTGCTGGAGTAACTCAGCGAGTCAGGCAGCATCTCTGGAGAAAGGAATGTGTGATGTTTTGGGTCGAGACCCTTAAACAGACTCCTGAGGAAGGGTCCCGTACCGAAATGTCAGTCATTCCGCTTCTCCAGAGATGCTGCCTGTCCCACCGAGTTACTCCAGCATTTTGCGTCTATCTCCAGTGTAAACCAGCATCTGCAGTTCCTTCCCACACACTTTGCCTGTGAGCTAATTGAACGACAGAATTAGTTTGATGTGGTGAATGGCCTACGCATTTATTCTTTGTGTTTTATGCCATTTGCCTGATGAAGGTTATAGGAATTAAAATTCATCTGATTTGTAAAGATTAAAAATATATTTCTGAACAAATTGGGATAATCATTGTTAAACATCTGGAGCAATTGACATCTGTTATTTCAGCCTTGGCTCTGCAGTTTAAAATGGATGATTGAGAACACTGTGATTAATAGACTTGGAATGGTTATAAATAATATTATTCAGAAATTATATTAACAGGTGAAGCCGTGTGTATAGAATCAGAAAAACGAAATAATTTCAGCCTGTCCTGGCGCTTTCATGCTTTATGCTTCAAATCCTGCAATTTGCTTAAAATTAAATATTTTAATTACTTTCACGGTCTACATTAATTCATCTTCATAATGTTTGAACGGGTGGCATGGTGGCGCAGCGGTAGAGTTGCTGCCTCACAGCGACAGAGACCCAGGCTCGATCCTGACCACGGGTGCTGTCTGTACGGAGTTTGCACGATCTCCCCTTGACCTGACTGGGTTTTCTCCGTGAATTTGATTGGTACGGGTGTCAGGGTTTATGGGGAGGAGGCAGGAGAATGGGGTTAGGAGGGAGAGATAGATCAGCCGCGATTGAATGGCGGAGTAGACTTGATGGGCCGAATGGCCTAATTCTACTCCTCGAACTTATGACCTTTTGGACTATGCAATGTCAATTGACCCCCAAACCTGCACGTCTTCGGAGAGTGGGAGGATACCAGAGAACCCTGGGAAAATCCACGCAGGACACGGGGAGAATGTACAAACCCTGTCCAGACGGCACCCGCAGTCGGGATTGAACCCGTGTCTCTGGCGCTGCTGTGCCACCGTGCTATGCGTATATGGTGGTACGGCATACTAGCACCTCTAAACATACACATATATTTTGTGAATTTTTTAGTGTATGTTACTTTAATAATATGGTTAATTGAAATTCAATTTATTCCATTAGAAGGTGCGTGGTCACAAAAGCAAAGCAGAAGGGGCAGGTATTTGATGGAGAATAAGTGTTGATATAGCTTAGTTTTTAATTGATATGTGTACGTGTTCCTTTCTGATGACAAACAAGCGCTGTCAACACATTCATGCTATGTTTTGCAAACGGCATACAGATAATTATTTCACGCAGTGAAAAATCAATTAGATCTGACATCTCGTGGCGTTTTCAAATCGTTGGTATCTGTTTGTGGGGAAATTATTCCGTGCCCAAGTACAGAGTCCAATCATTTTGCTGAATTATAGTGACAATATAAAACTACTAGACTTTAGACTTTGGAGATACAGCGTGGAAAGAGGGCCTTCGGCCCCCCCAGTCCGTGCTGACCAGCCATCGCCCCGTACACCAGCACGATCCTACACACGCTAGGGACAGTTTACGGTTTTCACCGAAGCCAATTAGTCCACAAACCTGGACGTCTTTAGAGTGTGGGAAGAAACCAGAGCACCCGGAGAAAACCCACACGGGGCAGCCGTAGTCAGGATCAAACGCGGGTCTCTGGCGCTGCGAGGCAGCAACTCTCCCGTAAATTATCCTCACTAATCAAAAAAAGACACCTAAGGGTGGGGCTGGTAATCAGAACCCTCGTCAGTGGTCGGGACTGTCACGTGATCGGGGGTTCGTCCGCAGGTTTTTGAGGGTAATCAGTAGTTAGCGCTCCTCGCATCGACGGGAGCTGTCATCGTTAGTTATAGACTAGGTACGCGGTGTTTCGAGCATTTGTTATCATTAAGAGAGAGCTAGATAGGGCCCTTAAAAATAGCGGAGTCAGGGGATATGGGGAGAAGGCAGGAACGGGGTACTGAGTGGGGATGATCAGCCTTGATCACATTGAATGGCGGTGCTGGCTCGAAGGGCCGAATGGCCTACTCCTGCACCTATTGTCCATTGTCTATTGTCTATTAATAAAGAATATTTTGCTCAACCTGCCTGGTCTCAATACAAAGATATATTTAAAGTATAAAAACAGTAATTTTGTTCAAAGAACTCAATTCAGGGAGATGATATGATTCGGAGGATTTCAGGGGAAATGTCAGCTCGGTTCATTCAATCTTCGGAGAGAACTCAACGAGTTAGTTTACAAGAGGCTGTGAAAGAAATAAAGGCTTACCTGATATAGTCCGACTGAGGCATCGAGTTGCTGGGGGATTGGTGTCATTCTGGGCTGTGGGGACACAGATACTGAAGATGAGGAACTCAGCTCAAGAAAGGAACTCAGCACACCAGAGTTTCTCTCAACTCTCACAGAGGAATAGATCGGGTCGATGCACAGAATCTCTTACCCCAGAGTAGTGGAATCGAGGACCAGAGGACACTGGTTCAAGGTGAAGGGAAAAAGATTTGATAGGGGGAAAACCGGAGCACCTGGAGAAAACCCGCGCAGGTCACGGGGAGTATCCCACCAGCCTGCAATTGGCCCAAATCCCTCTAAACCTGTCCTATCCATGTACCTATCCAAATATATTTTACATGGTGTGATAGCACCTGCTTCAACTACCTCCTCTGGCAGCTCGTTCCATACACCCACCACCCTCTGTGTGGAAAAAGTTGCCCCTCAGATTCCTATTAAATCTAAATCTATTGTATGTCCCCTGGTGTGTGATTCTCCTACTCTGGGTAAGAGACTGTGCGTCGACCCGATCTATTCCTCTCTCGATCTTATACACCCACTATAAGATCACCCCACATCCGTCTGCACCCCTAGAAATAAAGACCTAGCCTGCTCAACCTCTCCCTACAGCTGAGGTCCCCAAGTCTTGGCAAGATCCTCGGAAATCTTCCCTACAGTCTTCCCAGCTTAAAACTGTGTCTCGACCCGAAACGTCACCTATTCCTTCGCTCCATAGATGCTGCCTCACCCGCTGAGTTTTTTGACTACCTTCGATTTATCCAGCATCGCAGTTCTTTCTTAAACATTGGGTAAGACATGGATCATCTTATGGCCCAGTGTAAACCTTACCTGCTTGAAAAAAGAATTAGTCCTCAGTCATTAGATTATTGTCACGTGTACTGAGGTACAGTGAAAAGCTTTTGTTGCGTGCTAATCAGTCAGCGGAAACACAATACGTTACATGATTACAACCGAGTCATCCACAGTGTACAGATACACGATCATGGCACTACCGTGACTACATTTAGTGCAAGATAAAGTCAGTAAAGTACGATCAAGGATAGTCCGAGGGTCACCAACGAGGTAGATAGTAGTTCAGCACTGCTCTCTGGTTGTGGTAGGATGGTTCAGTTGCCTGATAACAGCTGGGAAGAAACGGTCCCTGAATCTGGAAGTGTGCGTTTTCACACTTCTGTACCTCTTGCCCGATGGGAGAGGGGAGAAGAGGGAGTGGCCGGGGTGAGACTGGACCTTGATGATGCTGCTGGCCTTGCCGAGGCAGCGTGAGGTGTAGATGGAGTCAATGGAAGGGAGGTTGGTTTGGACGATGGTCTGGGAGTTCCTAGATCAATTGCATTTTCTCAGGCATTATTAGAACAAAGAGTATAGAAGAGAACAGCACAGGAGGAAGGTGGTCTTGGCACGGGATCCATATCCTTCCATTCCCTGCATATCCATTCACACTTCTGTACCTTTTGCCCGATGGGAGAGGTGAGAAGATGGAGTGGCCGGGGTGTGACTGGTCCTCTACTGATTCGCTGCTGACCCTTGTCGAGTCGGTAGAACAGGGGTTCCCAACCTTTTTCGTCCCGTTTACCCCCGGCAACTTTAATTGCACATAACCATTTGTAGCCCCTGGGGTTAAATTTACCCCAGGTTGGGAACCCTTGCAGTAGTCTGAGCAGAATATTCTCATTAGGTAGACGAAAATGCTGGAGAAACTCAGCGGGTGCAGCAGCATCTATGGAGCGAAGGAAATGGGCAACGTTTCGGGCCGAAACCCTTCTTCAGAATATTCCCACTGCTGTATTTAAGCTACAGCCTATATTGCACACCCTCCAGTAATATTGCCTGACTACAGAAAATGGTCGGGTAAGCATACAGATGGAGCATGATTGAAGCCAACACTGCCAAAAAGATTTATTAAGCCATAAATACAGTACATTGGAGATACAAGCAAGGGCACCATGCAGATCTTGCAGTGTTTACAGCTCAACAGAGGATAGAGAAATAACAAACTATTTTTGCCTGCTGCATTAAACTGCAGAGTACACTGAAGTGAGCTCAGAGTTCCTGGATATTAACCTTACACAGCGAAATATCGGAGTCCCGGGTTCGATCCTGACTACGGGTGCTTGTCTGTACGTTCTCCCCGTGACCCGCGTGGGATTTCTCCGAGATCTTCGGTTTCCTCCCACACTCCAAAGACGTACAGGCTTGTAGTTTCTTCTTATCGAGTCCACGCACAAGATTAGAAGTTGTTCAGCCAGAGCTGAACACACTTCTCGCCATCTGCACACAATGGTGTCTGTCTCGTCGCTTCTTGTTGCTTCTTGTGCGTGGTGGTGGGAAGGTTGGTGGAAACGGGGCCGCGATCGACGTGAACACTCTTTCCTTGACCCCCACCGTTTGTAGGTTAATTGGCTTTGTGTAAAATTAAATTATCCCTAATGTGTGTAGGATAGTGTTAATGCCCCTGTCCCACTTAGGAAACCTGAACGGAAACCTCTGGAGACTTTGCGCCCCACCCAAGGTTTTCGTGCGGTTCCCGGAGGTTTTTGTCCGTCTCCCTAATGGTCAAATGTGGTTTCCGCCTCTTCTATGTTCTATACTCCGACTCATCCCCATCAGTGATACGTCCCCCAACAGTGGTGTCATCAGCGAACTCCGGTATACTAGAACCAAGCACAGTCAGTCAATGTTGGGCTGAAGGGCCTGTTTCCACGCTGCATCTCTAACCTAAACTAAACTAAAGCCATCTTTTCTTTTGTTGAATAGGGGGAAATAATTGTACAGTCCTTTTAGGACAACCTTTGCACACAAGATGGAAAGTAGCATAAAGTACAAAAATGGCTATCATCTCTGGAGAGAAGGAATGGGTGAAGTTTCAGGTCGAGACCCTTCAGATCTTCTTCAGTCTGAAGAAGGGTCTCGGCCCGAAACGTCACCCATTCCTTCTCTCCAGAGTTGCGGCCTGTCCCGCTGAGTTACTCCAGCATTATGTGCCTATCATTGGTGTAAACCAGCATCTGCAGTTCCTTCCTCCACAAAATGGCTATCAGTTCTTCTACCATTCTTCATGATTATCGAATGCAAAGAGACGTATATTTGAAAGCGTGTTTAGTCATTGTGACACAGAGTCAGAGTCCTACTTTATAGAAACATGCCAACCAACATGTCCCAGCTACACTAGTCCCACCTGCCTGCGTTTGGCCCACATCCCCTTAGACCTGTCCTCTCCACGTACCTGTCCAAATGTCCGTAAAATATCATGATAGTACCTGCCTCAACTACCTCCTCCGCCAGCTCGATATGGAGAGTCATAGTCACAGAGTAATTCAGAGTGGAAACAGGCCCTTTGGCCCAACTTGCCCAAAGTAACCGACATGTCCAACCTACACTAGTCCCACCTGCCTGTGTTTGGTCCATACCTTTCTACACCTGTCTGATCCATGTACCTGTCCAAATGTTTCTTAAACGCTGCGATTGTACCTGCAACGTTGCAGTAGTACCTGCCACCTTTTGTGTAAAAAGATTCCTATTAAATCTTATCCCCCGTCATCTTAAACCCATGTCCTCTGGTTCTCGATTCCCTGTGACTCTGTGCATCTACCCAATCTATTTCTCTCATGGTCTTGGAACACCTCTATTAGATCACCCCTCATCCTCCTGCGCTCCAAGGAATAAAATCCCAGCCGGCTCAACTTCTCCCGGTAGCTCAGGCCCACCAGTCCTGGCAGCATCTCCCTAAATCTTCTCTGCACTCTTTCCAGCTGGACGACAAGGTTCCTGAAACACTGTGACCAAAACACAACGTTCTTCCACCTTGCTGAATGAACGCGAAGAGAAGAATATTTGGAAGTGTGATTAATCATTGGCGGAAGCATCCAGAAGATGTCTCAATGTCTAGGAAAGAATAGCAGATGCTGGTTTAAATCAAAGATAGACACAAAATGTTGGAGTAACTCAGCGGGACAGGCAGTGTCTCTAGAGAGAAGGAATGGGGTGAGAAAGAAGGGTCTCGACCCGAAACCTCACCCATTCCTTTTCTCCAGAGATGCTGCCGGTCCCACTGAGTTACTCCAGCATTTTGTGTCTATCTTTCAGAAGAATTCTCATCAAGGTTATGCAGATTTTTAGTAATCTCTTCATCAGATATTTATACAACGGAAAGTAATTGTCCCCAAGATCTGGTTGCAATGATTTCCCAGTCGATGCCGTGGCAGATGCTGAATGTCAGAGAAGGTTTAGCTTTCAAGATCGACACAAAATGCTGGTGTCGCTCAGCGGGAAGTTCAGCATCTCTGGAGAGAAGCGATGGGTTTAGTCGCCTATTTCCTTCTCTCCATAGATGCTGCCTCACCCGCTGAGTTTCTCCAGCATTGTTTGTCTACCTTCGATTTTACCAGCATCTGCAGTTCTTTCTCAAACATGTTCACCTATGGGTTTAGTTTAGTTTAGTTTAGAGATACAGCACAGAAACAGGCCCTTCGGCCCACCGAGTCCATGCCGACTAGTAATCCCCGCACACTAAAGGGCCTGTCCCACTTGCACGTCATTTACCCGACAGCCTGGTAGTGACTGACGCGTGAAAATCGTCCAGCAGTACGAGGGTCGCGCGCCAAGTGTTCTTGAGGGCGCTGCTTCTTTTGGGAGGCAGTCACGATGTCGTTCGTACTTAGTCCGATCTCCGTGGCAAGGATTTTCCCAGTGAAAATCTTTCAAAACTACGCGCACTTTATACCCAGGTGGTCACGTGGTGCGGCGCTCAAATGACGAGCAAATGGCGCGCCAACGGCGTACGGGCGGTGATTGGTTATGGACGTTGATGCATCATAAATTAGCAAAGGCAATGTTGTTGCGTCACCGTGCGTAACCATGTGTCGCCATGCGCTACACGTACGCCGTCAGTACGTCAGCGTGCGCAAAGGATACGTTACGCTGGTGGCACGCGAGGATTTTAAGCATTCCAAAATCGTGTGGCGCTGCATGTTACCGTGCGTCACTGCATACGCCACCACGCCTCATCACGCGCCATACGAGCATCACAACGCGCCAAACAATTTTTAGGGTGTCGAGTAAATGACGCGCAAATGACACCCAAGTGGGACAGGCTTTTCTTCTTCATCTTTCGTGTGGCGTGCACGGCCTAAAGTTGTCGGACAACTTGTTCTATTTGATCTTCCGTTTGTGCACGTCGAGTTGATTGCATTAGTCGAAACTGGGCGGACCACGTGAAGGTTGCAATCTTCCACCCCGGACAGGCCCTTAACACTATCCAGCACACACACTGGGGACAATTTACATTTACACCAAGCCAATTAACCTACAAACTTGCACGTCTTTGGAGTGTGGGAGGAAACCGAAGATCTCGGAGAAAACCCACGCGGGTCACAGAGAGAATCTACAAACTCCGCGTAGTCAGAACCCGTAGCCAGGATCGAACCCGGGTCTCTGTGAGGCAGCAACTCTACCGCTGCGCCACTGTGCCTAAAAGTCTGTCTATGTTAGTTCACGTCACATACTGCTTTGAAAGCACAAAAAAAATATTGTTGCCTCAGCCATTGATCTGTGGCTGATGAAAGAATTGATCTGGCAATGATAACATAAATTGGGCACTGCCTCAAATTTAAAATTCTATTAGTCAACGGCACGTGCCACTTAAAAGGCATTTTTATATGGGTCATTTGGAAAATTATCGTAATAAATTGCCCAAGAAGATGAGGCAAGGATGATTCCATTGAATTGAAATGCATTCGGGTAAAGTCTTTGATTGTAATTGGAATGGTCAGGGAATCAAACACATAATTTTCTTCAGGCTAGTGAGATTTTCTACATTAAAAACACAATTTAACCATCCTATTTTCCAAGCTGCTTACCGTTTCTGAGGCTACTGTAGTGGACTTGAGGATAAACCTTTTAAACGCTGTCTAGAGTCCAGAATATTGAGGATATGAACACTATCCTACACAAACTAGGGACTGTTTACGTTGATACCAAAGTAACCTACAAACTTGTACGTCTTTGGAGCGTGGGAGGAAAACCAAAGAACTGGGCGAAAACCCACGCTGGTCACGTACAAAGTCCGTACAACACAGCACCCGTGGTCGGGATCGAACACGAGTCTCTGGCGCTGTGAGGCAGCAACTCTACCGCTGCGCCACCGCGCCTCCCGACTTCTTGGAGCTGTAGATAGTCAGCGTGTGTCACCACCTGCTCTGCCGTGTACGTGAGTGAAATCAGCGGGACCGGCAGCATCTCCGGAGAGAAGGAACGGGTGACGTTTAGGTGCGTAACCCTTCTTCAGACATTCCATGAATGGCGTCATCATCCCCTGTGACACCGGATTAGTGTCAATGTAATCAGATAAGAGACGAGAGGAGAAGTGAACGGCCTGTCCCACTTGCATGCGTTTGCCACGACCAAACGGAAGCGGAGTTCACGTGAAGTTTGCGCTAAGTACACGCTAAGTACACGCTAAGTTCCCACGTGACGTCATTTGCGTCATACTTAGCAATCAGCTGGGCAGGAGGCGGGCCAACTGAATTTGGGCGTCACACAGAGTCGGGCGGTGACGTCATCATGCAACGCCACGCGCTAGGCGTACGCCGTCAAGATGTTGCGTACGTCTGCAATGCGCCTGCTTGCCGACAGGCCGTTGGCGAGCGAAGATTTCGGACACTATCAGATTTTCGGAGCCCCGCACAACTCCGCGCTTCTAAATGGGACCGGCCCCGCGCGGCCACACGGTCCCCATACGGCTCAAGTTGTTCCCGACATCGCGCGGGGCTCCGAAAATCTGATAGTGTCTGAAATCTTCGCTCGCCAATGGCCTGTCGGCACGCGGCTCATTGCAGACGTACGCAACATCTTGATGGCGTACGCCTAGTGCGTGGCGTTGCATGGTCGCGCCAAACACATTCAATCGCATGCAAGTGGGACAGGCCCTTAAGAGAAGAAGGTAGACACACAAATGCTGGAGAAACTCAGCGGGACAGGCAGCATCTCTGGAGAGAGGCAATGGGTGACCTTTCGGGTGGAGACCCTTCTTCAGTCTCGACCAGGAATGTGACGTCGCTGGTCGAGACCTTTCCAGAGGTTTGTAGGTTAATTGGCTTCAGTAAAAAATTGTAAATTGTCCCTCAGAGTTAGTGTACGAGGCGATGCGCCAGTTCCCACGTTGTATCTCCAAAAGAAAATCTAGGAAAAAAACGTGCTATATTTTGTATTGCTTTCCACCACAATATAAAAGGCAGACGTCTCTCTGCCGTAGAACCTGACCTACAGTATATTAAATAAGGATGGACACAAAAAAAGCTGGAGTAACTCAGCGGGACAGGCAGCATCTCTGGAGAGAAGGAATGGGTGACGTTTCGGGTCGAATCGTCACCCATTCCTTCTCTCCAGAGATGCTGCCTGTCCCGCTGAGTTACTCCAGCGTTTTGTGTCTATCTTCGGTCCAAGCCAGCAGCTGCGGTTGCTTCCTACATATCAAGTAAGAAGCTTTTTTTTTTTTTCTCTCCTTTCTGTCAAAGGTAAGCAAGCATTTCTAATGAGATGCAGAATTCCTAAAATCCTTTGGGATATGAGGTGAGTGGATGTTTGTGGTTGAATGCCAAAGATAATTTCAACGCACCAGATGAGACACCTAGCCAAAAAAAGTAATTACATTTTGACAGCAGCTGTGATATGCCTCTCCGCATAAACTCTGAATAAGAGAGTTCAACTATTATCTCCAGACGGTAGTAATGCTTTGAAATAATTAACCGAGAAAACTCCGTATTCCACTCCACAGCATCACAGAAACTAATTCCACTCATTACAATGACTTCTGTGCAAATGAGGTACACCTCATCGATGCACCGAGTCTCTTGCCCAGAGTAGGGGAATCGAGGACCGGGGGACACAGGTTCCAGGTGAAGGGGAAAGGATTTAATAGGGATCTGAGGGGTAACTTTTCCCACACAGAGGGTGGTGGGTGCATGGAACGAGCTGCCAGAGGAGGTCGTTGAGGCTGGGACTATCCCATCGCTTTGATGAAACAGTTGGACAGGTACCTGGATACGACAGGTTCGGAGAGTCATGGACCAAGCGCAGGCAAGTGGGACTAGTGTAGCTGGGACATTGTTGGCCTGTGTGGGCGAGTTGGGCTGAAGGGCCTGTATCCACATTGTGTGACTCTGTGACTCTGTGACCTCTGGTCAGCATCCAATTTAAGGACGGAAAGACAAGAATTTCCTGTATTTTATTTAAATTAGCATTTTTTGGGAGTTTGATAAACGTAAATCAACTTGCTGCCCTGCAAGTGACTCCTAACTTCTCATTAGTTCCAGGAGCAGAATTAGACCATTCGGCCCATCAAGTCTACTCCGCCATTCATTCATGGCTGATCGATCTCTCCCTCCTAACCCCATTCTCCTGCTTTCTCCCCGTAACCCCTGACACCCGTACTAATCAAGAATCTATCCATCTCTGCCTTAAAAATACCCATTGACTTGGCCTCCAGTGGCAATGAATTCCACAGATTCCACAAATTCCACAGATTCACCACCCTCTGACTAAAGAAATTCCCCCTCTTCTCCTTTCTAAAAGTACGTCCTTTTATTCTGAGGCTGTGCCCTCTGATCCTAGACTCTCCCACTAGTGGAAACATCCTCTCCACATCCGCTCTATCCAGGCCTTTCACTATTCAGTAAGTTTCAATGAGGTCCCCCCTCAGTTCTGAAACTATTCATGAAACTATGGGATGGGTGCAGTGGTACTGATGTATTCTGGGTCAATATTCACTGCCCTTCTCCAGATTGTCACATAACATTACAGAGATGGTAAAATATCGTTATTTATACGCAATGCAAAACTATACTAAAACTAACTCAACAGGTCTGGCAGCATCTCTGGAGGACACAGATAGGCGATGCTTTGGGCTGGCAATCTTCTTCAGACATTACAGCACGGTGGCGCAGTGGAAGAATTGCTGCCTCACAGCGCCAGAGACTCAGGTTCAATCCTGACAACGGGCGTTGTCTTCATGGAGTTTGTACGTTCTCCCCGTGACCTGCGTGGGTTTTCTCCGGGTGCTCCGGTTTCATCCCACACTCCAAAGATGTACAGGCTTGTCGGTTAATTGGCTTCAGTAAATTGGATATTGTCCCGAGTGTGTGGGATAGTGTTAGTGTACGGGGTGATCACTGGTTGTCACGGACTCGGTGGGCCGAAGGGCCTGTTTCCACGCTGCATATCTTAAGTAAAGTTATTGTGTTGGTCAAGAATAAATAAGTAGTTAAAAGTTTAGTTTACTTTAGACAGACAGTGTAGAAACCGGTCCTACAGTTCAGTTTAGTTTATTGTCACACGTACAGGGAAAAGCTTGTGTTGCGAGCTATCCAGTCAGCGGAAAGACAATACATGATTACAAACAAGCCATTCGCTGTATTGTGTATAGTTACATGACAACGTTTGGTGCAAGGTAAAGCCAGCAAAGCCCAATCAAGGATAGTCCGAGGGTCACCAATGAGGTAGATAGTAGTTCAGGACTGCTCTCTGGTTGTGGTAGGATGGTTCAGTTGCCTGATAACAGCTGGGGAGAAACTGTCCCTGAATCTGGAGGTGTGCATTTTCACACTTCTGTACCTTTAGACTGATGGGAGAGGGAAGAAGAGGGAGTGGCCGGGGTGCGACTGGTCCTTGATGATGCTGCTGGCCTTGCCGAGGCAGCATGAGGTGTAGATGGAGTCAATGGGAGGGAGGTTGATTTGCGCAATGGTCTGGGCTGCGTCCACAATTCGCTTCAGTCCACCGAGTCCGTATATCCACTTGCTGCCCTGCAAGTGACTCCTAACTTCTCATTAGTTCTCGGAGCAGAATTTGACCATTCGGCCCATCAAGTCCAATCCGCCATTCATTCATGGCTGATCTATCTCTCCCTCCTAACCCCATTCTCCTGCCTTCACCCCGTAACATCTGACGCCCGTACCAATCACGAATCTATCCATCTCTGCCTTAAAGGTATCCATTGACTTGGCCTCCAGTGTCAATGAATGCCACAGATTCCACAAATTCCACAGGTTCACCACCCTCTGACTAAAGAATTTCCCCCTCATCTCTCATCCTAAAGCACCAGCTACAACCTACGAGAACCTACGAGAACCTTCGACCTCCTGTCGACCCACTTACGGCACGAGAAATCTCGCTACTCTCCATGGCGGCTTCATTCCAGTCGCCGCTGTCATTTTTCAGCAAGTTGAAAAATTTGCGGCGACCATAACGAGACCGCGACTAGTTCCCAGAATGCGGGAACTCCTCGTGACCATGAAGGCGACTCCCCGGCAACCGCCCACGAACATGTGGCGACCGCAGGGTCTTCTGCAACCGCCTAAAATGTCGTTTAAATGGGACAGACCCATGACTCTGCCCTCAAGTTTATAAATGCTCCAACCTTTGATTCCATGTTCCATGTGCACTTTCACAGATCAGCGTTGTGCTTTGGCATGTGATCAGAATCAACCGAGTCCCATACCTGAAGAATTGGACGCAAAATGACTTGTAGGTAGCAGATTGGTGAGATAATTGAAATGACGCCTCATCCGTTCTTATATTAATTCACGAGACATGGGCATCGCTGAGCTAGTTATCTTTGCCTACCTGAGTTGCAGCAGTCCATCTGGTCTGGGCATTCCCGCCCCACAGTCTGGTCAATCCTCGATGTGTTACTAACATCCTGCGCCACGGGACGATCGCTCGGGCGCGCTTCATTATCGCTCCCGCGCACACGCTCACATTTTATCCAAGACAATAGCGAAGACAAAGAATGTGTGCAGCGTTTACATGCTGCAAAACGAACCCCTGAATGGCCTGGATGGAGTGGATGTGACAATAGACAATAGACAATAGGTGCAGGAGTAGGCTATTCGGCCCTTCGAGCCAGCACCGCCATTCAATGTGATCATGGCTGATCTTCCCCAATCAGTACCCCGTTCCTGCCTTCTCCCCATATCCCTTGACTCCGCTATCTTTAAGAGCCCTATTTGTCTCTCTCTTGAAAGCATCCAGAGAGCCGGCCTCCACCGCTCTCTGAGTCAGAGAATTCCACAGACTCACCACTCTCTGTGAGAAAAAGTGTTTCCTCGTCTCCGTTCTAAATGGCTTACCCCTTATTCTTAAACTGTGACCCCTGGTTCTGGACTCCCCCAACATCGGGAACATGTTTCCTGCCTCTAGCGTGTCCAAACCCTTAACAATCTTATATGTTTCAATAAGATCCCCTCTCATCCTTCTAAACTCCAGAGTGTACAAGCCCAGCTGCTTCATTCTCTCAGCATATGACAGACCCACCATCCCGGGAATTAACCTTGTGAACCTTGTGGAGAGGATGTTTCCACTGGCGGGAGAGTCTAGAACCAGAGGTCACAGCCTCAGAATTAAAGGATGTCTCATTAGGAAGGAGATGAGGAGCAACACAATCACAGAACATTTTGGGCCCCGTAACTGAGGAAGGATGCGCTAGTGCTGGAGAGGGTCCAGAGAAGGTCTATGAGGATGATCCCAGGGATGAAGTGGGTTAGCGTAAGATGAGCGTTTGACGGCTCTGGGCCTGTACTCGCCGGAGTTTAGAAGGATGAGGGGGGAGAACCTCATTCAAACTTACCGAATAGTGAAAGGCCTGGATAGAGTGGATGTGGAGAGGATGTTTCCACTAGTGGGAGAGTCTAGGATCAGAGGTCACAGCCTCAGAATTAAAGAATGTTCCTTCAGAAAGCAGATGAGGAGGAATTTCTTTAGTCAGAGGGTGGTGAATCTGTGGAATTCTTTGCTGCAGAAGGCTGTGGAGGCCGTCAATGGATATTTTTAAGGCAGGGATAGATGGATTTTTTGATTAGTGCGGGTGTCGGGGGTTATGGGGAGAAGGCAGGAGAATTGTGTTGAAGGAAAAATAGATCAGCCATGATTGAATGGCGGAGTAGACTTGATGGGCCAAATGGCCTAATTCCACTCCTATCCCTTATGAACTTATGAATGCAGAAAGCAAAGCATAGAACAGCACAACACAGGAACAGGCCCTTCAGCCCACAACGTCTGTGCCGAACATGATGCCAAGTTAAACTAATCACCTCTGCCTGCATGTGACCCATATCCCCCATTCCCTGCACGTGTGAAAACGCACACCTCAAGATTCAGGGAGAGTTTCTTCCCAGCTGTTATCAGGCAACTGAATCACCCTACCACCAACCAGAGAGAGGCCTGGGCTACTATCTACCTCATTGGACACCCTTGGACTCTTTGTTCCGATATTATTGAATTTTATCTTGCAATAAACATTGACGTTATTGCCTTTATCATGAACTTTGTCAATTCCCCGCTTGTAAAATACGGCTGATCTCCAGGTAGCTTCCGTTCAGTCGGTTGTAACCAACCTGATCTCCCGGTGGCTCAGCACTTCAACTCCCCCTCCCATTCCCAACCTGACCTTTCTGTCCTGGGCCTCCTCCATTGTCAGAGTGGGGCTCGGCGCAAAATTGGAGGAACAGCGTCTTTGTCAACAAAATAGAGAGGATACAGAGGAGATTTACTAGAATATTTACTGGTCTTGCCAGTATAAAGGAGGAATTCTTTAATCGTAATGAGTCGACTCGAACACACATCAAGATATAACACATATTTATTAAATCTACATACAGCAAGGATCTGCAGTCATCGTATCTCTGAGCTGCTATTCATACTAACTAGCGTAAGCAGGCTCGTGATAATATGAAGTACATTATAGGCAGAGTTACTACTAACAAACACTGTCGTTGGTTAGTATGAAATAGCCATTCTACATCCTTCCTTGTAGAAACAAAAGGAGCATCGGTGGGCTGAGCAATATAGGAGGGATGTTAAAAGCCCTGTCCCACTGTACGAGTTCATTCAAGAGTTCTCCCGAGTTTGGCCCTGATTCGAACTCGGAGATTTACGGTACTTTAAATCTTCGACCGTGATGTGATGAATAAAACTGATTGATTGATTGATTGATTGGTAATGGCCGCTCGTAGGTACTCGGGGGCTCTCGTGGACATTTTTCAACACGTTGAAAAATCTTCACGAGACTTCCCGAGCTTACCTGCCATTAGCGAGTCTTCCCGGGTACCTGCCGTTAGCGTTACGAGCCGCTAAGAGACATCCCCGAGCTACGACGTACCTGCTACGTACATTCTACATGCTTACCACGAGTTTGACTTTTTTTTAACTCGGGAGAGCTCTTGAATGCACTCGTACAGTGGGACAGGGCTTTTAACATCCCTCCTATGTTGCTTTTGTAATAATACATTTGTAGAGTTACACAAAATGGCCGTATCTAACGGCTGGCCTGCAAAACCGTTCTGGCCCGTGTACGGCACGAGTGCGCCCCACCTCCTGAAGAAACTGGGGAGGGAAATGGGAATCCTGTGGAAATAAAAATTAATTGTCAGTTTTAATGTAATGCTAATTGAGAATAATACATCTCTACAGCATTTAAAAGGTAATTAATTTGTAAGACAATTACCATTGAGATGTGGTCACACTAGTAGATAGAGAAGTAAACAAGCATTTGGCATTGTGATATTGAGTTTGCAATCTTATGGAATGATCGAAAGATGGACACAGGCCCTTCGGCCCACCGAGTCTATGCCGGCCATTGATCACCCACTCACACCAGTTCTACCTTATCCCACTTTCCCATCCGCTCCCGACACACCAGGGACAGTTTTACAGAGACTGATTTACCTACAAACCTGCACGTCTTTGGGATGTGGGAGGAAACCGGAGCACCCGGAGATAACCCACGTGGTCAATGGGGAGAACGATCAAACTCCACACAGACAGCACCTGAGGTCAGGATCGAACCTGGGTGCCCGGCGCTGTGAGGCAGCTGCACCACCTTGCTGTTTTTAGTCATTCCGAGCTACACCAGTGTCTCTGGACTCTCTGTAAATCAGGAGTATTAAATCAAGGATGAGAGTGCAGTGATTATAGGGCAGGTCATTTATCAATTCATGTTATTCCTTATTTTAATGTCCGTGGTACATCGAGTTTTATTGAATATTAGACCAATACTAAACACTGTATTTCATGTTCATAAGTGATTCGAGCAGAATCAGGCCATTCGGCCCTTCAAGTCTACTCCGCAATTCAACCATGGCTGATCTATCTCTCCCTCCTAACACCCGTACTTGAGACGGAAGAAGGGTCTCGACCCAAAACGTCACCCATTCCTTCTACGATATGATACGATATGACACAATAGAACTTTATTAATCCCAGGAGGGAAATTGGCTGGCCAACAGTCATAAAACACACAAAATACATGAAACATGATATTAAAGTGACGAGTGGAAAGGCTTGGGGGATGTGCAAAGATTGGGGAGGGGAGTCAGTCTCTACCCCACGACAGAAGGGGGAGGAGTTGTACAGTTTGATAGCCACAGGGAAGAAGGATCTCCTGTGGCGTTCTGTGCTGCATCTTGGTGGAACCAGTTTGTTGCTGGAGGTGCTCCTCAGGTTGACCAGTGCGTCACGGAGGGGGTGAGCTGTATTGGCCAGGATGCTCCGCAGTTTGAGGAGCATCCATCCCCTCCAAGACCAACCTCCAGAGATGCTGTCTGTCCCGCTGAGTAACCCCAGCATTTTGTGTCTGCCTTCGTTCTAATCAGTTTAAGTTCGTATTTAAGGAGTTAAACATTGTAGAATTGCAAACATAGAAACATAGAAAATAGGCGCAGGAGTAGGCCATTCGGCCCTTCGAGCCTGCACCACCATTCAATATGATCATGGCTGATCATCCAACTCAGTATCCTGTACCCCCTGATCCCTTTAGCCACAAGGGCCACATCTAACTCCCTCTTAAATATAGCCAATAAACTGGCCTCAGCTACCTTCTGTGGCAGAGAGTTCCACAGGATCACCACTCTATGTTTTTCTCATCTCGGTCTTAAAATACTTCCCATTTATCCTTAAACTGTGACCCCTTGTTCTGGACTTCCCCAACATCGGGGACAATCTTCCTGCATCTAGCCTGTCCAACCCTTTAAGAATGTTGTAAGTTTCTATAAGATCCCCCCCTCAATCTTCTAAATTCTCATTTAATGTTAACTGTGAAAATAAGCCCCTAACATAAACTCCTAAGGTAAGCTTCCACTATCAAGTCCTGCATGTGTTCCGTTTTCCCAAGCTATCAAATAATATAAATTATAATTACTCGGTGGAAGTGTGATTTATATTTGCATAATTGATTCACTGTAAGCAAAAGTCAATTAAGTAAATGTTCATCTAATTTAGCCATGCAATTGCCTTACTAATTAGTGAACCAATGTTTCCTAATATAATATTTCCAGGTTTCAATTTATTTCAATCCAGTGCATTAAATATCCAATCAGTTTGACTACCGATGCCCCAAGCTGAGGTGCATGTGCCCTGTTTTGTTGAATTTCCATCTCGAGCTAATCTATCATTAATTTGACAATTCTACACCTTCCCTCTCCTTAGCGGTGACCGCTTGTGATGGCTGAGGATTCAGCAGAAATTTTCGTCCTAACTTCCTAACTGTCTGCAACGACACGCAAGATGCTGGAGTAACTCAGCGGGACGGGCAGCCTCTCTGGAGAGGAGGAATGGGTGACATTTCTGGGTCGAAACCCTTCTTCAGGCTGAAAGTCACGGGAAACGGAAATGAGAGGTGATTAGTTTAGTTTAGTTTACAGGTACAGCGCGGAAACAGGCCCTTCGGCCCACCGGGTCCGCACTGACCAACGATCCCCACGCATTAACACACTCCTGCACCCACTAGGGACAATTTTTACATTTATCAAGACAATTAATCTACAAACCCGCACGTCTTTGGAGTGTAGGAGGAAAACGAAGATCTCGGAGAAAACCCACGCAGGTCACGGGGAGAACGTACAAACTCCGTACAGACAGCACCCCTGGTCGGGATCGAACCCGGGTCTCTGGCGCAGTGAGGCAGCAAATCTACCGCTGGTCCAGTACGCTGCAGCGGTATCTACGCATTATGTTCAGTCCCAATTCATTCCACTGACGTCAGCTAACAGCAATCGGTCAGCTGGTACCATGTTGACATCCCTGCGTGACATCCCTAAAGGGCCTGTCCTACCAGCATGCAACTCCATGCGATGAGCGTGACCAAACCGGCAGCGGGGGCCGCGCGTAGGTCGGGTGATCCCCTGTACAGAGCCGTTCCCACCAGCATGCGCCTGCATGCGGCAAGCGCGACCAAACCGGCAGCGAGGGCCGCGCGGAGGTTGGGTGAGTGGCGCAACACGGCACAAAGTGAGGCGAACTTGGAGCGAAGTCTTAAAGGTAAGTTCGCCAGGACAGAGAGGGGCACACAGAGAGGGGCACAGAGGCACACACAGAGAGGGCCACGGAGCCACACACAGAGAGGGTCACGGAGGCACCTACAGAGAGGGTCACGGAGGCACGATGTCGAGGCGGTGTGTAATGCGTCGAGGCGACAAGCCGTTGCCGCGCGGAATTTTTGAACATAGTCAGTTTTTCGGAGCCCCGGGCGATGTCGGGACGAACTCCGCACAATTCCGCACGGCCCCGGCGATCGAAGTGGGACCGGCCCCGCGACGCCGGACGGCTCAAGCGACCACGTTAGGTCGCGCTCATTGCATGGAGTTGCTTGCTGGTGGGACAGGCCCTTTACTCTCAAAATACTGCTGTGACACCCACATCACAGAGATAACACTCCCAGACAATTAACCAATTCCAGGCACATCAGTCAGATGCAAGATGTGTAGGAAGGAACTGCAGATGCAGGTGTTGGTTTAAACCAAAGATAGACACAAACAGCTGGAGTAACTCAGCGGGACAGGCAGCATCTCTGGAGAGAAGGAATGTCTGAAGAAGGGTTTCGAACCTAAACGTCACCCTTTTCCTTCTCTCCGGAGATGCTGCCTGTCCCGCTGATTTCACTCACGTACACGGCAGAGCAGGTGGTGACACACGCTGATTATCCACAGCACCAAGAAGTCGGGAGGCGCGGTGGCGCAGCGGTAGAGTTGCTGCCTCACAGCACCAGAGACTCGGGTTCGATCCCGACCACGGGTGCTGTCTGTACGGACTTTGTACGTGACCAGCGCGGGTTTCCTCCCAGTTCTTCGGTTTTCCTCCCACACTCCAAAGACGTACAAGTTTGTCGGTTACTTCGGTATCAACGTAAATTGTCCCTAGTTTGTGTAGGATAGTGTTCGTGTGCAGGGATTGCTGGTCAGTGCGGACTCGCTGGGGCGAAGGGCCTGTTTCCGCGCTGTATCTCTAAACTAAACTAACCGAAACTCGCTGAAGGTGGAGGCTGCGCTGAAGAACATAGTGTTTCACTTACTCATCATCACACGAAGGTGGCCATTCAGCCCACTGAGCACATGCCAGCTCACAGAGCGCTATCCAGCCAGCCCAGTTAAATGGGCAGCACAGTTAGAGTTGCTGTCTCACAGCGCCAGAGACCCGAGTTCGATCCTGACCATGGGTGCTGTCTGTGTGCGTGTGTGTGTGTGTGCGTGGAATTTGCCCGCTCTTCTAGTGACCACGTGGGTTTTCTCTGGGCGCTCCGGTTTCCTCCCACACTCCACAGGTTCATTGGCTTCACTCAGTTATAAAATTGTCCCTAGTGTGTGTAGGTTAGAGTTAATATGCGGGAATCGCTGGTCAAAGGGCCTGTTTCCGCGCTGTATCTATCTCTATAACACTAAAACTCTTGCTATTATGTGTGTTTGAGCCAAACGCTAGGCCAAGGCCTTCCCATTTTCACATATCCTACTCACATTTTTCCCGTTGTGGCGATAAACATATTCCCGTTGCATGAATTTATAGTCTTCCTCAAACTATTCATTGGAATTCTTTGCCACAGATGGCTGTGGAGGCCAAGACATTGGGTATTTTTAAGGAGGGGAGATTGACAGATCCTTGATTAGTGCGGGTGTCAGAAGTTACGGGGGAAGGCAGGAGAATGGGGTTAGGAGGGAGAGATAGATCAGCCATGATTGAATGGTTGAGTAGACTTGATGGGACGAATGGCCGAATTCTGATCCTATCACTTATGAATGCAGAAAGCAAAGCACAGAACAGTCCAACACAGGAACAGGCCCTTCAGCCCACAATGCCTGTGCCAAACATGGTACCAAGTTAAATGAATCTCCTCTGCCTGAACGTGATCCATATCCCCCCATTCCCTGCACACCTCCAGATTCAGGGACAGTTTCTTCCCAGCTGTTATCAGGCAACTGAA